>WNWK01000024.1:0-337500 GCA_009830355.1 Cherax destructor
ATAATATATATATATAAAATATATATATAATATATAATATATAATATATATATATATAATATATATAAAATATATATATATCTAATAATAAAGCATTTATATGTATGTTGTGTGTATATAGGATGGTGGTAGGAGAAGTGGAATATTCAAACGGCTTCAGGAAGAAATCCAAATATTCTTCCTTGATGCCTTTTATCCACTTCTCCGAGGCTATGGGTCCCACAATTTGCACTAGAGGTGGACCCCATCCTATCATTATAAAAAATATATATAATATATATATATAATATATATATATATATATATATATATATATATATATATATATATATATATATATATATATATATATATATATATATATATATATATATATATATATATATATATATATATCTTAAAATCAACGCAGATAATTAAAGAAAAATAATATGCCAATTTGGTTTAATTGCTGAAATAATGTATATAAAAATGTATATACAAATGTACTATATGATAATTATCTCACATGGATAATAACATCGTACGTTTTGCTTGACTGTTATTCCTGTATTAAATAAAACTTAATAAAAGTGTTTTATTTATTTATTTGCACGTTTAAATAATGGCAATAAAACCAGAGGAAAAATATATTGCATATCCCCGTTAAGAAAATCAGTCGTGGGTACATTTATTTGTTTTTGCAATGCACATCAAAATGGCAATGTATTAGTTTTTTTATCGGGGGTCTTTCCGTTTTTTGGACGCCTACCAGAGATATCACCGCTGCCCAAACTAATTAACCTACACACTCGCTGCTGTTTATTGCGTGGATACGAATTTAATGGCTGCAAAGATTACTATCGCCACACGAAAGCTCCTGTTCAGAGCACGAATCAGGAAGGCCAAACATGGGTGATGAGGAGGGTGGTTGTGGGGATGGGGGGGTAGGATTACTGGATGGGTGGGAGAAAGGTGTTACAGTGGGACCCAGCAATGTAAACAAGTTTGTATACACCAGCAGTGTGTAGCTACCTCCCATTATGTATAGGGTTTACATAGTGAGGACAAAAGCTTACTGGTTCCCACTTATGTTTCAGACATAATGTGAAGACTGTAGAAGTATATAAAAGAGACGAGGTAATTAGTCCCTCAGCTTAGCAGTAGGTAATAAGCACCGTAGTCTTCATTTCGTCGTTATCATATACCAAACTAATATTCCAGTACACAGGATGAGTTACATATATGAAGTAGTGAAATAATTCAGCCTGAGCTGAAAAGGTGGGTTCAGGTTTTATGTAATCCCGGGGAAGGGGTGGGAGATTAATATAGGGCCTTCATTGAGGCAGGAAGGGGATTTAGCGAGGATTTTTTCTGTGGTTATAGGGCATGGTCGAGTTTCCTCTAGTGTTATGGGAAGTAAGCGAAGGATTCCTTCCTCCAGGAATTCACTGCATAAGATAAGGAGAGCAGAAGAGAAAAATGTTTCTTCAAGTCTTTTCTAAACTTCATGTCCCTCGTCATTTCATCAGAGATTAGAGACGCCACGTACATAACATCTTCAACTCATCTAGATGAGACACCACCAGACATATTTTCAATATCTCTCCAACGTCAAATTCCATTTTCTACAAGAGTGATGGACTGAACACATCGATTCCAGGCTGAGGGACTGATTACTTCAAACTCCTCCTCTCCTTACCCCTCTCTGCTTTGTATTGGACTAATGAAGCCACTGTCTGGCGAAACGTTTCCTTAATAAAGATCCTATATGTCGCATAAGTGTCTAAATCTTCAACCAAATTCCAAGTAGCCACCACTGTCTTCAGTACGATCAACTACTGCAGTGCTTCTTGGATCATCTACTGCAGTGCTTCTACGCTCTCTCAACTATCTCTTGGCCCTCTTGAATAGCCCCGGTTGAGTACCTCTTGAATTATCTTCTGCTGAGCACCTCCTGAATAGTCTTCTTTGACATTCTCTTAGACCTTCAAATTAATTCCTGAATAGTCTTTGCTAAGTATCTCTTGAGTAGTCCATTTTGAAGTCCTCAGTAGTCTTCATTGACTGCCTCTTGAAAAAGCTAAGTGATACATCCATTAATTTGTAAACGGCGACTAAGCAGTTTATTAACTAAATAATAAATACAGTGTATACACCGTTGGTTGATTAATTGGACTTAATTAATGCTTGTCGATTCAAGAGGGTCCTTAAAGCTGCATGGAATCCGCTTACCATCCATCAAGAATACTATAATCCCATACACGAATCTACTTGGGATTAAACTTTAAGGGTATATATACTGAGATATATACCCCTCTTCACGTGTATATGCAGTGTTGCTCTCAGTACACACATACATCAAGAGTGATATACTCATCAGAATTTATGCAAAGTGAATGTGCTGGTTCTAATTATATTCGCATTTATCTGCGTTTTGATATGAGTAATTGCATATTATATTAATATAACTAGTAGAAAACATTGCCTTGTAAACCACTGCTAAATCATGTTAATTTTCACATAAACGAATATTTATGTTATCTCTTAATCTCTTCAATGGACCTCATCAGGGAAAATTGCGAGAGGATTTTATTGTGGAAAATAAATCTTTAGAACGAAAGGCTGTAACACCATGAGCGCCATCCTTGTTTATTGCTCACTGGTGTTAGCTGCGGTGTATACGTGAGAGAGAGAGAGAGAGAGAGAGAGAGAGAGAGAGAGAGAGAGAGAGAGAGAGAGAGAGAGAGAGATAATCAGTAACAAACAAAGGGTTGTGCACTAGCAGACTCGTAACGTGCAATAAGTAAATCCACTAAGCGGCTTCCCGATGGAAGCCGACCCATACCTAAGAGAGGAGGGATAAAAAAAAATAGGCAAGTGACAGGAGAAATGCAGAAGCATAGCGTGCTGGCAGACACGAATGTTGTCCCATCCCCTCATACACACACACCAAATGCAAAGTCATGAAGATCGGGGAAGGGCAAAGAAGACCGCAGACAGAGTATAGGCTAGGTGGCCAAAAACTGCAAACCTCACTCAAGGAAAAGGATTTTGGGGCGAGTATTTTACCGAGCACATCTCCTGAGGCACACATCAACTAGATAACTGCTGCAGTATATGGGCGCCTGGTAAACCTAAGACTAGGGTTCTGACACCTCAGTAAGGAATCGTTCAACACACTGTATATACCGTGTACGTCAGGCCCATACTGGAGTATGCAGCACCAGTTTGGAACCCACACCTGGTCAAGCACGTCAAGAAATTAGAGAAAGTGCAAAGGTTTGCAACAAGGCTAGTCCCAGAGCTTAGGGTAATATCCTACGAAGAAAGGTTAAGGGAAATCGGCCTGACAACACTGGAGGACAGGAGGGTTAGGGGGAGACATGCTAACGACATATAAAATACTGCCAGGAATTTTCAAGGTGGACAAAGACAAGATGTTCCAGAGATGGGACACAGAAACAAGGGGTCACAGTTGGAAGTTGAAGTGGAATAGTCTGGAAATTGACATAGTAGAGGCATTACCCATACATAGTTTTAAGAAGAGGTATGATAAAGCTCATGGAGCAGGGAGAGAGAGGAAGAAGCAGGGCCAGGAGCTATGGATCGACACCTGCAACCACAATTAGGTGAGTACACACACACACACGTAACTAACGTCAGCTATCTCAGGGGTAAGAAGACTGCGTCTTTGCTTGTTCACAGTGAAGGGAGTAGAGTGAAGGGAGTAGAGTGAAGGGAGTAGAGTGATATATGTACGTAGTGTCCAAACATATGGAAGGTGAACATCAACACGAAAAATTATTGGTGTATAGAACACTGTATACAAAGTTAAAATAGAGAAAAAAAATCTAACACATTATTTACATTATTAAGGAAGGGACTAGATCAAAAAAGAACAATGCATTTATTCCAAATGAAAATTAGTGGATGGATGGACAAAATGACTAAATTGGAACAAATTAGCCATGGATGGAGGAATTAACAGAAAAAATACACTAGGAAAAAATGCAATTTTGATAAAAAAATAAAACAGGTAATGAAGGTTTCAAAACAACGAATGTAGAAAACAATGAAGGAACAAACCGATATAACGAAGAAAATGAACAGGGTAATGAGTTGTGGAGTCTCTAATTGCGAGACGCAAACATTAAAACTTGTTATCAGCGGCGAGCGGAGTGCAAATAATACCAATTTTGAAGATTCGTATCAATGAGGCTGAGAATGGCAACACTGCCAGTCGCGAGGCTCGCCCTGAGTGCCACTCAAAATGAAATCAAGAGTATTCGTGTTTCCTCTGACGCTCCTGAGAATGAGAACAGCGTTGAACATAAGCTCCTGAGAATGGGGAACAATGTCGATCTTAAGCTCCTGAGAATGGGGAACAATGTCGATCTTAAGCTCCTGAGAATGGGAACAGCGTCGATCTTAAGCTCCTGAGAATGGGAACAGCGTCGATCTTAAGCTCCTGAGAATGGGAACAGCGTCGATCTTAAGCTCCTGAGAATGGGAACAGCGTCGATCTTAAGCTCCTGAGAATGGGAACAGCGTCGATCTTAAGCTCCTGAGAATGGGAACAGCGTCGATCTTAAGCTCCTGAGAATGGGGAACAATGTCGATCTTAAGCTCCTGAGAATGGGGAACAATGTCGATCTTAAGCTCCTGAGAATGGGGAACAATGTCGATCTTAAGCTCCTGAGAATGGGGAACAATGTCGATCTTAAGCTCCTGGAAATGGGAAAAGTAAGTGGCCACTCTAAGGATTCTAGGTACGGTAACAGTGACGTTCTCAGGGTCGTAGTGAGTGAGGGGTCACATGATTTCGTAATAACACGACTGAAGACAAATCACGGAACGGGTGGGATTTGAACCCATTACGAGTGAATCCTGCGAGGCCTGTGAGTTTTAAAAATCTCACTCCATGGGTTCAAACCTCACCCGTTCCGTGATTTGAACTAGAGAGACTGTTCTATCCCTACACTAGGGATAGAACAGTCTCTCTCTCTCTCTCTCTCTCTCTCTCTCTCTCTCTCTCTCTGGATTTCTGGGAATTGGAAGAGTCGCTCTTAGGATTCTAGGAATGGAACAGTTTTGCTCTCAGTATTCTGGGAATGGGAATAGAGTCGCTCTCAGGATACTGAGAATGGGAACAGGGTTGTTCTTCTAGCTCGCCCACAGGGGTGCGGAATTGGAAAATGGATTAGCGTGTCAAACATGTCCACTACAGAGAAAACATAATGGGTGGGGATGGAAAGCTGAAGCAGGAGGGTGTAGCAAGGTATTTTATGGGTGTATACTCTGATGTGTTTGTGGAGGAGTGAGTCTCAACTTCTAGCATCTCTTCTTAAATTGAAAGTGCCGTCATTATTGATTCTTGGCCCCATGGATGGTATATCTTCTCTTGAAACTGTGCATTGAGTTTGCTTTTATCACTTTCTCTAGCTCATTCCACATATTTACCGCCCTGAGTGGAAAAAAGTATTTCCTAACATCCCTGTGGCTCCTCTGTCTCTATCTTCTATGACCTTTCGCACCTCTGCCTCACATTTCCGGATGTCTGTCCTTAACTACTCTTAAACCCTTCAAGTATCCTGTATGCTTTAATCATGTCTCCCCCTTGTACTCTCGTATGTAGTAGTCAGATCTAATTCCTTAATTCTCTCCTCATAATTCAACCTCAGCTCCGGGATTAGCCTATTGCAAACCTCTTAACCTCTTCAATTTGTCGTTCAATTTGTCTAGGTGGGGTTCCATTATGGTACTGCACACTCCATGCACTTCCTGATATATGTCTGTGTAAAGAGTCAATGATTCTATATTAAAGTTTCTGAATGTACTTCCGAGATTAGCTAACGTTACGTATGTTGCAGGTATCATGCGATTTATGTGCACCACTGGAGATATGTTCGGTGTGATGTTCACTCCAAGATCCTTTTCCATGAGCAATATTTGTACTTACTTGCTTCTCAAATTGTATTAAGCCTCCAGTCTACTCTTCCCATCACCAATTTTCAGCAGCCACTTGTTCGACCACTGTTGCAGATTGTTCAGGTCTTCCTGTAGCCCTCCTCTGTCCTCTTAAGATTTTATTCTTCTCATTTTTTACAACTTTCAAATAATGATATATATGATTCAATCTCCTCTTGTTTCTCAGCCACCCATTCCTCTTTGCCTCTTCTTCCATCGGCCTCACGAAGATCGTGGATCATCAATGACCTCCTTTTTGCCTCCTCCCATTATCTCTCCCTCCAGATTATCATGTCTGTTGTTAGCAGCTTCTTTCGTTCCTCAAATCTTCAGTATATCCCAGTTTCCTGAGAGAATTTCTCCAAAGAACTTGTTTCCACCGTCTACCCTTCCTTCTACCTCAACTCTTATAGATTCTATTGTTGCGACTGCCTCTTTCCCCATTCCTCTCATGTAACCTAGTTCCCTTTTCAGCTTTCATATACTACTTTAGCTGAAATTGCCCCTTTTCTCATGTTCCTTCCATTCCTCAAGAACTTCCTTCAACTCTTCACACAAGATTTAGTTTTCTTCCCCAGTCCACTTCTATCTTTCCTCTGTTATTATAGTCATAACTAAGAGCTAAACCCAAAAAATCATACAGCTATCTTCCCTCTAGATCCAACAAATATTAAGTCGTACAGTTGCTCAATTGCTACTTGTTGCTCAATTGCTACTTGCATCTTTTGTTTTTAATTGTCTTTGGGTATCGCATTTCTTAAATCCTCAAGATTCACCCAGTAATGTGTTGTCTGATTTTAGCTTCTGCTGTAAGAGAAGCTGATAGTTCCAGTCTTTGGGTATATTGTGAGAGCAGTTAATACTGCTTAGACGTGTTAATAAAAACTGCCCTGGAAGCAGTGTGCGCGCGTGCGTGCGTGCGCGTGTGTACACTCACCTAAATGTACTTTCATATATGTGATTGCAGGGGTCGATTCACAGCTCCAGGCCCCGCCTCTTCGCTAGTCGCTATTAGAGCCTTATCATACCTTTTCTTAAAGCGAAGTATGGATCTTGCCTCCACTACTTCACTTTCCAGATTATTCCACTTCCTGACAACTCTAAGGCTAAAGATATACTTCCTAACATCCTCATGGCTCATCTGAGTTTTCAACTTCCAGTTGTGGCCCCTTGTTCTTGTGACCTATCTCTGAAACATTCTAGCCCTGTCTACCCTGTCAATTCTTCAGTATTTTATACGTCGTTACCATGTCCGCCCTATCCCTCCTATCTTCAAGTGCAATCAGGTTAAGTTCACTTAACCTCTCCTCATTAGACATTACCCATTAGCTCCAGGACTAGTCTTGTTGAAAACTATTGCACTTTCTCCAATTTCTTGACCTATTTGAGGAGGTGTGGGTTCTACACTGGTGCTGTATACTCCAATATGGGCCTGACGTACACGGTGTACAGTATCTTGAGTGACTCCTTACTTAAATGTAAAAATGCTATTCTTGGGTTTGCTAGGCGCCCATATGCTGCAGCGGTTATTTGACTGATGTGCGCCTCAAGGGACGTACCCGGTATAATGCTCACCCCAAGATCCTTTTCCTTAAATGATGTTTGCAGTCTTTGATCCCCTAGCCTGTACTCCATCTGCGGTCTACTATGTCCTTCTCCAGGCTTCTTGATTTTGCACTTGGTGGGGTTAAACTCCAGGAGTCATTTGTCGGATCAGGCTTCCAACCTGTCCAGAGCCCCTTGTAATTTTACCTTATCCTCGATCGCTTGTATTCTCATTAGTTTTACATCAGTGAACAGGGACACCTCTGAATTGATTCCTTCCATCATATCAATCACATGTACAGAAAACAGCACTGGACCTAGGACTGACCCTTGTGGAACCCCACTCGACACATGGGCCCAATCTGACACCTCATCACCTACCAACACTCGTTATTTCCTTCCTGTCAGGTATTCCCTGATCCACTAGTTTCTGATCCAGTTCTCTTGTGTGGTACTGTGTCAAAAGCTTTCTTGCATTCTGCCCATCCCTCCCTCCCTCTGTCTCTGTCTCTGCCTCTGCCTCTGCCTCTGCCTCTGCCTCTGCCTCTGCCTCTGCCTCTGCCTCTGCCTCTGCCTCTGCCTCTCTCTCTCTATCTCCCTCCTGCCTTACTTCTGTTACCCTGTCGTAGAACTCAAGTAGATTTGTGAAACAGGATTTCCCATCCCTGAAGTCGTACTGATTGTTATGTATGAGCCCAATCCCTTCTATTTTCTCTACCACTCTTTTCCTAATAATCTTCTCCGTAACTTTACATACTATACATGTCAGTGACACTGGTCTGTAGTTTAATGCTGCCGGTCTGTGTGCTGTCTTAAAAATTGGAACTACATTTGCTGTCTTCCACACCTCAGGCAGTTGCTTTATTTCGATAGATTTACTGAAGAGTGCTGCTAGCAGCACTCACAGTTCCTCTGCTCCTTCTCTCAGGATCCATGGAGAGATGTTATCTGGGCCCACCGCCTTCGAGGTATCTAGTTCACCTAGCAGTTTTTTCACTTACTGGTTATGTGCAATGTGTCCAGATCTTGCTGGTGCACCCTACCAACTAGGTTTGCTGGAATATTTCTGTCTTCACAGTGAATATTTCTCTAAATATTGTGTTAAGCTCTTCACATAGTTCCTGGTCACTCTTTGTCAGCTCACCTCCTTCCACATGTCTGATCAATCATGAAGTTTGCAGAGATCCATTTGTAGCCTATCCTTGACCTGATCGGTTATTATTTTTCTTATCAATTTTAAATCTGCAGAGGGACACATCTGACTTTTTTGGATTTTTTCCACATATACCAGAAGCAGCCTTTATCAAAATACCAACCACTGCAAAACCCCTCTTGTTACAATTTCCTAATCCGACATTTTCTGAATAATTGCTTGTTTCTCTCTCAGTGCTACAAGGTACTTTTCGACACACTGAAGCACACACCCTGTTAATACTGCCTGCTCTTCACATTTTTTCCTAGTCTCTTATGATGAAGAGTATCAAAGGCCATCTTGTGGTCTAGTCCCCGCCTCTTGAAACACCCACTCTTCAAGCTTTGCATCGAGTTTGCTTCTACTACTTCATCTATTTACAACCCTGATACTGAAAGAATATTTCTTAACATCTCTGTGTCATCTGTGTTTTTAGTTTCCATTTATTGACTCTCATCCATATGCCTCTCTCTTTTCAAAATTTCTGTACTTATCTGCTCTATCAAAGCCTCTGAGTATCCTTTAAGCCGTAATCATGTCTCCAATATTTTTTTCATCCTGGAATCGTCAGGTACAATTAATTTAGTCTTTCTTCATAACTGAAACCTTTGGCCCTTGTTTTCCTATATGCTTAACCAGGTCAGGGCTCCATGCTGGTGCTGCATACTCCACGATGGTATAATGGTATACAATACCGTAAGTTGACAAGACACATGTGCAACTTTCTGGTATTGTATATCATTATATTCACCCACAAGGGTAATACAGCAACAGCACAACAGTATCTTGGTACAGAGGACATCATCCACAACTTTACTGTCTGATCACTAGTTACAAGAAAGGTTGGATTTGAGAGAGAGACCTACCCAGTAGGCTTGCTACACTGCCTCTCAGTCATTACTTTCTTACTTCAACTAGTGGACAACTAGACTGTCCGCGCCTCACCTTCGGCAGTATATAAGTCTCCATTCCGATGCTTCAGCTTCACATTGTTCCAGACTATGGAACAGAACTCTTTTTCCAGGCTGAGGGACTGACCACCTCAAAACTACGTCTTCGAGGTGGACTGATTACATTGCCTTTACTTTTCCACTACTTGTGTAAGCGAAATATTTCAGAATAAAGATACCTAACTGTTGTCCATGTGTCTGTCTTACTTATCAGTTTCATGGTGACCTAAGTCGTATAAGAGTTCTAAAAGACTTACGTACGTACGTAGGTGTGTGTGTGTGTGTGTGGCTGAGAGAGAGGTGGAAGGATTAATGTGTGTGGAGTGAGGTGTGTTGAGTTGGAGGGAGTGTATATAAGCATGGGACTAGGTATGGATCACACTACCACTGGAGGGCACTAGCCGCCACACTTCACTCTACTACCCAACATACCCTCGTGGTCCCTGGTCCATGCACCTGCATTACCGTGCAATTGAAAACGTCCCGTGATGAATATTGTCTCTAGAAACCTTTCAGTGAGATGCGCTTCTCATCTCACACGTCTCCCTACCCACCCTGGCCGGGGTCAGGGGTCGTGCCGCGGGCGGTGCCCAGGTGATGGTGGGAGGGATTTTCGCCTCCCATTGGCCAAGACGGTATCAAGGAAGCGCCCTCACTGGCTCAGGACTACTATGTGGGCGGGACCGAGGGTATGTACCGCCCTGTAAGCTAGTTAATTATAAGCATGACATATTCGGTAATGAGGTGCATACCAGAGGTGGGTGAGGCGGTCTGGAGGGACTACTTGCCTCGCCTTCGATGCCTGGGAAAATGTGCAGGGAGTACGGGGCTTTCACAGGCTTCCCCCACACACTGCTGGGGCTATAGCCGTAAATATACATCGCTGCCCTACCGCAATACAAGTCGTATCGAAATTCCCGTGACGAAAAGCGTACTGTGAGGTTATCGTAGGGGATAACGGGAGGGGTGTCGAAGCTCTGGTCGGAGCCAGGGAGCAGAGGTTGAGAGATGGGGCTGGACAGGCTGAGCTGGGAATATCTCTGCCTATCTTGCTCTCAGGCCGGACTCTACTCTTATCCCGTTAAGGCGAACCAAACAGCTGATGGTCAACACGCCTCGTGTTATCAAGGATTCTGAAAGCGGTGATCGTAAGGGGCTATTGATGCCTTGCGCAGTCCCTACATAATATTGGAGATACATATGGGGTGAGTCGTCTTGGGAGGGGTCGTACTCACTGTGTAAAAGAAGCGACATTTTGTGATATCATCTGTATTACGGGACATTTTGTGTCCCGATGCCAGGCTTTTGTTTTTTGTCAAGCAGGGTGTTTTGACTGTTTTTAGTACCTTGTTTACCTATCGATGTACGTCAAGCAATATGAGAGTTGTAATGTAGCCTAGTGTGTCACTGTGTGAGGCGTGTGGGATTGCCAGCAGCAGCCAGAACAGCTTCAGTGACAGCAACAACTCTCTAAACAGCAGAAGCCGCAGCAACAACAGCCACATCTTCTCACGATTCTCGAGTGGCATGATCTCGAGGTTTCAAGGATTTGCTGAACGATATTCTCACCTCATACAATAGTTCTCACCAACAACTCAGTTATAATAGAACAAAAAAACAGAGCAAACCTTTATTTGAACAACGTTTCTCTCACATGTTAACATTTTTAATAATTTACAAAAGCTCACCCGTGAGCAAAACGTTGCCTAAATAAAAGCTTTATCCACTATGTCTGTCTTTTTTGTTCAATAAACCATCAACTAAGATACATTTCATAGAATATATTTTCGATTTTTTTAAACATACTGAGAAAGATATTCACGAGAATAAACATAAAACTCAATTTTCTTTAACTTGTTCCAAAACTTATCCTAAAATTATCTTGATAATTTTTGTTGCAACCCTAAATAGTTTAACACTATGCTAGATACAATCCGCCTAAATTCACTTAATATCAAGCATGATATATTTTTATTGTGCTGTAAGCAAATCAATTTCCGGAATGTTACAGTAAAAATTAGTATAAGTTCTGCTTGTCTAGCAAAGCAATACTTTCCAAGTCTGCAAATTCTAGCTGAAATATAAGACATACTACAATACACACAAATAACCCTTACAGAGGAGAGGAAGAAGCTTAGGGCAACTTATCGGTCCGATCTGGACCATTTACAAGTCACACTACACTGTACACATTACAAAGTACATTGTACTATACACGGAGGATTGCGGTTGTATCTTCTGCAGCGTCTGCTGGGAACATCGTCTTTGAAACCTTTGAAAATTCATATCAGTAAACGGGTACTTTTTGTTCGCAAAAGGTACAGAAACAAAAAAAAGTTATTTTTAAATAAAAATCTACAAAGAAAAAAAACATTAAGACGCTAAGAAATATTCCCAGAATTGTCAAAAAATTAAGGCAAGTGTTTGAGGTTTTGATTATATTCACTTTATATATTTAATAAAGAATATTACAATAATGGTCTTTGCTACTACAGAATTAATTCATCGTTGGAGAGGCTTTAACAGGGGAAGAAGCTGAGCTGTCATGGTAACCATCCTGAAGGTTACCATCCTGAAGGTATGGTAGTTGTTAATTATTCTCAGAAATTTTTGCTTTGCCTTAGAGCTTGAAATTGAATTAACGTTCATCACTTTTTTAGTTTATGAACCCTGTTGATTTTTTTTTTAAATATCGCTCTACGTAGCCTAACTAAAGAGTTCTATTATGTCTGAAAACTTAAGGAATAATTTAAACAAAATAAAATTTTGTCCTTAAATACATTTAAGTTTGATCTCAATTCTTGAAATGGGAGTCTTTATAATAAATTAAATTGGATAGAGAAAATTACTATACTGTTTATTAGTAGATTATAAAATTTAATTAATATATATTCAACTCCTTGGGGTCTAACAACACCTGAATTAATGGAACATATAAATTATATGAAATATTATATGACGTTCTCCTTTTTTCGGTGTTTATTGTCGGGTCAAAAAAACATCTTCACGGTCTACAAAGAGTCCATAAATTACATCTGTTATTCACGATTTTTAATTATGAAAAGTTAAATTCATTGTCCTCATCTTTTCTTTACTAAATTTACATTTAATGGTATTTTCTGCTTTATAAAGGAAGTAGCATAATGGAAAATGAAGGACTACGTAATAGAAAACTTTATAAAGAACGTCTTTCTTCACAATTCTCTCTCTGATGATAATTTTTAGCATATGTTACTTTTTTTTCAATCTTTTCATATTGTTTATAATTTATATATTAACCGTCTACGACATAATTAAAAACTAACTGAAAAAATTTATATGATATGGTTTACAGTTTATAGAAGATATACAAATGATACTTTTCTTATTTTCAGTTACCAGGAAAAAGTTCCATTCCTGTGTTTATCAATTATTTGAGTTTTCTTAAGGAGTGGAAAGTGCAACCTTGCCACAAGATTATATACACCGAGAGATATTAGGTTTCCTGACGCGGGTCTTGGTCATATGGTGACCTGTAACTGGAGCTTTTGGTCATCTGACCGAGGCCTTCCACTGGCTTACCCGTAAACCCCTTTAAAAATGTATTATTCTTTGTTTAGCGAGAGATGTGCGTGTTTCCGTATATAAATGCCGAAAGCAGTCGACCAACCACAGAGGGAGATAAGGGGGGTTGAGGCCTAAATCCACCGCAGATGCAAATATTTATATTTTCAATTAATGGCTAATTTTTAACGACCACAAAAACGCCATAGTTCAAGAAATTTCACAAACTGAAAATTGTTTTTAAAGACGATTTCTTAATTTGTTTTTCAACCTCTTATGATTTTAAGACCCCAAAGATCGAAATCTTAGCTCAAGCCTTCCTCCCTTCTATACCCCCCCCCCCACCCTCACTCCCGATGGAAATCCTGGCTGTGCAACTAAGTACTGAAATCTCTACTTTATAGATTAGAGAATTTTTAACTGGCAGTGAACAGGTTGCATGCAGCCTTAATTACCCTCGTGTAGTTACTAGGCCATAAACGCCATTAACCAAACAAAATTTTGTCTGTGTTAAATGAAAACCCAGCTTCCTGTATTTTTTGTGTTAAACGAAAACCCAGCATCTTGTCGTTTTCCGAAGTCCGTGTTAAACGAAAACCCAGCTTCCTCTCTGCTCTTATTGGCCCTAGTGACTTAAAAATTATCCTGACTTCGGATCTTATTGTTGGAGCCGGGTTTTTTTTTACAATACATTAGCACATGATAGTTTACAACAGTTATAGAGTAAGACACCAATATCGTTCGTGTATTACTGCTCCCTCACTCTTCTCTTTTTTGTAGTTAATTTTGTATAATCTATTTTTGACTTATTTTTTTTATCAACTATATTCATCGTAAAAAAATAGTTTTAAAAAATATTCTTCAAGACTAATATAATGATTTGTAGTGTCCGGTCTCATTATTTATATTATCATTATGTTATTATTACATGGCAGCGCTAAGCTCGTAGGAGTTATACAGCGCATGGGAAATGGAAGGCAATCAGCCTTGAACCAACAAACGACTTCCTAGCAACAATGACTCGGATCAAGATCCCGTCAGCACCAAGACAACCCCCCCCCCCTGTGAGGGAGATATTTTTGAAAGTTAATCTGGCTTAAAAACTTAATTTGATCAATTAAAAATTAAAATTAAATAGGGAATAACATTTTAAAATACATTAATATTTTCCTGGTCTCACTGGCCTAAATATTGACAAATTTTCGGCTTCGGGGAAACGAGGTATTTCACATATTTTTTTTTTTGAGGGGGGTGAACTAAAAACTACTATAACCACAATAATAATAAATTAACTAATGGATACTGTGTGTATATTTTTTTAAGTAATTGCGTATGATAGGGGAGCAATGTGGTAGATGTTCCAAATGTATGGGATAGGAGGTAGGTTATTGAAAGCAGTGAAGAGTCTTTATGAGGATAGTGAGGCTCAGGTTAAAGTATGTATTAGAGAGCGAGATTTCCCAGTAAAAGTAGGCCTTAGACAGGGATGTGTGATGTCACCATGGTTGTTCAATATATTTATAAATGGAGTTGTAAGAGAAGTTGGTAAGAGGTGTGGGGTTAAAAGATAAAGAATCTAACACTAAGTGGGACTTGTTACAGTTGCTTTTTGCTGATGACACTGTGCTTCTGGAGATGGGAAGTACAGTGCCGGCACTCTGAAGGAGGGGTGTTAATGTTAATGTTGCAGTTTTGTAGCTGTAGTGTAAGCACCCCTCTGGCAAGACAGTGATGGAGTGAATGATGAAAGTTTTTCTTTTTCGCCACCCTGCCTTGGTGGGAAACGGCTGATGTGTTAATAATAATATTTATTTTATTATTATCATGAGGGAGTGTTAAATCCATAGAGATTATACAGAGCCTGTGGAATGGAAGGAGGGGGGGGAGGGGTGTTGGAAGGCATCCAATCTCAATTCAGGGAACTGGAGCACAGATCCAATTCCCTAGATTAAGAGCCCCCCTCGCCAGCATCAAGAAACCTCCTTTGGAGGGAAGGGGGTGTTTAAACACGCATTGTACGTTGGAATCAAGAGCCTTTTCCTTGTACAGCTTATGTCACATTAGTTATACTTGTGTCCATTTACTTAACATATTGTCGGTAATTCTACCAACATTAACATATATTCATCTTAGTTTTGATAAATAAAATCTCTTTTCGAACAGCATTAAAAGGTTTTCTAAGAATATGTACACAGAATAAACGTAACACAATGAGAATAAAATAGACCTAAAACTACATAAAACTAACTTTAAAGAAACCTTACTACACAATATTTTTTTTTTTTTTTTTAATTTTATTACTGAACTTCCCAGCGTCCACATTATAGCGTTATTATACAAGCTTCAACCCAGAGCATATACACCGAGAGGTGCATATCTCTCAGTGTATATACACTTACAATTTACTCTAGTCACTGTGTTAGGGACTAAAGCATCCTTGGTTAGTAATTACAGTTGTGTAGACTTAATGACAACGGTGGTTGCTTAATGGGGCTTAAAGTCTATCGACTACTCTTGGGGTTATTAAATCTGTATTAATGTTGGTAGAATTACCCACAATATGTTAGGTAAAAGGACACAAGTGCAACTAATGTGACATTTTATTGTGGCAACGTTTCGCTCTCCAGGAGCTTTGTCAAGCAGTTACAAACAATACATGGACACAGAGGATATATATAAGCTTAGAGTGAGGTGTAATACTAGTGGTGGTAGTAGTAATATTAGTTGTATTAGTAGTAATAGTAATATTAGTTGTATTAGTAGTAATAGTAATATTAGTTGTATTAGTAGTAATAGTAATATTAGTTGTAGTAGTAGTAATACATGTGGTAGAAAAATCAACTTGCACATGAGTAAAAGGTTATTAAAAGCTATTACTTGGGTAGCATAAAAATAGGTTAGACAAATATTTCTGCTAGTGGTTGGATCTGAGGTCTGTTTCAGTGTTCCTCCTCTGTTATGTTCTTGTCTAGCACTAGCAGCAGCGACTAGGCCTACTGTCAGTCAGCACGGGGTTATATATTACTGATACTGTAGCCTCGGGTGCTCAAGTTATTGTTCCTCTTCTGTAGTCATGAAAGCAATTCAGATTCCAGTTCTTGAAAATGCAAGTGGTTCATAAAAACATAAGAAAGAAGGAACATTGCAGCTCCTAATTATATATATCATTTCTCCTTTATCTCTTCTTTCACCTCTCACTATATTGTATCCATCAGGAAATATTACATTGTTTATTATCCCCTGAGAACTTTGCCTCTGTGAGAACTATGATGTCTGAATTGTTCTCTGTTACACTTTAGTTCTCCACGTATATTCATAATTCTATTTGCATTCGCATACTACACTTATGATAATGGGGACAGAAGTGACAAGGATGGGAGGTGAGCAGGAAGTGAGGGAATGAAGGGGGTCCAGGGGGGATAGAAGGGGAAAAGGAAGAGTGGCAATAGTCTGAGGGAAGTATTTCAAATTGGGAATAAAACAGTGTGGGAGTGGCAATGTAAGAGGGGTAGTAACAGATTAGTGGGAGTAGCTGGATGTTTTGCTGTGTTGGTGAGAAATTCTGAGGGAGTTTGGCAGAGAAAAAATTACTGAGGATAAATAGTAGTGAGCGTTTGTATGTGACTGTGCGTTCGAGCATATGTTTGTGCGCACATAAACACTCAATGGAACTATATAGTGAAGACGTTTCGTCCGCCAGGGACTTTGTCAGTTTAATTTGTCAGCTGATTAAGTCCCTGGTGAGGAAAACAAAGACTGCAATACAGTGTTATAACCCGTCATGTGTCTTACATGTTAATGATAATGAATTAGACACACGTGCAACAAGTGGGTATTTTTACTTTATAGACTTTTCTCCATCCACTCAATACATGGTCATAATATAAAAAGTATAGAAAAAAATATATTATATCCATTATACTGATAAAGCCAATGGATGGCAAAACGTCTACAAAGTACTGCTACCATATATGTTTCTCTCTTCTTGCACACTGTCAATATACTCTGCCTCATCTACGCTGCCGGCAACTCACAGGCAATATTTTTTAAACCTTAGGCCTCTCCCCAATCTATGTCGTTCCTTAACAAGACGAACCTGCCAAATAGGCCGAATTACTTTAAAATATACACTTTCCCAAAAAAATTATTTCAGATATTTTTTTTTAATTAAAAATTTGAAGATTTATATTTTTTGGAACAAAGCTAACTTAGTTAAATTCTGCTATATATATATCATAGGTTAATTTAAATTTATTTAATGTTACTTAAAATCAATGATACATTTTTTACATGATGCTCAGATCGATTTCCGCCAAATTCGGTAATACGGCTTAAACGGCACGACATACATACAGCCATGTCATGTAATTCTCTGTAAAGAATTGGTGAAGTCCATGGTGGACGAAGCGAAGTCAATAAAATGCCTTATTCACTTTTCCAGTGAATTGGGGGATTACACCATAGTAATCAACTTCCCCCGAGGAGGGCGTTTTGAAAAGATCATGATCCTGGGAACTGGAGTTACTATCTCGGATTAAACCTGACTTCCTCTCATTCTCTATTCACTGTATGATCATTTCGGATTTAATGTTTCCCCTGAATATAATAATAATAATAATAATAATAATAATAATAATAATAATAATAATCTTCCTAAATCTTTAGACTGCTTCCATTTTTCTCAATCAGAATAAATGATTTTACAATATTTCATGAAATTACTTCATGAACTGCTAAAAAAAAGTGTTCCCCACTTAGCCCTGTGTGATGATTCCCAAACGTTTGCCATTGCAACAGTGAATTAGATGACCAGGCGTGGGAAGAGAAACTCCACACCATGGTGAGATTGTCACTGTGGGTGGCGTCATGGTTTGTCTGCCACTGCTGGTAAACCATGACGTTACAGCTGCTTTTCAACAACAATCCCGCAGGAAACCCCCACCAAACTGACAAAACTGGTAAACTCCAGCAAGTCGTCAGGCTGCTGGCCCCTCGTTTCTTATATGCTTCTGACTAGGCCTTTACCGTGTGGTGGTGGGGAGGTAGATGGTGAGGGATGGATTGTAGAGCGGTGGTAGCGGTGCTAATGGTGTTGTGATGGTGTTGTGATGGTGTTGGATGGTGGTGAGTTGTAGTGTGAGGGGGTTTGGTGATGTTTGGTGGTGGTGGTGGTGGTGATTGTTTTATGGGGTGGTGGTGGTGTTGGGTGGTGGTGGGGGGATTGTGGTGGTGATGTTGTGGTGGTGGTGGTGTTGTTTGGTGGTGGTGATGTTGTGGTGGTGGTGGTGATGATGTTTGGTGGTGGTGTTGTGGTGGTGGTGGTGATGATGTTTGGTGGTGGTGTTGTGGTGGTGGTGGTGATGATGTTTGGTGGTGGTGTTGTGGTGGTGGTGGTGGTGATGTTGTGGTGGTGGTGGTGTTGTGGTGGTGGTGGTGATTGTGGTGGTGGTGTTGTGTGGTGGTGGTGTGTGGTGGTGATGTTGGTGATGTTGTGGTGAGTGGTGGATGTTGGGGTGGTGGTGTTGTGGTGGTGATGTTGGATGTTGTGTGGTGGTGGTGGTGTTGTGGTGGTGTGTGGTGGATGTGGTGGGGGGGATGTGTGGTGGTGTGGTGTGTGTTGTGGTGGATGGGGTGGTGGTGGTGTTGTGGTGGATGGTGGTGGTGGGGGTGATGTGGGTGATGTGTGTGGTGGTGGGTTGATTTGTGGTGGTGGTGGTGGTGTTGTGGTGGTGATGTGTGGTGTTGTAGTGTGAGTGGTGAGTGGTGTGAGGGTGGTGGTGGTGGTGATTGTGGTGGTGGTGGTGATGTGGTGAGTGTGTGGTTGATGTGTGGTGAGTGTGTGGTGATGTTGTGGTGGTGATGTTGTGGTGGTGTGGTG
This sequence comes from Cherax destructor, assembly GCA_009830355.1. Lineage (NCBI taxonomy): Eukaryota > Metazoa > Arthropoda > Malacostraca > Decapoda > Parastacidae > Cherax > Cherax destructor. Next base: position 19,058 of record WNWK01000024.1, read on the forward strand.
ATGTGGTGGTGGGGGAGTGTTGTGGTGGTGGTGGTGGTGTGTGTGTGGTGGTGATGTTGTGGTGGTGGTGATGTGGTGGTGTGGGGTGGGGTGAGTGGTTGTGGTGGTGGTGATGTGTGGTGATGTTGTGGTGGTGGTGATGTGTGGTGTTGTGGTGGTGGTGGTGGTGATGTTGTGGTGGTGGTGGTTGTGGTGGTGATGTTGTGGTGGTGGTGGATGGATGTGTGGTGGTGGTGGTGATGTTGTGTGGTGGTGGTGATGTTGGTGATGTGTGGTGGTGGTGGTGGTGGTGATGTTGTGGTGGTGATTGTGGTGGTGGTGGTGGTGGTGATGTTGTGGTGGTGGTGTGTGAGTGGTGATGTTGTGGTGGTGGTGATGTGGTGGTGATGTTGTGGTGGTGGTGGTGGTGGTGGTGATGTGGTGGTGGTGGTGATTTGTGGTGGTGATGTTGTGGTGGTGGGTGATGTTGTGGTGGTGTGATGTGTGGGTGGTGGTGATGTTTGGTGGTGATGTTTGGTGTGATGTTGTGGTGGTGATGTTGTGGTGGTGGTGGTGATGTTGTGGTGGTGATATTGGTGGTGGTGGTGGTGATGTTGTGGTGGTGATATTGTGGTGGTGGTGATGTTGTGGTGGTGATGTTGTGGTGGTGATATTGTGGTGGTGGGATGTAGTGGTGATGTTGTGGTGGTGGTGGTGATGTGGTGGTGATGTGGTGGTGGTGGTGATGTTGTGGTGGTGGTGATGTGGTGGTGATGTTGTGGTGGTGGTGGTGATGTGGTGGTGATGTTGTGGTGGTGGTGGTGATGTGTGGTGTGTTGTGGTGAGTGGTGGTGATGTTGTGGTGGTGGATGGTGGTGATGTGTGGTGGTGGTGATGTGGTGTGATGTGGTGGTGGTGGTGATGTGTGGTGATGTGTGGTGGTGGTGATGTGGTGGTGATGTTGTGGTGGTGGTGGTGATGTTGTGAGTGGTGTGGTGGTGATGTGGGTGTGGTGGTGGTGGTGGTGATGTTGTGGTGGTGGTGGTGATGTGGTGGTGATGTGGTGGTGGTGGTGATGTGGTGGTGATGTTGTGGTGGTGGAGATGTTGTGGTGGTGATGTGGTGATGTTGTGGTGGTGGATGTGGTGGTGATGTTGTGGTGGTGGTGATGTGGTGGTGGTGATGTGGTGGTGATGTGGTGATGTTGTGGTGGTGATGTTGTGGTGGTGGGGATGTTGTGGTGGTGGTGATGTTGTGGTGGTGGTGGTGATGTTATGGTGGTGATGTTATGGTGTGGATGTTGTGGTGGTGGTGATGTTGTGGTGGTGGTGGTGGTGATGTTGTGGTGGTGGTGTGTGGTGGTGGTGGTGATGTTGTGGTTGTGGTGGTGATGTGGTGGTGGTGGTGATGTGGTGGTGGTGGTGATGATGGTGGTGGTGGTGATGTGTGGTGGTGGTGGTGGATGGTGGTGTGATGTGGTGGTGGTGGTGATGTGGTGGTGGTGGTGATGTGGTGGTGGTGGTGATGGTGGTGGTGGTGATGTGGTGGTGGTGGTGATGTGGTGGTGGTGGTGATGTGGTGGTGGTGGTGATGTGGTGGTGGTGGTGATGTGGTGGTGGTGGTGATGTTGTGGTTGTGGTGGTGATGTGGTGGTGGTGGTGATGTTGTGGTGGTGGTGATGTTGTGGTGGTGGTGATGTTGTGGTGGTGGTGGTGATGTGGTGGTGGTGGTGATGTGTGGATTGAAGGTGTTATTTATTTTATTAGTCAGGAAACAGAACAAGTGCCTTTTTACACGTGTCGTACTCATTTAGATGACCCATTATTACTGAATGAAGGTGGCGGTGATAGATGTGAAGGTGCTAACAATGGTGGTTATGACCAAATGCATTTCTTTCCCCACCATGACAGACTCACTAAGCTTGGGATTGTTATTGTTTTTTTTCCCAACGTTCCCATAGATTCTGCAGTCCAGAATTTCTCAGCTAGGAATGTAATAAAATCACATTTACTTCAAGAAACTAAAATGCCCTACTTATATCATCTTCGACTGTCTACACAATGCACCAAGAATGACATTTCAATAAACTTCAACTCATTCTTCAAGCTGGTGAAACAACCACTCAAATTGCAATACTTTTCACGAGAGCAATAACAGCATTGCAGTTGTCACATCTAAAACCATTCGGTATGCTACCAATCCCACGACCCGCAGCTATACGTACCAATATTATAGCAGGAGTCTACAGAATTCCCTGTGGCGAACGAGATAAGAGTTTACATTGGTGAGACTGCACCGAGTCTTCACACAAGAGTCCTTGAACACAAACGCCCACAAAACATATAATGAAAACAACGCTTAAGTCATTCATGAGGTAAACTAAGCACATCTAATGTAATGTACAAAGGCTGATATGACTTTCAAAGAAGAAACAGAAAAGTTAGACGTTATGTAGAGACTGCACACACAAACTTCCAATATCCTAAAACAGATCCAAGAGGCATTTCTCATAGCAAAACCTCTAGCCTGTAGCCAAAATACGCCATAGGTGACAGTAACCAGGAAAACGTCCCCACTCCGTTATCTATTACCTGACTATATCTACCTTCACCCCACCTTTTCGTATATATTGTGATACCGCATGTGCCATGTTGGCGAAACTCTGTCTGCCAATAGTGTCCTATTGACATACTCGTCAGCAATCCTGCAATTCCATAACATTTTGGAAGACAGTTGAGTTTCCTGGCCATATGTAAATGATCGCTTGTGCTCAACAGTTTATTGTCAATCATCATCCGGTCTGGCCTATGTAGACTATATCACAGTTTCTGCACGGGATGCTGTACACTCATGGCATATCGAGAGATACTGAATTCTTGCGATTTTTAGATAAACCATGTTCTAATTTGAGATGAGAAAAATTTTGGGGGCTAATCCTAGGGGGGTAAGATACAATCACCATCGTGTTCGAGGGTTTATGGTTTTTGATTTATGTCAAAATTTTGATTAGCATTTATCAATCCTGACTAAGTTTGCTGGGACTTCAAATTTTTAGGACTCTTATAAAAAAGATTGGATGCCGTTTTATTCTTGATCTGTAGTTACCTATTTGTGGTTACAGGGGTCGAGTCTCAACTGATGATTCAAAAAGTGGATATAATTTACAAAATATGTGGGTTTCTTCATGTTGTAAGCTCTAATTGATGATTATTTTTTGAGGATCAATACATCGAGGAATCCAAGTTGATTGTTATCTCCCAATTCAACCTTAAGGTGAATGACTGGTATTATGATGTCCAGGTTTGTGAAGTAGTGAGGTAATTTCAACGCGCTCGCTCGCACGACCACACACACACACACACACACACACACACACACACACACACACACACACACACACACACACACTACCCAGCATATGTACATTTAAAAATAAACGCGCACGTTCATGCACACACACGCAACCCCATGTGCATGAATGTACAGCACAAAGTTCAACAACGATATTTACAGCAAAAAGTACTTATAACACTATTCTCAAAACTGTCATAAAAGCAAGTAGTAAAAAAAACAGTATTTACAGCATACAATACTCTCAAAGCGGCATTTACAGCAGATAATACAGTCCAATATTTACAGTACACACTGGTTACAGCAACTGCGTTTCCAGCACATAGTACTCACAGCACATAGTACTCGCAACATACAGTACTCACAGCACATAGTACTCACAGAACACAGTACTCAACACACAGTACTCACAGCACATAGTACTCACAACACACAGTACTCACAGCACATAGTACTCACAGCACACAGTACTCACAGCACATAGTACTCACAGCACACAGTACTCAACACATAGTACTCACAGCACATAGTACTCGCAACACACAGTACTCACAGCACACAGTACTCACAGCACACAGTACTCACAACAGTAATCAACACATAGTACTCACAACACACAGTACTCACAGCACACAGTACTCACAGCACATAGTACTCCCAGCACATAGTACTCACAGCACACAGTACTCAACACATAGTACTCACAACACATAGTACTCACAGCACATAGTACTCGCAACACACAGTACTCACAGCACACAGTACTCACAACAGTACTCAACACATAGTACTCACAGCACACAGTACTCACAGCACATAGTACTCACAGCACATAGTACTCACAACACACAGTACTCACAGCACATAGTACTCACAACACACAGTACTCCCAGCACATAGTACTCACAACACACAGTACTCACAACACACAGTACTCACAAGACACAGTACTCACAAGACACAGTACTCACAACACACAGTACTCACACACAGTACTCAACACACAGTACTCACAACACACAGTACTCACAACACACAGTACTCACAACACACAGTACTCACAACACACAGTACTCACAACACACAGTACTCACAACACACAGTACTCACAACACACAGTACTCACAACACACAGTACTCAACACACAGTACTCACAACACAGTACTCACAACACAGTACTCACAACACAGTACTCACAACACAGTACTCATAACACAGTACTCAACACAGTACTCACAACACAGTACTCACAACACAACGATATTTACAGCACACTATTTACAACAGTACAACGGCACTTGCAGTAGCATTTATAGTATTCACAACATAATATTTACAGCACATAGCACTAATGACAGTATTCGCAGTATTTCTATAATGTTATTTACAACACTCAGTACTTACGAAACAATATTTACAGAATACAGCACTTACAAGAGCCTTTGTGGAACTCACAACAGCATTTACAGCATACGATTCTTTTCACAACAGCATTTACAGAACATAATGGCCACAAGACAGTATTTACAGAACATTATAGGCACAACACAGTATTTACATCACACGGCACTCAACAGTATTCACAGTACTCACAAAAAGTATTTACAGCATGCGGTACTTACAACTAAAGTGTTTACATCACGCAACACTTACACCAAGAAAGCAGTTTTTTACAACACAATTTCACCCCATTTGGAACATTGTGCTTGGTAAAGGCAGGTACAATGTCCACTTAGAACACGCGACCGCAACATATACCGTCAATGGCCTTCATTGACGCCGGTAACTCCCATTAAGCAAAGGTAGCGAGGGCTAAACGATGTGCTAGAGTAGCAGAGCTTCCTACCACAAGTTATTAAAGAATATTTGAACATAATACGGATTATTTTCTCCCAACAATAGCTCCAGTTATTGATATGTGAATACTAACCTGCTTTTACACGCGTGTTCACATAACACGCAATATATCTTCTCTCTCTCTCTCTCTCTCTCTCTCTCTCTCTCTCTAACACACCCATACACATATACACACAGACATAGTGAAGCGGCGGGGCCAGGAGCTGAGTCTCGACCCCTGCAACCACAAATAGGTGAGTACACATACACACACAAGCACACACACATACATACAAGAACACTCAACCACACACACACACACACACACACATACACACACACACACACACACATACATACAAGAATACTCAACCACACACACACACACACACACACACACACACACACACACACTACATACATACAAGAATACTCAACCACACACACAAACAGAGAAGCACATCACACACATAAGCATACACGCAAACACGTAGACACACAAGCGCATACATACACACACACCCAGCTAAAAAAAAAAATCTTAAAAAAACCAACATGAGTGTTTCATGACTCTCTGTACCTTCTCATGGTTCCTGTACTCATGTCAACCTCTCATCTACAATTATTATACTTTACAAGAACAGCAAATACATTTTGTTTTGGGTCGTGTCTTCGGTCATTCCTCCATTCTCCTAAGTTTCCCTCCTTACTAGTTATCCTGTCATTTTCCCCTTCCTGTTTGTCGAGTTATTGCTCTCACCTAACCAAGTGTTGCCCCTTCCCTCTTCTTATATTCATTTATTGCAATTTACTTCCATAATGATCACCTGCAAACCAGGACCGAGGGTTCTACCCGCCCTAATTGTTATTGTTTAATAAGCAGATCCCCTTTCTTCGCACTCTTTTTCCCTCTAGTTATCGCATCTTGTTGATTTTATTGGTTATTCTCCGTTTCCTTAATGTTCTGTTTTGCCTCTCACGGTGTAATTGGAATAATTTTCTTAACTGCTGTGTTGTTCCTCTCTCCTCTTTCCCTGTGACAACTTTATTGCGTTTTTACATCTCCAGTAATTACTTCGTTAATATAATTCAATAATTATTATATCTTTATTTTGATACTTTTGTTATTGTCTTCTTCAAAGTAATTCGTATCTTGGCTTAATTTCATTAGTGTTATCGTCATCAAGAAAGCAGTCATTATACCCGGTGTTATAATGACTAATTTGATGGAGCGGTCATGAGGGTCACTGTATACACTATCGCTACTTCTACTACTACTACTGCTACTACTACTACAACCACCAGCACCTCAATGACTAACTACCACTGCCATCTCCACATCAACCATCACTGCCATCCCCACATCAACCACCACTACCATCCCCACTTCAACACCACTACCATCCCCACATCAACCACCAACCACTACCATCTCCACAACAACAACCACTTTTAGAACCACAACAACCACCACTATTAGAACCACCCAACAACTACCACCCTAGGAACCACAACAACCATCACCGTTAGAACTACCACAACTACCATTACAACCACCAGTTCTATAACTACAACTAACACTACGATCATCATTATTCACGCCGATATTCACTGTTCAATATTCTCTCTGCCTCTGCTACTTTCTTTATTTTTCCTCTGTCTCCTTGCATTTCTCTTTTTACCTTCTAATTCTCCTCTATTTTTTGTTCTATACATCAGTTATTCACTTCTTTTTTTCCAGTCTTCTTCATTTTTTTTTTTTTTTTTATTCTACGGTGGGTGGGTGGGTGAGTGGGTAGGGTAGGTGGGTGGGTTAGGGTAGGTGGGTGGGTTTAGGTGGGTAGGTAGGTGGGTGTTCAGGTGGTTCAGCAGGTGTGGGCAGCAGCAGCACTCCATCACTAGGACCTGGCAGTCTGGAGGGCTCGGGAAATTAAGTCTGGATCTTCGAGTTTCTGGATTGAGCGATGGTGGTGTGTGTATCCCTCTTGCCCAGTACTGCTGCTGCTCCTGGTGTTACTGCTGGTGTTCCTGCTGCTATGCCGATGCTGTTATGCTAGTGCTACCGGTGCTGCTGCTCCTGGTGTTACTGTTGATTCAACTGCTGCTATGATGCTGCTTCTATGCTGGTGTAACTGGTGGTGGTTGTGGTGGTGGTGCTTCTGCTCCTGGTGTTACTGCTGATGCACCTGCTGCTATGCTGGTGTTACTGGTGGTGCTGCTGCAACTGCTCCTATGCTGACACTGCTATGCTGGTGCTACTGGTGCTGCTATGCTGTGCTATAGGTGCTGCTGCTACCTCTGCTTGCAGCCTCTGCTATTGTTGCTGCTTTTGTTTTAGTTATTAATTGAGCTATTGCTGTGGTTAGTGCTTCATTTGCTTCTGTTTCTGCTATTGCTGCTCATGATTTCTTGCTATTGTTTCTACTTTCATTTCTATTCCTTTTGGTCTTCCTGTTGCTAGTATGTTGCTGCTGTTGTCGCTGTTGGCTCCTGGTATTCTTCTTCCGCTCTAGTGAGTGGTTTGCTGGTATTGTATACTCGGTACCAGTTTTTTTTATATCTGCAATTTTCCTGTCGATGAGTAGCTGAAATTTGTTCTTGTTAAACATTATTTCATCTGAGTAAGATTTGAAGGCTTGCTGAAGCCTTTAGGAACGCCAGTCCCCGATATGAGGAAGAAGCCTCTAGGAACGTCAGTCCCCGATATGAGGAAGAAGCCTCTAGGAACGCCAGTCTCCGATATGAGGAAGAAGCCTTTAGGAACGCCAGTCCCCGATATGAGGAAGAAGCCTCTAGGAACGTCAGTCCCCGATATGAGGAAGAAGCCTCTAGGAACGCCAGTCTCCGATATGAGGAAGAGAAAGACTATGGAACTAGTATTGTGAAACTATTTTTTTTGTTACATTGAGGAGGCTTCTAGTGCTACATTGTTGACAGTTACTCTTTTTATTTGATATATTACAAGTTGAAAATCAGTCTTAAATTTTCTAGTAATTTATTTTATAAACCTTTGTGATATTACACTATGGTGACACTAGTGTTGTGTGAGTATTTCAGTGAGATAAAAACCATATCGTAGAGGAGTAGAAGTTGTGTTAAACAAGACCTACTGGATCTAAACCCATATTATGCACATGAATGGAGTACAGTCTTCCCTTGATGTCCTTGAATCTGTATTGATAAATCCACTGGATGGCGATGAGTTAACAAATATAGACACCCAGATGTTGAACACGTGTCAGATTCTCCATAAGAAAATCTAAGATTTTAAAAGCATACATCCACCTGCTGGAAAAAGGCAAGCGTAAATTACAGTTCGTAGAAAAGCAGTTCCTGTCTTACCTACTGTTTTAACCTGCTACTGATGCTGGATAATCTCTAGTCACAAAGACACCTACGTGTGGCATGTGTGTTATACTAGTCAATCTCCCGTCAATTGTCCACACAAGTCGTATAGAGATTGTTCTCACCGCTGCGTTGGAAGCAAAGGGAGGAAATTGCGTGCCTTATTCCTTGAATTGTTTACAAGCAGCATATACTCTCGTCTAGTGACTGTTACCGCCGATACGTGAGATGAAGCGGAGGAAAATTATACGCTGAGTACTCTGAAAGGTGTGTGTGTGTGAGAGAGAGAGAGAGAGAGAGAGAGAGAGAGAGAGAGAGACTAACGGAGTGTTACTCCCGAGGTAGTGCCGACAACACACCAAAATATTTCTCATCACAGTTGTCTTTCAGAGTTCCCTCAGCTTAGTCATCACAGGTGTGCAAGATGACCTCAGTTTGTCATCACAATTGTCTTCAAAATAATCTCAGCTTATTTGTCATTACAATTGTCGTCTTCAAAATGACATGAGCCTTCTGGTCATCGTTGTTGCTGTGCTGCTACTGCTGTTACTGTGCTGCTATTGTTGTTGCTGTGCTGCTATTGTTGTTGCTGTGCTGCTACTGTTGTTGCTGTGCTGCTGTTGTTGTTGCTGTGCTGCTACTGCTGTTGCTGTGCTGCTATTGTTGCTGCTGTGCAGCTATTGTTGTTGCTGTGCTGCTACTGTTGTTGCTGTGCTGCTGCTGTTGTTGCTGTGCTGCTACTGGTGTTGCTGTGCTGCTACTGGTGTTGCTGTGCTGCTACTGGTGTTGCTGTGCTGCTATTGGTGTTGCTGTGCTGCTATTGTTGTTGCTGTGCTGCTATTGTTGTTGCTGTGCTGCTACTGCTGTTGCTGTGCTGCTATTGTTGTTGCTGTGCTGCTACTGCTGTTGCTGTGCTGCTACTGCTGTTGCTGTGCTGCTACTGCTGTGCTGCTACTGCTGTTGCTGTGCTGCTACTGCTGTTGCTGTGCTGCTACTGCTGTTGCTGTGCTGCTACTGCTGTTGCTGTGCTGCTACTGCTGTTGCTGTGCTGCTACTGCTGTTGCTGTGCTGCTACTGCTGTTGCTGTGCTGCTACTGCTGTTGCTGTGCTGCTACTGCTGTTGCTGTGCTGCTACTGCTGTTGCTGTGCTGCTACTGCTGTTGCTGTGCTGCTACTGCTTTTGCTGTTGCTGTGCTGCTACTACTGTTGCTATGCTGTTGCTGTACAGCTATTACCATTGCTGCTAATTTACTTCTGTTACAGTGATGTCTTGTGCCATCACCTCATCTAATTTACTATGCCATTGTCCATCAGCAGCTGCATTATTTACTATCCAACATGCGCAGTTATTCTGTACTGCTGCTGTAACTGCATTATTCGTACTGCTGCCGTGACTGCATTATTCGTACTGCTGCCGTGACTGCATTATTCGTACTGCTGCCGTGACTGCATTATTCGTACTGCTGCCGTGACTGCATTATTCGTACTGCTGCTGTGACTGCATTATTCGTACTGCTGCTGTGACTGCATTATTCGTACTGCTGCTGTGACTGCATTATTCGTACTGCTGCTGTGACTGCATTATTCGTACTGCTGCCGTGACTGCATTATTCGTACTGCTGCCGTGACTGCATTATTCGTACTGTTGCTGTGACTGCATTATTCGTACTGCTGCTGTGACTGCATTATTCGTACTGCTGCTGTGACTGCATTATTCGTACTGCTGCTGTGACTGCATTATTCGTACTGCTGCTGTGACTGCATTATTCGTACTGCTGCTGTGACTGCATTATTCGTACTGTTGTTGTGACTGCATTATTCGTACTGCTGCTGTGACTGCATTATTCGTACTGCTGCTGTGACTGCATTATTCGTACTGCTGCTGTGACTGCATTATTCGTACTGCTGCCGTGACTGCATTATTCGTACTGCTGCCGTGACTGCATTATTCGTACTGCTGCCGTGACTGCATTATTCGTACTGCTGCCGTGACTGCATTATTCGTACTGCTGCCGTGACTGCATTATTCGTACTGCTGCTGTGACTTCATTATTCGTACTGCTGCTGTGACTTCATTATTCGTACTGCTGCTGTGACTGCATTATTCGTACTGCTGCTGTGACTGCATTATTCGTACTGTTGCCGTGACTGTATTATTCGTACTGCTGCTGTGACTATTATTCGTACTGCTGCTGTAACTGCATTATTCATACTGCTGCCGTGACTGCATTATTCGTACTGCTGCCGTGACTGCATTATTCGTACTGCTGCTGTGACTATTATTCGTACTGCTGCTGTGACTATTATTCGTACTGCTGCTGTGACTGTATTATTCGTACTGCTGCTGTGACTGTATTATTCGTACTGCTGCCGTGACTGTATTATTCGTACTGCTGCCGTGACTGCATTATTCGTACTGCTGCTGTGACTGCATTATTCGTACTGCTGCTGTGACTGCATTATTCGTACTGCATTATTCGTCGTTGCTGGTGTTTTTCCCCCCTGTCGAACATGCTTATTGTGGTGCGGGCCCCCTGAGGGTTTAGCGCTTCCCTATGATTATAATAATAGTCATGCTTATTCATGAGTGCTCATCTGGCATTCGTCTGGGCATGCATGCCCGGACTATTAAAAATACATTACGCAAATTAGTGGTCATATTGCTGCTTTTTTTATATTCACTCTCCCTGGTGGAGGTAATCAAGGGGACGTGCTTTGCTGATTTGCCTGTTCTCGTCTGATTGTACTCGCTCATTTGTACTCAGTTATACTCATTTAGTACTCAGTTATACTCATTTAGTACTCAGTTATACTCATTTAGTACTCGGTTATACTCATTTAGTACTCGGTTATACTCATTTAGTACTCGGTTATACTCATTTAGTACTCGGTTATACTCATTTAGTACTCGGTTATACTCATTTAGTACTCGGTTATACTCATTTAGTACTCGGTTATACTCATTTAGTACTCAGTTATACTCATTTAGTGCTCAGTTATACTCATTTAGTGCTCAGTTATACTCATTTAGTGCTCAGTTATACTCATTTAGTGCTCAGTTATACTCATTTAGTGCTCAGTTATACTCATTTAGTGCTCAGTTATACTCATTTAGTGCTCAGTTATACTCATTTAGTGCTCAGTTATACTCATTTAGTCTAGTTCTATTATCTAGTTATACTCATTTAGTACTCAGTTATACTCATTTAGTACTCAGTTATACTCATTTAGTACTCAGTTATACTCATTTAGTACTCAGTTATACTCATTTAGTGCTCAGTTATACTCATTTAGTGCTCAGTTATACTCATTTAGTGCTCAGTTATACTCATTTAGTGCTCAGTTATACTCATTTAGTGCTCGGTTATACTCATTTAGTACTCAGTTATACTCATTTAGTACTCAGTTATACTCATTTAGTGCTCAGTTATTGTCGTGTCAGTATCATAGATACACTTGTTTAGTATATCTTTATAAAGCTGGTCCCTTTGCGTGTGACGTCACGGTACCCGCTGACGTCAGAGGCTCAGCGCATGTGCACAGCCTATCATAGGCAGACGGCCTCACTACGTTAGACCTACAGGCGAGACAGACGGTGTGCGGGACTCTCCTCTAATTACTGTAAATATACCGTAACCATCCAACAAGGAGTATCTTTGACCTCCTATATATCTCTCCCAAGACCCACACGACATTATACTCATTTAGTACTCAGTTATACTCATTTAGTACTCAGTTATACTCATTTAGTACTCAGTTATACTCATTTAGTACTCAGTTATACTCATTTAGTACTCAGTTATACTCATTTAGTACTCAGTTATACTCATTTAGTACTCAGTTATTCTCTGTTGTAGTGATCAACTTCTTGAACCTAGTTGTATTCACTTGATTGCATTCACCTGGTTGTACTCGGTTGTATTAACCTATCTGCACACGCGCATCTATATTCTTGTTTCTTCTGGGGTTGAGTTCTAGCTCCTGAGTCCTCATCACTGGCATACTATTATCTAGAAAGGCTTTTGCTCTCAAGAAGAAAGTCGTAATGAATAACTGTCAATGAATAAAGTAAAGGATGGAGAGGACTCGAACCGTGGTCCTGGCATACTGCAGGTCCAACGCTGTAACCACTCAGTTTCAGCTACATATGGCTTTGAGGAGCATGATAAATAATGTATTATAATATCTGATGGCTCTGAGACAAGACAGTGGTCGGTGCTGATACATTCATATCCCAGAAGTGCTAGGTATAAAAATAATCACATTTGTAAAGTTTATGGCTGGGGGTTACAGCGTTGGACCTGCAGTACGCCAGAACCACGGTTAGAGTCCTCTCCATTCTTGTGCATCTATGAATTTAGTTCACCCCCACTTCATTCCTTCGTAATACATTCCATTTGTACACTTCTTCCGTTTTCTTATCAATTCAAATGATTTGTTCCTATCTACTATGTCTACGTCTGTAAGTATCGTGTATATTGTGATCAAGTCTTCCCTATTTTGTCCAGTGATACGAGATCTAGTTTTCTGAACATTAGCTTCGTAACTCGACCCTTGTAAGTCTGAAACCAGACTAAGGCAATCTCTAACAAATAAATAAATAGTAAATAAATAAATAATATATATATATATATATATATATATATATATATATATATATATATATATATATATATATATATATATATGTCGTGGATTAGAAACTTGCGATTTTGCTTAAATAGCAACGCTCTTCTTGCCATATAAGACAAGCGAAAATTTGTGTATGCATAATTGCAAAATATCTGAACCTAACGAAAAAATATATTTGATTGTGTTTGTTTATTATTAAATTAATGTTAACGTATCTAAAATATATTTAGTTGGGTTAGGCTAAATTAAATTGCGCTTGTTGTAATAAGGTTAGGTAGGTTTTCAAAGTTTCTCTTGGTACAAAATTATAAATTCTTACATTAACATAAATGAAAAAAATATATCTTTAAACGTATAAGAAAAATTTTAGAAAGGACTTAATTTTAGATGAGTTCTTACTAATTGACCAGTTTTACCTAATCGGCACGACATTATATATATATATATATATATATATATATATATATATATATAAAACTTTACGTTTAAAGATATATTTTTTCATTTAAATCAATGTAAAAATTAATATTTTTTTACCAAAAGAACTTACCTAACCCTATTATAACAAGCGCAATTTAATTTAGACTAAAACAGCAAAATATATTTTAGATAAGTTTACAATAATTTAATAATAAACAAACACAATGAAATTTTTTTTTTCGTTAGGTTCAGAATGATATTTTGCGAAATTATTTGCAAAGACAAATTTTCGCTTGCCTAATTCGGCAAGAAGAGCATTGCTATTTACGCCAAAATCGCAAGTTTTACATATGCGGCACGACATTATATAGTATATATATTTTATTTATAGCTTAATGGGAGAAGGGCTTCATGCCGGTTCCGCGTACTCGAGTACCGTTTCATCGTTCGCTATTTTGCAAACAGCAGTGATCCCAAACTATTTCGGCTACGTAAGCCACACTTCCAGTAGTTATCAAAATGGTTACGAGGGCTACTCTTTGAGAGAAGATTATACGCATAATGTTCATAGACTTTGTCTTAATATATCATATGAGAATAAATATTATTTTTACATTACCAGTGTTTGCAGTGAAGATGTTGCAGTGCTGTTGCACAGTGACACTGGTTGTTTGCAGTGAAGATGTTGCAGTGCTGTTGCACAGTGACACTGGTTGTTTGCAGTGAAGATGTTGCAGTGCTGTTGCAGTGCTGTTGCACAGTGACACTGGTTGTTTGCAGTGAAGATGTTGCAGTGCTGTTGCACAGTGACACTGGTTGTTTGCAGTGAAGATGCTGCAGTGCTGTTGCACAGTGACACTGGTTGTTTACAGTGAAGATGTTGCAGTGCTGCTGTACAGTGACACTGGTTTACAGTGAAGCTCTTGCAGTGTTGCAACACACTGACAATAGTTGTCTGCAATGAAGATGCTGCAGTGTTGCAGCACAGTGCAGTGGTTGACAAAGTCAATATCACACTCTCACACACTTTCACTCTCTCACTTTCATTCACTCTCATACACACTAACACTTATTTGCTGTATTAGATTATAACAGTCTATATATCATCACTGCTGTTTGCTCTGGATTTCACTGCTGTTTGCTCTGGATTTCACTGCTGTTTGATTTCACTTTCACTATTGTTTGGTATTATTTTAACTATTGTTTGGTATTATTTTAACTATTGTTTGGTATTATTTTAACTATTGTTTGGTATTATTTTAACTATTGTTTGGTATTATTTTAACTAATTTTATTCCATAACACTAGTTTATTATATACACTGAGAAGCTCAAAACCCGATGGGGTCATACACCATACAATAACATAATTTTATACAGTAACATGGTGTTATGCAAATAAGCACAATTCGGTGTGTGTATACAGAGGTGTATATACACCGCTTTAGTGTGTATACACCGGTGTGTATTACTATATATATACACCACTCTACCACTATGCGTATTAAAACCACAATGAAAAATGATATTCCAACGCGAGAGGTTAATTATTATTCCTTGATAATGGGAGGTCAAGATTACGTCAGCGCTCAAATACTACTTTCTACGGTGGGTATATTAAGTTATCACCTGTTCCTTGTGATCTTAATGCACACCACTCTGTGTACTCTGTGTATGTGCACTATTGGATGTATGATAATGTTGATTCCCTCTCCCAGCGCACCGAGTAACAGCTCACACTGACACAAGCCTCGACACTCAACTGCTACGTACTTCCACATGGGCTTGTTTGTCTCTCCCTAACTATCCTTGGCTGCCACCCAACAAGCATTTAAGATGTTAATGACTATGATAATGATAGTTATTTTTTTCTTTTCAACACGCCGGCCGTATCTCACCGAGGCAGGGTGACCTAAAAAGAAAAAAGAAAGTTTTTTCTTTATAAATTTAGTACTTTATACAGGAGAAGGGGTTTCTAGCCCCTTGCTCCCTGGATTTTAGTCGCCTCTTACGACATGCATGGCTTACTTTTTATTATATATATATATATATATATATATATATATATATATATATATATATATATATATATATATATATATATATATATAATTATTATTATTATTATTATTATTATTATTATTATTTGGACAAGCAGAGCCCGCATAGATTATACAGAACCTGAAAAATGTAACAATAAATTTTTATCCAAGGAAATGGATGGTAGATCCATTTCCCCTGGATCAAGAACCTATTACCGGCATCAACCCCACTACCAGGATATATCAGAAATATTGCCGGAATAAGTGTAGAAGCTTTCAAGAGGAAACTGAATGACGACTACCTCTGCCAAGGGGCAGATCAACCAGGCTGTGATGGCTATGTGGGCCGCCACGAGCAACAGCCTGGCTGAACAAGCCCCAGGCCGGGCTACGTGGGAAGGAAAACTCTCGAAAACTAGGTGAGCCTATGTTTAATTTACAATATTGACTTTATACAAGGTTTTACACTCGTAGGAGACCCCGTGTTATTGTTTACTACAGACATAATATACAAACACTGTTACAACTACTGATCCCTAAAGGATCATTTAGAGTTTTGTGATTTACAAATGTTATTTTGCATTTTTTTTATTATTTTCTCCTCAAAATACTCCAAAATTTTTTTGTAAAGATTGTTAATGGCCACAGTTTTACTTTCATGGGGGAAGAGCTAAACCAATATGGGTCGTATAATGCCTGGAGAATGAGGGGAGAGGAAGGGAAATGGTAGACAATGGAGTAGGGAATGGTAGGCATTGGAGTAGGGAATGGTAGGCAATGGAGTAGGGAATGGTAGGCAATGGAGTAGGGAATGGTAGGCAATGGAGTAGGGAATGGTAGGCAATGGAGTGGCAGCTGCAGGTACATTGTAAAATATTCGGTTTAAGTTCTCTGACTATGACACGAAATCAATGTGCACCTTGTAAAACTATGACGCCGTCTAGTTCACTTTCCTTCCCCTGCCTGAAGTTAGGACCGCTCTAAGGCGAGGCTCTCCGATTTATACGGTAATATCCTCCTAAAATTCCTATCAATATAAAAGTATGGAAGCTGACAAAAACATGTTAGGAAAAAATCTAATTAAAATTCTTATTCAGGTTGATCTATGACTTTTAGTATTCATAGTTGATTGGCTAACATCTTGGCAGCTATTTTGGTTTTCTCAAGTCTCTCAAGAGTGGCAGTGTTAGCTGAAGCAACATCAAACTAGACATCTCAGAGGTTCAATTTCAACTAAGAATAACTATAATCCACATTACTATTATTATATTCACAAAATATGCCCAACCTTCACGGGTCATAAAGATACAAAGATGAGAGCTATGAGCAAAGGAAAGAAGCGTGACAAACGAAGTTCGTAAAATTGGTATATAATTAGTCAATTTCGAAGTCAGAGTGCCTGCCCCGAAAATAGGGCTTTCTGAAAAGAAGAGCAGGCAAGGTGAGAGCATCTAGGTGATCAAAACCAGACTGAAAATAAATTCTAAGTGCTGGTTGATGAATAGTACAATTAATCAAAAGTGGTTATACTCTCAACAGGACGTGACAGGTTGCACAGAGGTGTGCCTGGCTCCTCTCCATGTGTTAGTTATATTTTGTGTGGCCAGTATGTATTAGTGAGCCGTTCCCAAACGCGGCAGCGATGAAAGGAAGTCGTCTGCAAGAAGTGTAACTTAGGTAAGCGTGGAATGACAGAATCCTAAAAAAAATCATACACCATCAAATAATTTTGAGCCATCAGTTTACACAGCAGTAGTGTGTGTTTGTGTAAGTGAAAGTGATCAAGAAAAATGGTGCGTATGTCTTTAGCAGTGCCATAAGAATTTGGAAAAGGAAAGAAGGGTCATACTCGAGTCGTCGGTACCCTCAAAGCGAATTGGAAAAGAAATGAACAGGGTGAACAGAAAAAAAGGAGGTAGACAGAGAGTAACTAGAGTCTGAATGAGAAGATCAAAAGTAAAGACGAAGTGAAGACGAAGGTCGACAATTGAAAATATCGGCTTCTGTAACGTCTGTGACTGTTCTACAGGACGCAGCTCATGAAGATCATGAAACCGAAAAAGATAGCGTCAACAGTGAAGCGTCTCGACGGTTCCACAATGAGGGAACATTAGACATTTGACTTTAGACGAGCGGAGGCACCAAGACACAGACTTAGTCCTCGCGATGGACAGCAACAAATTTGGAGAGAACAGCTGTTGAAGCGACTGTATACACACGGTCGCCATAATGAAGTTTAGATAGAATAAAGGTCGTATGAAGACGAAAAAGAACTCGACTGTCGGTCCACCTCCAAGTTTAATGTGATAAAATTGCAAATAAATTCAGTCTGCCAAGACACGTAGCTTTCAGGGCTGTTACTTGTATTTCCCATGACAGTCTACAAAGTGGAGGTCAAGATATTTATGTTTGGCAGGCTGGGATATGGAAAAAAAATACAGGAGAGTTTAAAACAGGGACAAACATGCGCTGAGAAAATGAGAGTTCGTTTTAGATACTAAAAGCTTGTACTCTTTTTCTGGTTTCCCTCTCCTGTTGTACTCTTCTTCTGGTTTCCCTCTCCTGTGGTACTCTTCTTCTGGTTTCCCTCTCCTGTTGTACTCTTCTTCTGGTTTCCCTCTCCTGTTGTACTCTTCTTCTGGTTTCCCTCTCCTGTGGTGCGTCTTCTCTGATCTCCCCTTCAGGTGGTACTCTTCCTTTATACTCCAACCTCCTGATCCAATCCTCCTAAAAGTGCATTTACTGGAGTTGAATTGCAGTAACTGCTTGCTTAAAGAAGAGCGTACTGCCTACACAACTGAAGAGAAAGACCCTTGTGAAAGAACTTGCCTTTACAAGAACCACGTTTCACTCTGAGATCGAAACGGTGTCTCACTGAAGATTTGTTCAGCTACATGTTGCACCATCTGTGTAGCTTGTGTGTGTGTGTGTGTGTTAGAGAGAGAGAGAGAGAGAGAGAGAGAGAGAGAGAGAGAGAGAGAGAGAGAGAGAGAGAGAGAGAGAGAAGGGGGGAAGATATATTGCGTGTTATGTGAACACGCGTGTAAAAGCAGGTTAGTATTCACATATCAATAACTGGAGCTATTGTTGGGAGAAAATAATCCGTATTATGTTCAAATATTCTTTAATAACTTGTGGTAGGAAGCTCTGCTACTCTAGCACATCGTTTTAGCCCTCGCTACCTTTGCTTAATGGGAGTTACCGGCGTCAATGAAGGCCATTGACGGTATATGTTGCGGTCGCGTGTTCTAAGTGGACATTGTACCTGCCTTTACCAAGCACAATGTTCCAAATGGGGTGAAATTGTGTTGTAAAAAACTGCTTTCTTGGTGTAAGTGTTGCGTGATGTAAACACTTTAGTTGTAAGTACCGCATGCTGTAAATACTCTTTTGTGAGTACTGTGAATACTGTTGTGAGTGCCGTGTGATGTAAATACTGTGTTGTGACCATAATGTTCTTTATATACTGTGTTGTGACTACTATGTTCTGTAAATACTGTGTTGTGACCAGTGTTCTGTAAATACTGTGTTGTGACCAGTGTTCTGTAAATACTGTGTCCTGTAAATACTGTGTCCTGTAAATACTGTGTCCTGTAAATACTGTGTTGTGACCACTGTTGACCATAGTTGCAAATATTGTTGTAAATACTAATAGATGTAAATACTGTTGTAAATACTAATAGTTGTAAATACTGTTGTAAATGCAAATAGTTGTAAACATTTTCTGTTGAACATAGTGACTATTGTAATATTGCCCGTTGTATATGTTGCCTGTTGAAAATAGTAACTTGAAAATACTACCTGTCGTAAATAGTGGTTATCTAAATACTGCCTACTATAAACAGCGATTCTGTAAATACTGCCTTTTGTAAACGCTGGCTATTGTAAATGCTGCCTGTTGTAAATACTACCTGTTGCATATAATGACTACTTTAAATACGGCCTGTTATAAATATTAGTTTTGTAGATATTGCATGCTGTAAATACTGAATGTTGCAAAAACCTTTAGTAAATATTATTTGTTGTAAATACTGTCTGCTGTAAACACGGCCTATTGTAGTGATTATGTAAATGCTCAGTAAAGTAAATATCGTTTACAGTAGTTTAAATATTACTGATGAGTGTGTCTGTGTATGAGTGCAAGTACAGGTTCTGACCTTGAGTGTGAGTGTATGAGTGCAAGTACAGGTTCTGACCTTGACTGTGAGTGTATGAGTGCGTGTACAGGTTCTGAGCATGAGTGCGAGGGTGAGTGCGTGAGAGTTAAAAAAGTCGAAAATATGAGAGTGCGAATGCTTGAGTGTACTAACAGCGGCTGAAGTGTGTGAGAGAGAGTGCTTTAAGGTGAGTAGAGTGTGTGTGATATACAGCGGGTTGATTGGGCAAGAAACATATGAGAAAGGAGTGCTTTGAGAGGGGCAGTGTGTTTGTGAGTGCGTTGAAAGGTGGCAGGGGTGAGTGTATACGAGTGTACATTGAGGGCTCAGGAGTGTATGTGTCGACAGAGGGAAAACTGTGTGAGTGCGTTAGGATAGGCAGGTGTGTAGTTGAAAGAGCTGAGTGTGCTGGTGAGTGCGTTGAGAGGGATTAGGGTTATGTGAAAGTGCTTTGATAGAGGCAGAAGGGAGAATGTGGGTAAGTGTATGGAGAGGGGCAGCAGTGAGGGAAAAGTGCGTTGAGAAAAACAGTAGTGAGTGTGAGAGTCAGTTGAGAAGGGCAGAAGAATGACAGAAACACGTTGATAGTAGCGGTAGTGTGTGTGGGTGTGTTGGGAGGAGTCAGTGTATGAGTGTGATTCCAAGGGCGGTAGTGTGTGGGTGGTGCGTTGAGAGTGGCAGTAGTGAATGTGCCGAGAGGGAAGGGTAGAAGTGTGTGTGGGTGAGTGCGTTGAGAGGGGGACAGCAGAGTGTGGGTGAGTGCATTGAGAGGGAGTAGTGGAATGTGTGTGTGTGTGTGTGTGTGTGTGTGGAGATGAGTGTGTTAAGTGTCGTGGTGGTACAAACTGTCTCACATTCCTCACCAGCATTATCTTCTCATCAGCATTCATGAGAGAGTTTCCTTCTGTCTCCACATGCACATATATGTACGCATGTATATACACATTCACATGTTGCAGTCTGGCAGGTATGTATCTTGGCTTGTATGCAAATAACTACTGAAGAAAAGTGAAAATTTTCATGGATATTCCTTCCAATTAAAATTTAGGAAAAATGCATCGTGAACAAACAGAAAATAACACATGTTCGTAAATAATAATCATCTTCTTCATCTTCATCATCATCTTCTTCTTCTTCTTCTTCTTCTTCTTCTTCTTCTTATTCTTATTCTTATTCTTCTTCTTATTCTTCTTCTTATTCTTCTTCTTATTCTTCTTCTTATTCTTCTTCTTATTCTTCTTATTATTCTTCTTCTTATTCTTCTTCTTATTCTTCTTCTTATTCTTCTTCTTATTCTTCTTCTTATTCTTCTTCTTATTCTTCTTCTTATTCTTCTTCTTATTCTTCTTCTTAATTCTTCTTCTTCTTCTTCTTCGGTTGGTAATGGTGTTTAAAATCTATTGACTACACAAGTGTCATTAAGGATGCACTTTACGTTTCCACCCCCAGACTAGAACACTTTAAACCCTAAAACGGGATTGAAAATAAACCCAAAACTCATACGTAAGATAAATACACTTCTCGGTGCATATATTGTCTTCTTTCTCTTCTCCTTATCTTTACAGGTGGTATACAAGTGAAACATCTGGGTATCTTTATTTAAAGACGTTTCGCCAACCAGTGGCTTTATTAGTTCAATACAGAAAGCCACTAGTTGGCGAAAAGTTTGCAAATAAAGATAACCAGGTGTTGCTCATGTGTCTAATTCCTCATTATCTTATTATTATTCTTGTCGTTGTTGTGACTTTTTGTTCATTATTATTATTATTATTATTATTATTATTATTATTATTATTGACAAGCGCAAGGATTTTCGTCTCAACGAGTCTTCAATTTTGTAGACGATATTAGCACCATCCCAGTTTCCTAAAGATAACTGCATAACTTAACAAATCTACGCTATAATTTAACAAATCTGCACTGTAATTTCACAAATCTATGCTGTAACTTCACAAATCTGCGCTGTAACTTAACAAATCTGCCCTGTTCATTAGCAATAACAAATTGCTTGTGACATCACCAGGGGATGTCGTTCAATACAACATCATGAATATTAAATATACGTAAACAAATTATCATCGCAATAAAGAAGAGTGAAGACTTTCACAGCCGAAAATAACTGCGAGTTAATCAGGAGATCGCAAAGTACGATGTACGTTGCGATCTAATCAGTGTACGTAACTTGCATAATTAAGTTTTCTGCTCATGACTTACGACTCTGTGACAATTATATGTATGATTTTTGTTTTTGTTTGATGAAAGGTAAACAGAGGCAGTTCGAGAACATGGCATGCAGGATGCGTAGACGTGGTAAAGCGACATGCTATGCTGAACATGGGTATCCGTGATGAGATACGCCACGCAAAACACGGGAAGACGGGGGTGAGATATCACGAAGGACACGGGCTGACAGAGCTAGACATGTTATGCAGGACACGGGAAGACACGGCAAAACATGCCATACAGGACACGGCTAGAAAGGGTTAAGACACGAATACACAAGAATAAACGCGGAAGTGCAAGGCAGAGAAGGTAAGGAATGGGCAAGAATGGAACTGAGATTGAGTAGGTGATGAGGATGCTGAGCGTAGAGGTAAATAGGTGAAAATGAGTGTGTGGGATATACAAACACGCACACACAAGGAGCTATGAATCGAACCCTGCAGTCACAAATGGGTGAGTACACACAGACACACACATACAGCGGCGGGTGAGAGGAAATAACTAGTTGAAAGTGCCGGGAGACAGAGGACAGCTTCATACTAAGAATAAAAGGGAGAAATAGCAAAGATAAGAAGAACCCTTTCCCCTAGTTCAGCCACAGACGCAGAGAGACAAACAAAGAAAAACATAAGAGCTTGGAAAACTATAGAAAGCAAAGGAAAAACGATAGCAGAGGTGTGAGTAGATTAGCCAGAAAAGAATATGCAAGAAGGAGAGAGGGAGACTGAATGTCAAATTGAGAAAGACGCAGCAGGTCAAACCTGAACCAAAACTGCTCAATAGCCACAGAATAAGAAATACGATAGAAAAGGACACAGTAATTCGACTGAAGAAAAGATGAGACTGAGACTGAGCCAAAACTTTGAGGTGCAGGCAGGAATAACAGGGAACGTACTGCAGTGGATAAAAGAGAAGGGAGCAAAGAGTAATTGTCCTGGAAGAGTTGTCAGTATGGGGAAGAGTAACAATCAGCAAGGACTGTTATCAGGACAGTACTGTTTATTATTTACGTGAGTTACACAAAATCTGTTTACTGTTTGTATAATACTAATGAAGCGAATAACAATAGATGAGGACAGGGAAAGGCCACAAATTAATTTGGACAAACTACAAGAGTGGTCAGATAAGGGATTACTTGAATTCAACCCAAGCATTTACAAGGATTGAAGTAGGGGGTTAAGAAAACCTGTCACGGAGTATAGACTCGGAGGACAGAAGCTGAAGACCTTACTCAAAGATAAAGACCTAGGAGTAAGTATAGTACCTGACATATCGCCAGAGGCTCATGTCAACCGAATAACTTCAGTAACCAATGGTCGTCTAGCAAACCAAAGACTAACTTTCAGGAATTTCAACAAAGAGTCATTCCGGGCCATTTATACACAGAACCAGCAAAGAAGCCACACCTGAAAAAGCCTGTCAAGAATTTTAACTAGAGAAAATAGATATACAACAAGAACAGGTACAGAGCTAAGGGTGTGATCTACGAGGACATACTAAAGGAAATGAACTTTACAATATTCGAGGGCAGAATAACGACATACAAGCACTCTGAAGTACTGACAGGGTAGGGAGAAATATGGTATTTGAGAGGCGGAAAACAGGGACTCGGGGGCAAAGCTAGAAGTGAATGACCGTAATGAGCCACAGGTATATTAGGAAATATTTTCTCAACTACATGGTGGCCAGGAAGTGGAATGACCTCGACGAAGAAATGTGGAGGTAGACATGGTGATAAATGGTTTTGAAAACCGACGAGTTGAAGATTGAGACACTTATGCAAAATTTGGGAATCTTTATTAAGGAAACGTTTCGCCACACAGTGGCTTCATCAGTCCAATACAAAGCAGAAATGTGTAAGGAGAGGAGTAGTTTGAGGTAATCAGTCCCTCGGCCTGGAGTCGATGTGTTCATTCCATTAATCTTGTAGAAAGTGCAGCATAAAGCCGTAGAAGTGAGGCTTCGCCTCATCTGACTACAGTATATAAGCCACTTCTACGGTTTTATGCTGCACTTTCTACAAGATTGATGGACTGAACACATCGACTCAGGCCGAGGGACTGATTACCTCAAACTCCTCCTCTTCTTACACCTTTCTGCTTTGTATTGGACTGATGAAGCCACTGTGTGGCGAAACGTTTCCTTAATAAAGATTCCCATATGTTGCATAAGTGTCTCAATCTTCAGGAGGTAGACATCATGAAACTCTTGGAAGCAGCAACGAGGACCATCTTTAACTTCAGCTGATGTTATACAGATGGAAAAACTGTTGCACGTAGCAACGAGGACCATCTATAACTCAGCTGATGTTATACAGATGGAAAAACTGTTGCACGTAGCAACGAGGACCATCTATAACTCAAACTGAGGCTACAGATTGGGAAATTCTTGCAATCAGCAAAGAGAACCATCTATAACTGTATATAAGTCTTCAAAATGAAAAACTCTTGCAATTAGCAACTAGGAGAACAACATGATGCAAACTTAGTTTGCAAATGCAACAAATTAGTTTGCAAATGCAACAGCTATTGAACCCATGTGTGTCTAACCCCAGTTCTATGTTTACATTTTATGCTCTGCTATATTATATGCCACCTGTTTATTGTGATAAACTTACTGAAGAAGACTGACCACCACGACCGTCACTCTCGTAACCACAAATAGGTAATTACAGATAAGTAATTAGGAACACAGCCACCGGCGTAGGTGATGGTAGCCGCTCTCTTGCCCCGCCTCGACCTACCTGATTAATTAGGTCCCGCCCGAGGAGCTACCTGCGCACCCTAAGACCACGTCTGTTAAGTGATGCTGCTCCTTCGCTCTCACCTGAGAAATGACCTGAAGGAGAATGTAGTTCCTGACGATCCATCTTACCAATGGATGCTTTAGGATATAAATGAAGAAGAGGAACCAGCTCACTGCCCCTGCCATGGGTTATCTGGGGTGGATCAGCTCATTGCCCCTGCCATGAGTCGTTACCTGGGGTGGATCATTTCCTTTCCCCTGCCATGGGTTGCTACCTGGAGTGGAGCAGTTTCTATCCCCTGCCATGGGTTGTTACGTGGAGTGGATCAGCTCATTGCCACCGTCATGGGTCGTTACTTGGGGTGGATTAAACCATAGTCCTGCCAGGAGTCGTTACATGAAGTAGATCTACCCATTGCCCTATCAGGGGTCGTTACCTGAAGTCGATCAACCCATTGATATTCCAGGAATCGTTCGTTACCTGAGGTGAGTCCAACCATCTCCCCTGACCATCGCCCCTGCCATGGGTCGTTATCTGAAACGAGTCCGACCATCGCCTCTGCCATGGGTCATTACCTGAGGTGAGTCCGACCATCGCCCCTGCCATGGGTCGTTACCTGAGGTGAATCCGACATTCGCCCATACCATGGGAAGACCATCAGTGATTAATTATTAATCTTCACTGATATATTGATAACTGATACATCAATATATCAATAATTATCAATAAATTAGTGATGATTGATTAATTAAATTAATTAACACTGATGTATCATCAACGATTGGCAGATTATGTGACTATAAATAATGATTTATTAATTACTGACAGATTATGGATGATTATTGACATATTACAGATAATTGTTGACACTGATAGAGGAGAGGTGAAACTAGTGTGAACTCACAGACAAACACTGTGGCTTCTTCCTTTGACCTTCAAAGAAATTGCCTATTATCACTTATATAACTGGTGTGCTTTGAACTTTGACACATAGGTGCTAATTTTCGACTACACACAGCTGTTGTTCTTTGCAGTTTGAAGCACATACGCAATTACGGACCGCACACACAGTGAGTGTCCTCCCTTTGAAGTCTGAACTTCCATTAGAGAGTGTATGTATAACTGCTGAGTACTTATATATGCTGAGTTAAAGTGTTAGGTTTAAAGCATAACGATTGTTTGTGGGTCATTACGTAGCATTTCAATTGAACAATAACAACAAGAATACTTTATTTAAAAAAAATGGACTGAATTAAATAATCACTATACATAATTTAATAAGTACCCTCCATATATATATATATATATATATATATATATATATATATATATATATATATATATATATATATATAAATGTCGTGCCGAATAGGTAAAACTTACGATTTTGGCTTAAACAGCAACGCTCTTCTTGCCGAATATGGTAAGCGAAAATTTGTGTATGAAATAATTTCGCAAAAAATCATTCTGAACCTAACGAAAAAAATATATTTCATTGTGTTTGTTTATCATTAAATTACTGTAAACTTATCTAAAATATATTTAGTTGGATTAGGCTAAGTAAGTTTTCTTAGGTTCTTTCGGTAAAAAAATATTAATTTTTACATTTTTAAATTAAAAAATATATCTTTAAACGTATAAGAGAATTTTTTAGAAAGGACCTAATTTTAAACGAGTTCTTGCTAATTAACCAGTTTTACCTATTCGGTAAGTTGAGTCCTGAGAAATGGGAAGCACAATGCCTGCACTGAGCGCCTCTGCAAAGACAGTGATTATGTATGAGTGAGGTGAAAGTGTTGAATGATAAAAGTATTTTCTTTTTGGGGATTTTCTTTCTTTTTGGGTCACCCTGCCTCGGTGGGAGACGGCCGACTTGTTGAAAAAAAAAATATATATATATCATACCGAATCTGCCGAATAAGCCGAACTCCATTTAAAATGAAACTTTTCCCAAAAAAATCTTTTCAAAATGATAGCTATTTTTTTTAAACTGACAGTGTTATAAAGATTTTTTAGTTTTGGGAAAAAACTAACCTAGAAACCTTACCTAACCTCACTTAAACTAGCGTAATGTTTTTATAGCTAACTTCTGCAATGTATAGAATTGGTCAGTTTAAATTTATTTAATATTACTTAAAATATACTATATATTTGTTCCTTATGCTCAGATTGTATTTGGCAGAGTTATGGCTAATAAATATATTCACTCTTGCTATTTGACTTAAAACGGACTTACCAAATAGAAGAAACTCACCTGTTCGGCTTAAGTGGCTTAATTATATATATATATATATATATATATATATATATATATATATATATATATATATATATATATATATGTGTGTGTGTGTGTGTGTGTGTAAAAGATACCTATTAGTGTATTTACTATGAAATGTATATCTTTTGGCGTATATACGATGACAGATATACACTTCTCTGAGTATATACCATGTGCTATGTTTACCTTTTATCCTGTGCTATATTTCATGCCACTTTTTTATTTATTCATTACACTTATTCACTAACAATGGAAGTACTCAGCTTAACAATTGCGTCTATTGTTAAATACTTCAAAAGTACATTATTTTTTATTGAAAATGACAGGGAAAGATTCATTTCTTCAACAGAAGATATTGAGTATGTTTACCTATCAACATAGACAGGTGCTAGAGTTATAATGGAAGATAAACCAAGTGAGACTCTTAATTAATGAGATTATTGATATTAAAATGAGAGGATTCTTGATGGAAATTGGCACATCAAATGCATTAGGACTAATTAGAATGTCAATGGGAAAATATCGAGGAGTTGAAATACTGCACAAACCACTTACAAATACTAAAGTTAATAATTTATTATAGACATTTGAAGTGCTTGATGACTGTAAGAAATATAATACCAATATTTAAGATAATTGGCATTGTATAAATACAGAAATGGATATCCTTACAGTCGCACACGATAGACTAAAAGTGGAAAGACTGAAAACATAATAAATGGCCTGCACTTTCCCAGGATGAAAATAATGACAATGGTAAAAATAGGAGATACACGCTGCAAGGTAATCTTTTATTGGGTTGTGGTTGTCCCAATAAAAGTTTGTAGTGCAACGTGAGATTTTTCTGTAAACTGTGAAAAGGCTTTTGATACGGTGATAAAAAGGTACAAAGCAAACCGGAGAACCAAACAGGAAGAGCATTAACTTGAATAAAAGAATACCTGAAGAATACGCAAATAACCTGCACACAGAAGAATGGAACTTATGACTACGTTTCGGCCGTCATAAGTTTCGAACCATTAACTAGTGTGTCACCAGTTAATCGTCTAAGTTGGACCGAAGCGTCGTCACTTGGCTTTCTGTCCCATGTGCGGGTTATTTGTGTATTGTTCCAGTCACGGAATTGTGCCTTTTATTCAATACATAAAAAACCGAGGCACCACACAGACAGAGATTTCCAGTAACACTGAATTAAATCAAGGGACATTTAGCCAAAATCTTCTTAAAAAATTGTTTTCAGCTTGTGTATACAGGTGGCCAGCAACCTGACAACGTCACTATGGATACATTACCTGACCACTCCTGCCTTCAATCATACATTTGATACATAATTATGCCATGTATTGACATATTATTGCCCTTATGTACGCGAAACGTTGTCTTTTAAATATAGATTTAATCAATAAACGGCTCCTTCAAGATATAAACTCGGTGGAGGTCTATACAGACTGAAATGTTCTCACACAAAAATATTTCTTCTGTATCTCTTCCACACTGCCGTTCATTACGCCTTTGTACCCAGACATCCTCTTGTCATACTTGTGTCCAATAGGTACTTATTATGTCCAGTGTTAGGACGGGTTGTACAGCAAGCAGCTTTAGAGTCAAATATCCCCGTTGGTGCCACTGTATGATAGGATCACCTCTGTGGGGCGGGAACACCAATGTACCACCCTAAAGGTGTAGAAGTGGGTACCAGTGTTGGAGAATCTGTATGCATGTAGGCGGGTACCACTGTTGGTGCAGCCGGGAGGGTTAGGTACCAATGATGGAGTAGATTAGTGTGTGGGGGGGAAGGTACTCCATACACCACTGACAGAGGCCACTGCTCGCTGGTATGCACAAAGTGATTATATTTAGTTGATGGAGTGAAGGTAATATGTTTTGCATAAGATTAATAAGCGCCCTAAGATAGCTGTCAGTAAACAGATACACACAGCAGCAGCCTCTGTGCTATCTTGTAGCGTTGTAGAACTTTTCAGCATCCCACACCATGAAAATTTAGTTTCACATAATATATATATATATATATATATATATATATATATATATATATATATATATATATATATATATATATATTGTGTGTGTGTGTGTGTGTGTGTGTGTGTGTACTCACCTATTTGTGGTTGAAGGGGTCGAGTCATAGCTCCTGGCCCCGCCTCTTCACTGATTGCTACTAGATCCTCTCTCTCCCTGCTCCATGAGCTTTATCAAACCTCGTGTGTGAGTGTAAGAGAGGGAGAGGGAGAGAGAGAGAGATAGAGAAGAGAAGAGAGAGAGAAAAGGGAGAGAAGAAAGAAAAGAGAGGGAGAGAAGATAAAATGAGGAAATAAAGAGAAAAGAGATAGACAGATATATAAATATTATGATATTCTCTAGAGTAATGTAAGAGAGCGGTAGGAATTATTATTTTCCTAGAAAATTATGTGTATATATATATATATATATATATATATATATATATATATGTCGTGCTGAATAGGTAAAACTTGCGATTTTGTCTTAAATGACAACGCTCTTCTTGCCGAATAAGGCAAGCGAAAATTTATGTATACAATAATTTCGCAAAAATCATTCTGAAACTGACGAAAAAAAATACATTGCATTGTGTTTGTTTATTATAAAATTATTGTAATCTTATCTTAAATATATTTAGTTGGATTAGGCTAAATGAAATAAATTGGGCTTGTTATAATAAGGTTAGGTAAGTTTTTTAAGGTTCTTCTGGTACAAAATTATTAATTATTACATTAACAGAAATTGAAAAAATATATTTTTAAACGTATAAGAGAAAATTTCAGAAAGGACTTAATTTTAACCGAGTTTTTGCTAATTGACCAATTTTACCTATTCGGTGTGTTGAATATATATATATATATATATATATATATATATATATATATATATATATATATATATAATATATATATATATATATATATATATAATATATATATAAATATATATATATATATATATATATATATATATATATATATATAAAGAATATATGAGTGCGCGTGTTTGAGAGATATTTAGTTACTTAAACAAGACAAACATTTACAAATGGTCAGAAGTGATGGATTGGCCAGCGGTGCAGACGTGTGTGTCAAGGTGATGAACACTCACATGCATATACAGCGCTGGCCATTCATAACAGAGGAAGATATCTCATGTCCAGTGTTGTTCAGGTCGGTCGTAGCTTCTATTGACGTACCTGTGTACAGCATTGTACAGGCCATCCGAGGCTCCTACTGACGTATCTGTGTAGAGCATTGTACAGGTAACCCGTGGCTCCTACTTACCTACAGCACCTAGTAACTCCTCAGTGTAAATCTCAAGAACATGATGTTTTACAGACTGCCCTCTTTTCAAGCTCCTTTATATAGTGCAATTTTTTTGGTAACTGCCACGGAAAAAAAAAAAAAAAAAGAGTAAATGTGATTGAAAAGCAGTTTTTTTTTGTAAATGCGATTGAAAGGGCAGTTTTTTTTTAAATTTAATTGAAAAGTAAAAAAAAAATACAATTGAAAAAGAGGATGCAATATTAAAAACCACTTGAAAAAGGCTTTCATAGTGCGGGCCTTTTAATCTTACATGTACTTGTGTATACAGTTGTATAAGACAGCAAACTGTACCTCATAAGTTAACTAACAATTCCACAATAAAACTGAAGACGTCTCGGTCTCTCCTGAACCATTATCAGTTATCATTTGAAAATGGCCAAGGAAGGACCTAAATGTCGTTCAAAGTAATCTGGCAAAAAATTAAAATGACCGATAAATTTTGATATTTTCACAATAAAAAGAAAATGGCTGAAAAAATACACTATTGACAAAGAAAATTTTTATATTTTCACAATAAAGAGAAAATGGCTGAAAAAAATACACCATTGACAAAGAAAATAACCAACTTCATTATGTAATGTTCCTTCGAGGGGAAAGGGGGGAGGAGTTATGGGCTTTTGTTCCACGGCAGTGGATCAAAAGTGATTACTTCCTATTACATTGGTTTTAACAAAATTATTGTGTTCAGGAAATTGGAAGAAATTCTTGAAGACCTTGTATGTGTGTTGGTGCGGCCAGGCTGTTACTGCTGGCCGCACGCAAATTGACGTACGAACCACAGCCCGGTTGATCAGGTACTGACTTTAGGTGCCTGTCCAGCGCCAGGGGGATGGGTCTTTTGGTAATCCCCTTATGTATGCTGGGAAGCAGTTGAACAGTCTTGGGCTCCAGACACTTATTTTGTCCCTTAGCGTACTCGTGGCGCCGCTGCTTTTCATTGGGAGTGATTTTCGTGTGCAAATTTGGTACTAAACCCTCTATGATTTTCCAAGTGTATATTATCGTGTATCTTTCTCGCCTGCGTTGTTCACTTGTTTCATAGATGTGTGTTAGTGATGTTCACTTGTTTGAGGACCAGGTGCTAGTGATGTTCACTTGCTTGAGGACCAGGTATTAGTGATGTTCACTTGCTTGAGGACTAGGTATTAGTGATGTTCACTTGCTTGAGGACCAGGTATTATTGATGTTCACTTGCTTGAGGACCAGGTATTATTGATGTTCACTTGCTTGAGGACCAGGTGTTAGTGATGTTCACTTGCTTGAGGACCAGGTGTTAGTGATGTTCACTGACTGTGCTATGTATGTTACACATAATTATTACACATGACCAGTCGTAGGCGGCATCAAGAAGAGCACCAGCTGTGGCTAACACCTGAGAGGGCCAGCTGTGATTCCTAGTTGAATATGACACATGGTACCAGCTGTGACGAACATCTGTGAGAGCCACCTGTGATTGCTGGTTGTATGTGACATAGCACCAGCTGTGGCAAGCAGCTCTGAACACCAACTGTGACGGAACCTTGAATGTGACAGAGCACCACCTTTGACTACCAGTTTTGCCTGACATAGAACACGACCTGTAACAACCATTTATGCACGTTGTAAAGCCCCAGATGCGACACAGAAACCCAGCTGTGCCTCGAGTAGGTGAGGTCAACACAAGCATTCTCAGTACACAGTTTCCAGTTCAGAAGAAAAAAAACTCTACGGGCTTAACTTACTAAGCTTCAAGTGGCCCGTAACATGTCTCACTCACTCACTCACTCTTCTCTCTCTCTCTCTCTCTCTCTCTCTCTCTCTCTCTCTCTCTCTCTCTCTCTCTCTCGCTAGTAAAGTATTGCATTTCACGTTTAGTCAAGAAAATACAAATATGCTGATAGGCATTTTTTAATATGTGGCATATTATTATTATTATTATTATTATTATTATTATTATAATGAGTAGTAGTAGTAGTAGTAATGCGGCTATTAATAGTATTGTTATTATTATTATTATTATTATTATTATTATTATTATTATTATTATATTTAGGGGAAACGCCAGGGGAAAGCAAAGCAATCAATTTCGATTCGAGGAAAAGGAGTAGCTCCAATTCCTTTGATCAAGAGTCCTTCAGCGTCATCAAAGCAACACTTACGAAGGGAAGGAACAAGGAAAGTATACAAATGTAAACAGTGGAAATAAACAGGAAGTCCAAAAGAGAGACAAATAAACTAATAAATAACTAGAGAAAATAGATATCTTTAAAAATTGATATACCTCCCGTTTCCAGGGCGTTGAGCTGGAGCACAACACTTATATAATATTAATAATAATAATAATTATTATTATTATTATTATTATTATTATTATTATTATTATAAGAAGAAGAAGAAGAAAATGAGAAAGAAGAAAAAAAAGGAAGAAGAATAAAGGAAGAAGAAAATAGAGGAAGAATAGTAAAAGAAGAAGAAAAAAGAGGAAGAAGAATAAAAGAAGAAGAAAAAAGAGGAAGAAGAATAAAAAGAAAAATTAAAAAGAAGAGGAAGAAGAAGCAAAGTCCAACCACACGAAGAATGTAGACTGTGATTTAAAAAAAAATCGAGTAAGAGACAGAGACTCCGGGAGTCATTAAAAAATATATCCCCCTACACACAGCTGGTATCGACCAGTGAAGATGCGTGGCCAGAAGCTGTGACTCGACCCCTGCAACCACATATAGGTGAGTTTATATAGGTGGGCGCACACACACACACACACACACACATAAACACGCACATACACACACGCACATACACACAAATCCCCAGTAACGTTTTAATACAATTTTCTATATTTTTTAATACTTTACACATTTTTAAAATAATGTGAAATGGCCATAAAAATATTAATTATTACTGCATATTTTGACGTTTTAAAGTAATTGCAGACATATTTTGACATACTTCAATTTTAAGCAGAAATGTAAACAGTGTTATATTTATAGCATACGCATCTCATCAATAAACTTAAAAATAACAAAATATTAATTTGTGTATGATGCCAAATTTTGTTAATATCCAAATCCAAATTTACATTACTGCATACAAGAACAAATACCACATGAAGCCTCTTTATTACGTAACTTGAAAGACATCAGACTCGGTTTGAATAAATCACAAAAATCCCCTGACACAAACCTCTCGATAACACAATCACATTATCACAAACATACACGCACACACACTCACATACACGCACATACACTCATACGCACATACACTCACATACACTCATACGCACATACACTCACATACACTCATACGCACCTACACTCACACGCACACACACATACACGCACATACACTCCCGCATCAGACATTTTTAATCAAATTAAGACTTCAAAGAATCAGTGATTTATATTTTTTCAGTGTTAAATAGACCGGAAATCGTGCTTTTAAAGACGGCTGGAGATGTCGATTAGTGCGACGGGAGGCTTTACCAGCAGGAGGTTTATGGAACCTCAGAGGCTTAGAAGAAAAATAAAAACCGATACTTAAAAATGTCGATCAAACGTGAATTCTTGGCGGATTCTAATGGTGTCCTACTGACAGTGGGGAAGAAACGACAAACATACATTGCAAAAGGAACGTGTGCAACATAATTTCCACATTTTATTGTTGCAACGTTTCACAATAAAATGTCTCATTAAGTTGCACATGTGTCCTGGTACCTAACATGTTGTCGGTAATTCAACCAACATTATTACACACATTGCAGAACAAGCTTCTGGTGGCTCAATGGTTTGCTCTGTGTGTTGATTTACTGGGACAGCATATCACTGTGCAGAATTTTTATAATTACAACGTTTCTCTCCGTGTATAGCTTAGTAAGACTATCAGTGCAAATAGTTGTCCAAATAAAGGCTTATTTTGCAACGAGTCTTTTATTTAATGGATTCTTGCTTATTTTTATAGCTTGGCGGAGGGTTCAATGAAGATGTCGGAGGCAGAGATAAACATAAGCACTCTGAAGAAGGTTTGTGGGGAAAGACGAAACTGTAGGTCCCGGTAAAGAAGCCAAAGGAGGCGCCGGGAGAGGTGTCTGGGAAGAAGTAGCTAGGGAAAGGATTTTTTGCTCTATTTGGCAAAACTGGATATATATATTGGGTATATCAGTGTTGTGCACAATCCTATATGATAGTTACCCACAGGATGTGGGTCATACAAGGTGTTGAAATCTGTCAGCCTGTTCAGGGAGACGTGAGTAGAGCAATGAGGATATCGTCGAGTATTCCAGTAGGGGTTAGAGAAAGGAGCTGGGTGGAGCTTGGAGTTAAGTACCGGGTAAGGTGCATGAACCTACTTAATCGCTTATCAATGCCTTTTGGAGATTCCTTATGCCAGTGTTGCCTTGCGGCAATGTTCGATGTTAACTGACTAACCAAATTCATTAGTTCTGTTGTGTTGTGGCTTCTGACCCTCCCCCAGGAAGCGACCCACAACGGTCCATTAACACCCAAGTACATATTTACGTACATACTGCTCCATGAACAGAGGTATCGTCTCTAGGATTTGCCCATGCCCATCGCCCTGCTTGGAGAAGGGAACAAGAGGAGATGCCAGGGTAAGATGGGAGGTGCCACAGGAATTAAGGTACCGAGGTGTCAGGGAAGGTGCCAAAGGGAGGAACTGGGAGAGGGAGAAGGAAGGAAGGTGTCGGGGAAGGTGCCAGTGGAGGTGTCGGGGAAGTGCCGAGGGAGGTGCCAGGGGAGGTGTTAGGGAAGGTGCCATGGGGAGGCGAGATGAAGAACCTTGGATCCCTGATTATATAAGCTTGTATGAAGTTCCAGCTTGTATGAAGTTGCCTCATCCATCTGTGTTCTTAATAACAGTAGTCCTCAATGAAGACAGTAGTACATAGTCCTCTGTAGGTCAGCCATGGAGTGGCCTGTAAAGTATTCTATCTGCGCTTCCTGTATACTCGTATACTCTCTCTCTCTCTCTCTCAAACCTTCCGATATAACATCCTTGCCCCAAATATAGTAGAAATCGTCAGTGAAGATATAATAGTCTTTACAGATAGCCTTAAAGTGAGATGCAAAGTCCTCTGCTATCTGCCTTACGCATGTACTCCCATGTAGCTTGTTCCTTAATAACGTCTTCGACTCATGTTTCCTTACACCTGTCTCCTCTGTTGACCTAGCGATATATAAGTACCTGAATATTATCCATCTGTTGTGATTCGCATCCTGTGGAAGAGGATTTAAGGTCCCCAATAGAAATAAGCCAGAAATAATGGCTTTATTGGGCTGTACTGGGTTGTTTCTTCTTCTCGCGAGTATGTACTCTTTTCTTCTCTCTCCTACTCTTTCCCATCGTCAGGCTGGTGTTTACTACCTGGGGCTTAGTACTCCGCCATGACACATGTCTTCATCCAGGGGGCCTCTATGGCCTCTCACCCGTCACGTGACCCGCGCAGGGAGGCCCAGCTGATGGCGACAAGTCAATCAAGTTCTCCTCTTGTTCCCTCAGCCTCTCGCCCCGCGGGGCACTGCAGACGGGAGTAAGCGAGGGGTCGGGGAGGAAGTAAGGGGAGTGCAGGTGATGGGTAGGGAAAATTGGAGGTTTGTTTAGAAAGGGTGGGTAAGGGAAGGGGGTCGAAAGTAAATTAAGGGATTGAGATCGAAACGGACGTAAGGAAAACGCATCGAGAAGAGGATTTGAGCTGCTGGATACGGCTGTTGGACTTGGTAGGAAATTAACTATAAACGGGAATATATGACAGAATAAGTAAGGAATATAATAAGTGAGACTATAACATCTAAGAAACTTGAAACATAAACAAATTGCTAAGATGAATTATACACATGTGAAACATCTGAATATCTCTATAAAGATATCCAGATTTTATCATCTTGTCGGTATTACATATATGTGA
Organism: Cherax destructor; assembly: GCA_009830355.1. Lineage (NCBI taxonomy): Eukaryota > Metazoa > Arthropoda > Malacostraca > Decapoda > Parastacidae > Cherax > Cherax destructor. The sequence continues at coordinate 55,319 of WNWK01000024.1, forward strand.
TATACAAATTGATGAGAGTTTTGCGGACGGCAAGACATGCACAAAATTTTTCTTCGGCCTCCCTTCCCGAAATCAAAATTTTATTTGAAAGCCTAACTAATTTCTTTAACCTGATGTACTTAGATCGGTGGGCTGTCCAGGTGAGACTCTATTGAATGGACTCAGCTCCCAGAAATCAAGAGCCCAATTTGTTTAATAAAATTTGCGAGTTCTCAGATTTTCAAATAGACTGTACAAAAACCACGTGAACCTTTCACTAAGTAAGATACAGAAGCAATGAAAGTTTCAAGCCAATCCGAAGAGCTATTCTTAATTTATCCTACACAAGTCAATGTCACTAGTTCTTCAATAAAATATGCAAATTTAAACCTTACTGTTCAGAACCAATTGGAACCTTCCTTGGAGATTTATATATCAATAATTTATTTGAAACAGTTCAAAAGATACATTCCCACGCTATTAAGTGGAAAAACTACATTAGTTTTTAAATAAAATTCACAAATTGGTACGTACACAGCCTAAAAGGAATCCCAACAGCCTTGAAAATAATAAGCCGATAGGAAGAGGAGTTCTCGAGTTATCGTAGGGAAACCATGGAGGCAGAAACCAATTCTGGCTACCAATACATAGATTTTCCCTTTCGGGGATATCTAAATAAAATGTTCTGCCTTCAGGGATTTTTACTTTAAATATTTAAGCCAGTATTCCTTATGTTATTTGGGTTATGTTATAACAAGTATTGTAACATGTATTACCTAAAGAATTATTGTCTGATTTTATAGATGGGCGGAGAGCTCAAGGAGGACTTCGATGATGCAGGTGAATAAAAGCACTTGTGAGAAGTGGTATGGAGGAACGTGAGACTGGAGGTGACGGAAAAAGGGCCAGGGGAGGTGCCGGGAGAGGTGCCACGGAAGGTGCCAGGAGAGGTGCCAGGGGATGTGACGGGAGATGTGCCGGATGTGCCATGAAAGGTGTAGGGAGAAGTGCCCGGGGAGATGCAGAGAGAGGTGCCATGAGAGGTGCAGGGAGAGGTGCCATGAGAGGTGCAGGGAGAGGTGTCGCTGTTTCAAGACCGTTGAAACAGCCACTTTGTTTCAACACCCATGAGCCACAGTGAAAAAAAAAATAATGTTTCGCTAGGAATGTTAGTCTCTTTATCACTATACCTGAAATTCTAACTGTTTTCTTCTAAGTTGCTGGTCCACCGTGTGAAAAGTAAATATGTCATAAAACAAACGAAAGCCTTTAAGCAAATATTAGAGTCAGTTTAACTAGCACGTCACAAGAAAAGATAGTCATTAATATCGACCACTGTTGCGGCGATGCTAAAAAAAAATTCTTATTTTTTAGACATTCAGTATGATGTTTAAAATCTCTTACATTAATTAACAAAACATTCGAGTCCTGGCCAAAGATAATGGATATTTTTTTTTATTTGTTAATCTATTTTTTCTTGATACTGTCTTTGGACCACAATTTTTGTGAGGATTTCTTAACAATAAGATTTTTATTACATTTTGACTCGTAAATATTTAGAAAAATTTATAATTTTCTGATTTTTTTTTAATATTAACATTGCACTTAAATTTTTTTTTTATACAATTATGACTGTGTTTCCTCTGGTTCTTCTCTTTTTAAGATTAGTTAGTTTGAGATCCTGAAGTCTCCCTTCATAGTCAAGCTCTAGTATTTTCTGCTCTAGTTTTATTACGAATCTTTGGCTCTTCTGCAGTTTACTTTATCAAACCTTTATTACAATATTACACTATATTACACTATCCTCTCTTTCACCACTTCCTCCACACCTTACCCCTAACACACCTTACCCCTAACACACCTTACCCCTAACACACCTTACCCCTAACACACCTTACCAGTAACACACCTTACCAGTAACACACCTTACCCCTAACACACCTTACCCCTAACACACCTTACCCCTAACACACCTTACCCCTAACACACCTTACCCCTAACACACCTTACCCCTAACACACCTTACCCCTAACACACCTTACCCCTAACACACCTTACCCCTAACACACCTTACGCAACCTAATACACCTTACCGCTCCCCACTACACCCTCTCCTCCCCACAACACCCTGACCTCCCAGCACACACTCCCCTCCCCACCACACCTTACACCTCACCACCACACCCTACACCTCCCCCCTCCCAACCACACCCGACACCTCCCCCCTCCCCACCACACTCTACACCTCCCCACCACACCCTCCCCTCCCCACCACACCCTACACCTCCCCACCACACCCTACTCTCTCCACCACACCCTCCCCTCCCCACCACACCCTCCCCTCCCCGCCACACCCTTCCCTCAACACCACACCCTACACCTCCCCACCACACCCCCGTCCCCTCCAAACCCCCTCCCCACCATACCCTACACCTCCCCACTACACCCCCTCCCTACCACACCCTACTCTCTCCACCACACCCTACACCTCCCCACCACACCCTACTCTCCCAACCACACCCTCCTCCCCACCACACCCTACTCTCCCAACCACACCCTCCCCTCCCCACCACACCCTACTTTCTCCACAACAGTCTCCCTCCCCACCATATCCTACTCTCCCCACCACACCCTCCCCTCCCCACCACACCCTACGCCTCCCTAAGCACTTGTAGCCTCGCCATAATTGGATGCCATCTGTCTGGTCAGGGGAGGATGATACACAGTTTGTCTTGACTTCCCCTAGAGTTCCTCACTCCCCCTCCCCTTGTTTTCCACCCCAACTCATCGCAGGAGAGACTGAGGAGAAGTGGGCAAAAGAAGAAAAGGGAGAGAAGCGGAAAGGAGGGAGAGGGAGATAAACGAGGAAGGGAGAGAGGAAAAGAGGGGAGGGAGATAAATTAGGAAGGGAGAGGAGAGGAAAAGAGGGGAGGGAGAGAAATTAGGAAGGGAGAGGAGAGGAAAAGAGGGGAGGGAGAGAAATGACGAAGGGAGACGAGAGGAAAGGAGGGAGAGTGAGAGAAATGATGAAAGGAGAGGAGCGGGAAGGAGGAAGAGGAAGATAAAATAAGAAGGGAGAGGAGTGATTAGAGGAAGGGAGAATGGGTAAAGGGAGAGAGAAATAAAAGTGGGTCGTAGTTTAACCCTTCTCTTACTCTTCAGTATTTTTATTTTTTATTTATCAATGTTCTTTTTCAAATCATTTACTCATCTAAACATCTTAATGAAAGTTCTTCTCAATGTTCTTGCCACATAATCCAGACATATCAACCAATGTTATTTTAAATGCTCTACGCACGTCACCTAAACATTAATCTTCTGCTAAATGTTCTATCAATTAACTAAACACGTTGATAGGTATACAATAGAACCTGTAAAAATGAGTATAATATATATATATATATATATATATATATATATATATATATATATATATATATATATATATATATATATATATATATATATATAAATAAATAAATAAATATAATATATATATATATATATATATATATATATATATATATATATATATATATATATATATATATATATATATATATATATATATATATACATACATACATACATACACAGTCGACCTTCATTTTAATAGGCCCATATTTTGGATTAAAATATTCTTCACTGGTTGTGAACAGGTGACATGTAGCCTTAATGACCCTCGTTGTGATTTACGCAGAATTGACTAGCCAGGTAAGTGGCATTGTTATGACTGAAGATAATGTTGGTTTAACAGATCTGGTAGGGTGAAACTGGGGAAGTATTTCATTTGTCAGAGATTGGTGTAATTTTGTCGAATGTGGTGGAGCAGGGTGAGGTAGAAGAGGGTTGAAGGAGACTGAGGTTAAGGTAAAGGTAGAGGAAGAGATGGGGAGGATTAGGAAGAAGAGGAGGACTAAAAGGAGGTGGAGGAGGTGAAGATGGTAGGAGTGGTGGTGGTAACTGCTGGTAGATGTGCTGGTAGTGGTTCTTGTCGCTATTTTGCCTAGGGCGGTTGTGATTGTGGTGATTTTGATGACTGTTGTGGTTTTGTTTGTTGTGTTTTTTTTGGATATACGATCACTGAATACTAATACGGTTCCTCTCCTGTTTGATCTCACACGTGTTTCATTGTTTTATATCTAAATTTCGTGGAAAAAACTCAATATCCTCGAACACCGACATGGATTCTCTCCCTCATGTTTTCTAATGTTTAATTAATATTAGACTTAAAATTCCAGACAAGTGTTATGAACACACTAATGATTGAAGTAATTTCCTTCGCGTATCAAGTCTGGTATGTCCTATTAGATTATAAATTTTCGAAATAAAATAATTCTTAACACAACTAAGTTTGAAAGTTTCTTTCCTATTCGGCACGACATTATATATATATATATATATATATTATATATATATATATATATATATATATATATATATATATATATGCTAGGAATTCGCAAGAGCATGAATATTCACAACACTGATCTAGCATGATCTGAACTCATGACGAGCATAACGTACAACTGTCAATACTATTGTGCTAGAGTCATCAGCAGTTTCAGCAAAGAAGATCCATGCATCGACACAACTAGAGATTTTTACAGTTGTGTCGATGCATAGAATAATTGCTAAACTCTTGATCTACAAGAATGATATTGACAGTGTGACGATCTAGGTATAAAATTCAATGCGTCATTTGTATATATATATATATATATATATTATTAATGTGCCGATTAGGTAAAATTTGCAATTTTTTCTTAAATAGCAATGTTCTTCTTGCCGAATAAGACAACCAAAAATTTGTGTATGCAATAATTTCGCAAAAATCATTCTGAACCTAACGAGAAATATATATTTAATTGTGTTTGTTTATTAAATTATTGTAAACTTATCTAGAATATATTAGTTGGATTAGGATAATTAAATTGCCTTGTTATAAAGCATAAGTTTTCTAAGGTTCTTTTGGTACAAAATTATAATTTTTTTCATTAACATAACTGATAAAAAAATATATCTTTAATCGTACAAGATAAAATTTTAGAAAGGACTAATTTTAAATAAGTTCTTGCTAATTGACCAGTTTATTTCGCAACATAAATATATATATATATATAGTCGCGAAGAATCTTAGTGGAGGAAGGCGGGTAGGGGTCGGCCTAAGAAAGGTTGGAGGGAGGGGTAAAGGAAGTTTTGTGTGCGAGGGGCTTGGACTTCAAGCAAGCATGTGTGAGCGTATTTGATAGGAGTGAATGGAGACAAATGGTTTTTAATACTTGACGTGCTGTTGGAGTGTGAGCAAAGTAACATTTATGAAGGGATTCAGGAAACCGGCAGGCCGGACTTGAGTCCTGGAGATGGGAAGTACAGTGTCTGCACTCTGAAGGAGGGGTGTTAATGTTGCAGTTTTATAACCGTAGTGTAAAGCACCCCTCTGGCAAGACAGTGATGGAGTGAATGATGATGAAAGTTCTTCTTTTTCGGGCCACCCTGCCTTGGTGGGAATCGGCCAATGTGTTAATAAATAAATAATATATATATATATATATATATATATATATATATATATATATATATATATATATATATATATATATATATATAATATAATAATATATGCAGCGATTAGTAAAATTGCAATTAGCAACTCACTAAAATTAAGTCCTTCTAAATATTTTCTTATGTTTAAAGATATTTTTTAATTTATATTAATGTAAGAATTTATAATTTTGTACCAAGGAAACTTTAAACCTACTAACCTTATTATAACAAGCGCAATTTAATTTAGCTAATCAACTAAATATATTTTAGATACGTTAACATTAATTTAATAATAAACAAACACAATGAAATATATTTTTTTCGTTATGTTCAGAATGATTTTGGCGAAATTATTGCATACACAAATTTTCACTTGTCTTATATGGCAAGAAGAGCGTTGCTATTTAAGCCAAAATCGTAAGTTTTACCTAATCGGCACGACATATATATATATATATATATATATATATATACATATGATGCGAAAGAACCATGGGGGAATAGAATGATAGCTTTCTTGTTGCAATCAACACATCATCAGGAGGTTGCAAAGTTCCAGAAAAGAGGAGTGAGGGAGAGAGAGAGAGAGAGAGAGAGAGAGAGAGAGAGAGAGAGAGAGAGAGAGAGAGAGAGAGAGAAGGGAGCAGGAGGTGACCCCAGGCATACCAGTACCTATAGCCAGAAGGTTGAATATTATAGCATTAGAAAAAAATCCCACAAACATTGATATTGTAAAAGTAGCCTAAACGAAAGTAACGTGGCAATTTTAAAAAATTCGGTCAGACTCCGCTATATCATTAATTTTTCATACATAATTATATTGTCAGTGATATAGAAGTCACTGGCAATTATGGAGTACCATCCACGAGAGAGCTGGTCCATTTAAAGGGACGAGAAAACGGGACCAATTTAAAGGGAAGACTTCTAAAAGTTATACAAAGGAAAGAGGGCTCATTAAAATAAACTCATTTAAAGAGGGAGGCATCTGTAATTACAAGGAAGACGGCCACAGTTATTCATCAGACTGGATTCTGAGGCAAACTCTGGTTCAACCTTCAGAAACTGCAGGAAAAATAGGCCCTAATTCCTCGGTGTGGCACTACATTTAGACAATCTAATGCATTCGTATAAGAGCTCAATTTTTGACTGTGTACTATTGCCTCAACTGAAAACGCATCTAATTTGAACAACCCGTCACTGATATTGTATAATGAATGCTTATCATGCTTAATAATTGCCGATTCTACAATATTCCTTTCAAGCCAAGAGGAACAAGGGAAGATGACTCTTGCTTCCTGCCAATTTGCCGGGTTATTACAGGCTCTAATGTGTTTGAAAATCGCGTTCGACTCCTGCTTTGCATAATATATATATATATATATATATATATATGTCGTGCCGATTAGGTAAAACTTGCTATTTTGGCTTAAATAGCAACGCTCTTCTTGCCATATAAGACAAGCGAAAATTTGTGTATGCAATAATTTCTCAATAATCATTCTGAACCTAACGAAAAAAGTATATTTCATTGTGTTTGTTTATTATTAAATTAATGTTAACGTATCTAAAATATATTTAGTTGGGTTAGGCTAAATTAAATTGTTCTTGTTGTAATAAGGTTAGGTAGGTTTTCAAAGTTTCTCTTGGTACAAAATTATAAATTTTTACATTAACATAAATGACAAAAATATATCTTCAAACGTATAAGAGAAATTTTTAGAAAGGACTTAATTTTAGATGAGTTCTTGCTAATTGACCAGTTTTACCTAATCGGCACGACATTTATATATATATATATATATATATATATATATATATATATATATAGTATAAACAAAATACATTAAAATAAATACAATTCGAAGGGAAGAAACGCAGGATAAGAATGTGATAGTTAAGGCTAGTATGAGCGCTTATAGACATCATTTATCTTAGTCTCTGTATCCATGTTTACAAGTTAGTTTCAATAAACTATTTTCCAGGAGCCACGTAAATACACATTCTAGAGTGATACATGTATCTTTATAATTTTTACGTCGTATAGACACTGGTCACTAATATGTCTTTTCTCTGTGTTCTAATTTTTTTTTTTTTTGACGCTTTCGACATTTAGATTTTGTTTCCCTTTACAAAATCCTTATTTTTTTTTATTTTACAGAAAATGCTTTTAGAATAATTAAAAAAAAAAAGGAACTAGTTTGCTTAAGAAATACCTGACACTATTTAGAGTATTTCTAACATGACAGTTATTTGTTGAAGTGACAACAGTAACATGTTCATTACACTTTACACAGCGGAATTTACAGCATTATTTAAGGAATGTTATTATTCACGAGGAAGTCACCTACAACAGTTCACTAAGACTCAGGTATAAAAGCACTGTTAGGTGAATAGTGGCATAAGGTATAACCAGATGTGTCCATTCGTCTCCACTCGCCCAGGAGAGTCCTTATATAGCGTAAGTAAATTTTCCAAGTCACCAATAAATTAAAAGAAAAACCATTGAGTAATTAAAGAATTAAAGGCACAATACCGTGACTGGAACAATACACAAATAACCCGCACACAGGAGGGGAGTAAATGGTCCAGATTCGGACCGAAACGTCGTCGTAATTTTCTCTACCCCTTATGTGCGGGTTATTTGTGCATTAAACGATTAAACGTTTAGTCACTTTTAAAGTTTAAGAACAAATAAAACTGAACTTAATATTGCGCTTGGTATTAATTTAATGCAGATACAAGTCTGACTATACAGAACTAAACACATTCAAGCAGGTGACAAAAAAATTGCAAAGAAATTTAACCCCATAATTAACCCCATAACCGGGTTGAAATGTAACACAAAAGAAAACACGAGCCTTCACCTCTCCATCCAAGGTGTTGTCACTTAATATCAAAAGTCTTAAAGAATTCAGTTGTTTACCATACTTACAAATGACATCTGAACCCTCCATTAACCTACCCCTTCTCTCTCTCTCTCTCTCACGAACACACACACACAATAAGCAGATTATTGTAAACACAGCCATTACTGACACTGACCCACATAATGTCTGGCTCTGGTACTCTACACTACCCTCCTCTTTTCCCCATTCTCCCCAAAACTCCTCTCACCCTTTTCAACACCCTCAGGTCTTCAAAATTCCCCTTGAACAAACCCCCTCGCTTCCCCTCAAAGGCAGCCTCTGTACCCTCTCTTCTTCCTTCTCCCTTTCCCCTCTCCCCTCCGCTCACAACGTCATTAAGGGTCGTTCAATAATTGTATGTATGTAGTAATAGTAGACGCATCTGTTGATGCCTTTGTCAGAGTGGAGCGCCTCTGCCGCTAGCTGTCCCCAACAATTTGGCAGGACGACCAGCACAGAGGGACACCTCAGCCAGCCTCAATATTTATGGATCGAGTTTTCAGTGGTTTGGGGCTGGAGTTTAGTGGCCATTTGAGGGAGGGACGGGAGAGCTTGTGATGGAGAGCTTGTGATGGAGAACTTGTGATGGAGAACTTGTGATGGAGAACTTGTGATGGAGAACTTGTGATGGAAATAAACATTAGAGAAGCTTCTTTTGATTTACAGTAAGCTCTCCTAGAAAAATTTTCTATATATCTAGTGAGATTTTATTGTAAATGCAATTGAAAAGACGTATATAAAATTTCATAGCACGTAAAAAGGCCTTAATAGTAAGTCATAGTGACAGCAGCCTATTAATGCTGTCTAATTCTCTAACTCCATAACACTTCATAAGTTCACAGCAAATAATTTGCTTAATACTTCCCAAATTCCGTTTATCTTTAAGTAGACCCGACCGGGACCTAAAAGACTTAATGTCCAGTTAGCTGTACAAGTCTCCTTCCTACCAACACAGCATCTTACAATATTCATAAAATATACAATATTTATAAAACATACAATAAGCTCCCCTCTTCTATGTGCAGGTTATTTGTGTATTAGTAACCCAGGATAACCCAAGAAAGTCAGTGCGTCATCGAGGACTGTCTGTATTATTTCCATTGGGGTCCTTTATTACTACCCAGGTAATCAAGGTCTGTTAACCTGGTCGTAATGGGACTTGGAGCTAAAATAAACACAGTAGTAGTTTTGACATTGTATTTTCCTTCACCGAGTATGATTACAGGTAATTACAATTATGTACACTATGTACAAGAGTTTGGAAAATAAGTGTATCACGGTAATCAAGAGGCAATACAACAGCCAGAGACAAAGAGACAACCGTGATCAACCAGCAGCTGTATGAATCTGGCAAGAGCTAATCGTGAGTGCTACCACATCACCTTAGCAATTGTCCGACCCACCTTATGATTGGCTGAACCAAGGTACTGATTTAACGATGGGGTCCCCTTAATCGTTAAACCCTTAGCACCCGGTTCGCTGGTTGGGAGGCAGCCTATATGGGAGTGTGTACATACGCCGAATAAATGCGAATAAATGTAACGTACTCTTTGCATGCCACATCCTTCAATCGTGTCCCCCAGGATGCTGCCCACACCAGTCGACTAACACCCAGGTACCTACTTGCTAGTCGAACGGGGAAAGACAGCAGGTGTAAGGAAAAAAGCCCCGTGTTTTCACCCATGTCGGGTGATTGAACCACGGACACTTAGTGTGTGAGTCGAGAGCGTTGCCTGCCAGGACACGGGCTGGCGTCTGTGGGGTGTCTGTGGGTGTGTGTGTGTACACCTTTATTTCTTCTTCTATGCTTGTTGTTATGGTAGGATAATTTGGGAACTTACACCCACCAAGGGAATGGTGTCTTCTCTATCACAGGACACTAACTAACCGCATCTTTTTGCGGAAATTTAAAAACAAGAATCTCCCATAAATATATAATTATTATTACAAACACTTCTTCTCCAGTTCCTTTCAGTTAAGATGCTATTTTTCATTCCGATGTTTTTTTTTTTCTGCTTAGCTATAGGTTTAGTTAGTAAAGAATCATCTATAATTTAGTTAAATACATCCTAGGCCCAATTATATTAATTTATAGTTATTATCCAATAATAATAATAATATTTAATCTAGTATATTTACTTAAATATGCTGGGGTGTTTTTCTAATCCTTAGGTCGGATTCTTGTACATTTCCGTAAATTAATAGATTTTTTTTTATTAACACATAGGCCGTTTCCCACCAAGGCAGGGTGGCCCGACAAAGAAAAACTTTCACCATCATTCACTCCATCACTGTCTTGCCAGAGGCGTGCTTACACTACAGCTACAAAACTGCAACATTAACACCCCTCCTTCAGAGTGCCGGCACTGTACTTCCCATCTCCAGGAATCAAGTCCGGCCTGCCGGTTTCCCTGAAACCCTTCATAAATGTTACCTTGTCTACACTCCAACAGCACGTCAACTCCTAAAAACCATTTGTCTCCATTCGCTCCTATTTAACACGCTCACGCACGCTTGCTGGAAGTCCAAGCCCCTCGCTAATAAGTGATAAGGATGAAGTTGTTTGGTGAATCCATGATTCACTGTCGTTAGTTTGAAACTTAGGTTTCATTCTGTAATGAACGCCTCTTCCATATGTGGATTAGAATTAGCAGGACTTATAGTTTAGTTTAGCATCTTTATTATGCACCCCATACCCATCCTGAGGGCGGTAGTCAAAGGATTACAGAGGTATATATTGGGTCCAGGGACTTAAAGAGTAGTGCTATTACAGAGCTCCCTCAGGAAAGCTTCCCCATCACCTTCTTCCTGAAGGACCCCTATCTGGAGAGCTCGTCAGTCATCACTAATTCCTGAAGGACATCTTAAGCAGAGCTCAACTTCCACTATATTTCTCTCGAAGAGCACCTTCAGTAGAGTTGGGATTCATTGGTGGGTGGCGCAGCATCTTGCCCCCTTGGGAAACATCCGCCAACCCAGGTCATCAAAACCCTGGCCCATCACCAGGACTTTTTATTCTCTGACCCTCCTTCCTACCCTCCCTCCTTCTCTTCTTGGTTCTCTCTCTGTTTCCCTCTCACCTTCCGTGTTCCACGAACCCAATCGTTATTAAAAGTTTATTCCGTTCGTGCTATCAAAACTACCAGGAGCAACAGTCATTGCCCCTACTAATAGTGTCTTGCTTGGAGCACCTCTGGGAAGCGATGCCATTGACACAATTCTCAGGAAGAAACTGGAAGAATTGAGGAGAATGGAACAACGAATACGCAATCTTGACACCCATGATGCCTTGTACCTCCTCACAAAATGCTTGAGTCTGCCCAGGTTGACATATTTCCTAAGATGTGCTCCTTCATATGATAACCCTATACTGCACGAATATGACAGTATCCTGAGGCAGATCTTTACTAAAGTACGTAACCTTACTCTAGAAGATGGGCAGTGGGACCAAGCTACACTCCCAGTCAGACTAGGAGGCATTGGTGTCCGCAAGTCATCTCAGATTGCTCTACCTGCTTTCCTGTCTTCATGCATTGCATCCAGAGGGCTTGTAGCAGCAATTCTCCCTGTACATCTTAGGGACACGATTGGAATCCATGACCAAAAGTTCGTTGATGGAGCCAGGATCTGGGATAACCTAACAGACTCTGAAACCAGGCCTGCTCCCCCCAACAACTACAAACAGTCGCACTGGGATGGCCCAATAGTAGAGAATATAGCCTCAGCAATGCTTCAGAGTGTGTCAGGGAAGGATAGAGCCCGCCTCCTTGCAGTGAGAGCTCATCATGCAGGGGACTTTCTTTTGGCTGTTCCCAACTCCAGCCTTGGCACACGCCTCGACCCACAGACCATCCGCATTGGTGTTGCCCTTCGACTTGCCGCCCCTATTCTCGCCGAACACAGGTGTATTTGTGGCAGTGAAGCAGCAGACCGATTCGGGTACCATGGTCTTGTGTGTCGTAAATCCGAGGGAAAGATTGCAAGACATGAAGAGGTTAATAACATTATCAAGAGGAGCCTCACAACAGCCGGATGCCCAGCAGTAAGGGAACCACCCCAACTATGCAGATCTGATGGCAGCCAAAAGCGTCCAGATGGTATCACCCTTCAAGCCTGGACAGACGGCAAGCAGGTGGTGTGGGACTACACATGTGCATCTACCTTGGCTGATACCTATCTCCAATACACCAGGGAGGAAGGAGGGGCAGCTGCCACCATTCAGGAGTCCCAGAAATCGAGAAAATATGGAGAACTTGCTCATCATTATATGTTTGTTCCCATAGGCTCAGAGACCCTTGGCTCATGGGGAAAGAGTGCATTTAAGTTCCTCAAGGAGCTGGGCAAAAGACTCAACAGGGTAACTAGGGATCCCAGGGCAGCTAGTTTTCTGTTCCAGCGACTCAGCGCTGCTGTTCAGAGGGGTAATGCATGCTGTATTCTGGGCACGCGCCCCAGCTCGGAAGAGCTGGATGAGATTTTCGCATTATAATCAGTGACAAACATGTAACAATATGTACTAGACATGTATCTCACCTCGTGTACTGTATATACCATCTTTATATATATATATATATATATATATATATATATATATATATATATATATATATATATATATATATATATATATATATATATATATATTTCAGAAACGTGTGTATTTGTTCAATAACAATACTGCGGCTAGCCGAGGGCTCGAACCCGTGATGCTTTGGCCCGCCTCATGGTGAGCGAAAATTCCACGACGCTCTAACCCACAGGACCACCCAATCCTACAAAGATCACGCACCCAGCAGAGCTAGTTGATAGTTGATATCTGGTAAGAAGTTGGAGTACTGTCAGCAGCAAGTCTAGGTATCAATGGTCGGCAGCAAGTAGTAAGGGCTGATGTCAGCGAGGTCTTTCAGTGTGCCACAGAAAACATTGTGATTAATAAGAACAAATTTCAGTTACTCTACTATGGAAAAATTTAGGAAATTAAAACCGGAAGAGTAATATTTTTAAGAAATCTCTTGAACTATTTGGTTAATAGGTTAATCAACACTAACTGTTTCGGATATAACACTGCCAAATTTACCCTCATTATTAAATAACTTGCTTTTAAAGTGCATAAATCATAATCTCAATGAAAGCAAAACTATTCATTGTACATTATAGTCACTCCATGTCATCGGAAGTGGCGGAAAATTTCGACGAAAGGAGAAATATTCCCACTACGCCGAAAAAGACATTGGATTCTTAGGCAAACACTCGGTGGGAAGAATGTCCCACTTCCCAGAGAAGTAAGCAAATACTCATAGACAGAAACCACTCAAACCACAACACGACATGGTGAAGAGAGTATCCGTGGCATTTCACCCCTTCATGGAAGTTGATTATTATTATAACAAAAAACTAAGAACTAAACCCATACTATGTTAGTTGAATTCGTTTAGTATCACATATCTGACAGCCTCTCCCAAGAAGCTCCTCACTAGTAATCCTTTCCTTAAAGTGAATTGCAAAGGCTACAGCGAAATAGCAGATCTGGAGAAAGTAGCCCTAAATTATTGGGAATGTCTGAAGCTCTTTGAATTGTACTCCCTAGAACACAGGCGAGAAAGAAACATCATAATTTACACCTGGGAATTTTGTAATTGATTGATCCCAGATCTGCACAACATCACTCTACGAGAAGAGGCTCGACAGACAATGCAAAATACCTCCAATGAAAAGCAGCACTGCAGTGTATACCCTAAGAGATAACTCAATAAGGTAAATGAACCAAGACTCTTCAATATATTCTCTTTATACAGAAGGAGAATTTCCATCATACTTTCCCTCGCCGTTTTCAAGTGGAAACTTAATTAAGTTCGCTAAATCAATGCCTACATTGGACTGTGCGTGGCTAGAACAGTCTGATTACTTAAACTGTCAACCGATAAGCCTGGTCTTGGAGACAGGGCAGAGATCTCTGGAATTGTTACAGGTAGAAGGTATCCTAAAGATAACTAGGTAGTGTCAACAGCAAGGGAAGGGACAGTCAGGTGACAAGTAACAATAGTGACCACCACAAGTTACATCGGATGGCAGACAGTGACGGTAGTGTCTACAGCAAGTGGCAGCGGGTGCCAGACAGCGATGGTAGTGTGTACAGCATGTGGAGGTGACAGCGGGCGGCATCTGGCGGCAGGGCTGTGAACAACGAGTCACATGTGTATCACAAAACTATCGGAGGGTGTAAATGACCTGGTCAACGAGGGTCTGCCCACTTGACGATCGTTCAGGGAGAGCTACTGCCCTGGGGAGGCAGGGAGAGGAGACAGATGGGTGAGAGAGATGAGGAGAACAGGGAAAAGCAGGTGGAGAGGGAGGGAAGGAGGAAGAGAGGGGAAAGAGAAAGAGGGGGGCTAGGAGAAAGAGAGGGGATGAGTGAGTGAGGGGATGTTGAATTCTCTAGAAAAAAGCTATTTTACGGTTGAAATGCTATTGAATATTGACTGTCAGAAACAAATAAGTGAAAAAAGCAGTTGTTACCTTCATTAAAAACAACGTTTCACCCGAGCCGGCACTTTTCTCACATCAATGAAAGTCGCTAGAACCTTTGTGTGGGGTAAAACGTGGTTAAAAAAAAGTATACACTGCATCTAAGTGCCATTTATTCCACCTTTTCAGTATTTGCACACCATTGCAGTTCTTGTCAATAAGGAAATAAATGATCATCTCTTCATATTAGGCTAGAATTAGGCATAGCGCCTTCAGTGTATACAAGACACAAGGTGGGTTATGGCTTTTACGGTGAAGACGTTTCGCTCTCTTTATCAATTGATAAAGAACCTTGTGGACGAAACGTCTTAACAGTAAAATGCACAAACTCCTCGCATTTTATGTTTTGTTTACATACTGTTAGTATACTCTGCTATTGTATGTCTTGTTTACATACTGTTAGTATACCCTATTATTGTATGTCTTGTTTACATACTGTTAGTATACCCTATTATTGTATGTCTTGTTTACATACTGTTAGTATACCCTATTAGTTTTATGTCTTGTTTACATACTGTTAGTATACCCTATATTGTATGTCTTGTTTACATACTGTTAGTATACCCTATTATTGTATGTCTTGTTTACATACTGTTAGTATACCCTATTATTGTATGTCTTGTTTACATACTGTTAGTATACCCTATTATTGTATGTCTTGTTTACATACTGTTAGTATACCCTATTATTGTATGTCTTGTTTACATACTGTTAGTATACCCTATTATTGTATGTCTTGTTTACATACTGTTAGTATAGCCTATTATTGTATGTCTTGTTTACATACTGTTAGTATAGCCTATTATTGTATGTCTTGTTTACATACTGTTAGTATAGCCTATTATTGTATGTCTTGTTTACATACTGTTAGTATAGCCTATTATTGTATGTCTTGTTTACATACTGTTAGTATACCCTATTATTGTATGTCTTGTTTACATACTGTTAGTATACCCTACTATTGTATGTCTTGTTTACATACTGTTAGTATACCCTACTATTGTATTACCTTTCCACCTGCAGACACTGTAGTGTATAAACGCACATGACACATCAATAACCCAAGAAAGCCAAGCAGCGTGGCTTGTTTTTCAACAGAGAACATTCTAGTGTTTACCTGGAGTCAGTTCCGGAGGTCACCATTCCCGGCGGCCCGGTCCCAGACCGGGCCACCTGTAGGGACCTCAGGAAGATTTAGAAAAGTTTTATGGCTTTTAAAATTTAATGTTTCCCAACTCAATAATTCCCTTTTTTCTTCCTAGCAAGTCGCCTTCCCTTACTACCAGTTCCCCTCCAAAACCTTGGCTTCCTCTACCCCTCTCTCCTTTCCTTTCTTAAACCTTCTTATTCTTTCTCTCCATCTACCTTTTATGTCTTCTTTCACCAACCCATTTTCCTTCCATTCAATATTGCTTTTTCCTCCTCACAACATTTTTCTCCTCCCTCTCCATATTTCTTCTTTTTTCTTCTTTCCAACGTTTCCCATTTTCACCCATCTTTCCCTCTTCTCCCTGCCTCCCTCTCTTCCTCCCTTTCTGTTTTCCTTTCCTACATGCATCTTCCCTCCCCTACCTGCTTCTAACCTCCCCTGTCTTTTCCCTCCCCAGCCTTCATCCCTCCCCAGCCTTCCTCCCTCCCTCAGCCACCCCAACTTGTTTAAGGACAAAGTTGACATATGGTGGAACAGGCGATAAATAATGTTCAAGTCTGCACGGTAGCAGTACCCCCTTCCCCCAACTCCCCTCCTCTCCCCTCCCTTTCCACTAGCTCCCTCCCCTTCCCAATTCCTTCCCCCTACCTCTCGTAATGCTGCCCCAACACCCACGTCCCTTAACTACTATATGCTGTGTTCATACTGTTCTTTCTCACCTTCTCTCCCTCCCTTCCTCTCCACTTTTACCTTCCCTCAGTCCATTCCCTTTTCCCATCTTTCCGCCTTCCCTCATTCTCTCGCTCTCACCCTCGTTTCCTCCCACATTTTCGCCATGAACCTACTCCCTCCCTTCCTCCCAGCTTCTCTATCCCTTATTCATCTGTCCCTTCTCCCTATCTCCCGAAACTCAGTTTTTTCTCTCCCATATTCACCTTTCTTTCTACTCTCTCTCTCTCAATCTCACCTTTCCTACCTCCCACTTCTCCTTTCACTTTCTTTCCCTTCCTACTCTCACATTCCTTCACTTTCTCCTCTCTTCCGGTCATCCCCCCTATATGTCTTCCCACTTATCTTTCCCCTCACTTGTCTTCCCCCGTTTCCTCCCTCCCTACCCCAGCTTCGATCCCCTGGCAAGGACGCCCACCCAGCAGCACCCTGCCCATCTAGCAGTAAAAATTGGCACCTATTTGTTAGCAGACTGTTGTGGGTCGCATCCAGACAAATGTAAGAAAACTCCAGTAGCTGCTGGAAGAAACTCCAGTAGCTGCTGGAAGAAACTCCAGTAGCTGCTGGAAGAAACTCCAGTA
Source organism: Cherax destructor (assembly GCA_009830355.1). NCBI lineage: Eukaryota > Metazoa > Arthropoda > Malacostraca > Decapoda > Parastacidae > Cherax > Cherax destructor. The sequence continues at coordinate 72,736 of WNWK01000024.1, forward strand.
GCTGCTGGAAGAAACTCCAGTAGCTGCTGGAAGAAACTCCAGTAGCTGCTGGAAGAAACTCCAGTAGCTGCTGGAAGAAACTCCAGTAGCTGCTGGAAGAAACTCCAGTAGCTGCTGGAAGAAACTCCAGTAGCTGCTGGAAGAAACTCCAGTAGCTGCTGGAAGAAACTCCAGTAGCTGCTGGAAGAAACTCCAGTAGCTGCTGGAAGAAACTCCAGTAGCTGCTGGAAGAAACTCCAGTAGCTGCTGGAAGACACTCCAGTAGCCGCTGGAAGACACTCCAGTAGCCGCTGGAAGAAACTCCAGTACCCACTGGAAGAAACTCCAGTACCCACTGGAAGAAACTCCAGTACCCACTGGAAGAAACTCCAGTACCCACTGGAAGAAACTCCAGTACCCACTGGAAGAAACTCCAGTACCCACTGGAAGAAACTCCAGTACCCACTGGAAGAAACTCCAGTACCCACTGGAAGAAACTCCAGTACCCACTGGAAGAAACTCCAGTACCCACTGGAAGAAACTCCAGTACCCACTGGAAGAAACTCCAGTACCCACTGGAAGAAACTCCAGTACCCACTGGAAGAAACTCCAGTACCCACTGGAAGAAACCAGTACCTGGAAGAAACTCAGTACCCACTGGAAGAAACTCCAGTACCCACTGGAAGAAACTCCAGTACCCACTGGAAGAAACTCCAGTACCCACTGGAAGAAACTCCAGTACCCACTGGAAGAAACTCCAGTACCCACTGGAAGAAACTCCAGTACCCACTGGAAGAAACTCCAGTACCCACTGGAAGAAACTCCAGTACCCACTGGAAGAAACTCCAGTACCCACTGGAAGAAACTCCAGTACCCACTGGAAGAAACTCCAGTACCCACTGGAAGAAACTCCAGTACCCACTGGAAGAAACTCCAGTACCCACTGGAAGAAACTCCAGTACCCACTGGAAGAAACTCCAGTACCCACTGGAAGAAACTCCAGTACCAGCTGGAAGAAACTCCAGTACCCACTGGAAGAAACTCCAGTACCCACTGGAAGAAACTCCAGTACCCACTGGAAGAAACTCCAGTACCCACTGGAAGAAACTCCAGTACCCACTGGAAGAAACTCCAGTACCCACTGGAAGAAACTCCAGTACCCACTGGAAGAAACTCCAGTACCCACTGGAAGAAACTCCAGTACCCACTGGAAGAAACTCCAGTACCCACTGGAAGAAACTCCAGTACCCACTGGAAGAAACTCCAGTACCCACTGGAAGAAACTCCAGTACCCACTGGAAGAAACTCCAGTACCCACTGGAAGAAACTCCAGTACCCACTGGAAGAAACTCCAGTACCCACTGGAAGAAACTCCAGTACCCACTGGAAGAAACTCCAGTACCCACTGGAAGAAACTCCAGTACCCACTGGAAGAAACTCCAGTACCCACTGGAAGAAACTCCAGTACCCACTGGAAGAAACTCCAGTACCCACTGGAAGAAACTCCAGTACCCACTGGAAGAAACTCCAGTACCCACTGGAAGAAACTCCAGTACCCACTGGAAGAAACTCAGACCACTGGAAGAAACTCAGTACCACTGGAAGAAACTCCAGTACCCACTGGAAGAAACTCCAGTACCCACTGGAAGAAACTCCAGTACCCACTGGAAGAAACTCCAGTACCCACTGGAAGAAACTCCAGTACCCACTGGAAGAAACTCCAGTACCCACTGGAAGAAACTCCAGTACCCACTGGAAGAAACTCCAGTACCCACTGGAAGAAACTCCAGTACCCACTGGAAGAAACTCCAGTACCCACTGGAAGAAACTCCAGTACCCACTGGAAGAAACTCCAGTACCCACTGGAAGAAACTCCAGTACCCACTGGAAGAAACTCCAGTACCCACTGGAAGTATTCAACTGTTGTGTACAAGGTATCAGTTTGATGAAGTTAAATAAAAAAAAAACCTTCTTTTTTTCTCCCTCTTCTTCTCCTCCTTTGTTCTCTGTTCATTTTTCGTCGTTTGTTACGTTAACATCTCACCCTACCTTCCTTGCTCTCACATCTTTCACTCTGTACATTCTTCACTACTCCTTCCTTCCCTCACTTCCTCCACTATTAGACCCTACCCACTCTCTCTCTCTCTCTCTCTCTCTCTCTCTCTCTCTCTGTTACATATTATTCTCAACTTCTCACTTTCTCCCACTTTTTTTCTCTCCATCATATCTCTTCTTCCTTGAGTTACCTATTTTTATACTCTACCTTTGCTCCCTCCTCAGTGTTTCACTATTGCCATCCCTCCCCACTTTTTCCACTTCACTATCTTTCCCTTATCCTCTACCCTTCGTCTACCTTCTCTTCTCTTTTTCCATTCCTTTATCACTATCTCCTTACCTTCCATGCCCCCTCAACCCCTTTCTCTCTCTATCTCCTAACCCTCCGTCCTACTCATCCACTATTTCTCCTATCCTCCCCTCATCCCTCTGCTTCCCTCCTTCATTTCAATCTCAAAAACAAAAATTACTAGGGACTTATTTTAATTTCTAGCTCACTAGGATGTCATTGTAAGTCTTTACAAAAGTAAAGTTTTGTAAAAACGTTTGGCCTTTCTTGATCGTCAGTGCGTTTAGTTATCGCAGACACAGCAAGTGTAAATACAGGCAGTCAACAAGGGGGCTCGTCCCCACGTGTGGTCCAGGTTTTCCGTGTTTACAGACCACTCCACTGTGTAAGTGTGTCAGTAAACCAACAGCGGGTCGCTGATAAAACTAGACTTGTTGTGGGGCCCAGTCCCTGGACCCATTATATGCCTCTGTAATCTTTTGGCTGTAGCCCACGCCATGGGTATGCAACACAAAATAAAGAGGGGTATGAAGTGAAGAATAAAGATGGGTATGAAATGCAAAATAAAGTTTTTAGAATAAAAAAAATAGCCTTTTCGGCCGTTGTGCTAACCGAGAGAAGTACATCCCTATACCACGAAACCTCAGGCGTCTGTGCAGCAACCCACTCCAGAGACCTATTAGCTGAACCTCAAAATCCTGAATAATTAATCATAACCATAACTTTTAAATTGGTGGACCTGTAAACTAGCGGTATCACTCACACCTCACGTGTTTACTCACGTGTCTTTCTAAACCATTTTGTAGGTATCTATTACGAAGGTTTATACCGGCCACATCATACCCATCCTGTGGATGGAAATCACATAATACGTTATAAAATTAGGAAATTTACGCCTATGCAAGTTGAAAGTGAATCTTTGGGAAAGATGCATAACACTATCTTTGGGAAAGATGCATAACACTATCTTTGATAAAGATGCATAACACTATCTTTGATAAAGATGCATAACACTATCTTTGATAAAGATGCATAACACTATCTTTGGGAAAGATGCATAACACTATCTTTGATAAAAATGCATCCGAGTTTCTGTCTGCTAATATGTAATATTTAATGACACTGGCGACTGATTTGTCACCGGAATGTTGATATACACTGATATGTTCTTAAAAGCTTTCAAGTCTTTTCCACCTCCTGTGAACCAGTGGATTCTTTGCCTTAATATTAAAAGGTGTAAGAAAAATACCAGTGTAATACAATAAGTGTTGATGGTTAAATATCGTTGAGATGAGGGACAGTTCTGGTCTTCATGATACAGAATGGACATAAATGTGCTTACAAACATGCAAAGAAGAATGAAGTTAATCCCCCGTCATGATTCACAAAATCATAATAACATAGTTGTAAACAAATTACAGAACAGGTGGAGCACATTGGCCTGTGGGTTCTAAGACTTACCTGCCATGGGTTCGACCCCTTCCCCCGTCTTGTGATTTGATTAATCCCGTATATCAGGTATCTTTTGTACGACGGTGGGCGTGGGTGGGGATGGGTGGGTAAGGGCGTAGATAGGCTTAGGTGGGTGCAGGTGAGTGTGCTCTAGCAGGTTTAGAGGCAAGGCTAAGAGATGAGACTCGACCCATGCAACCATAAGTAGGTGAGTACACGTTGGGAGATGTACACACACATACACAGACCCACTCATACACACATACACAAGCACAGAGAGTGTGTGTGTAATAATACACAGTATACAGTATCTGAAGCACGTAGGCTTCCTGTCTGATCATTAACTCTTGATTACCTTAATTATGGGGAAATTTAAAAAATAGAGTTCAGGAATACAAAAAGTTAATTAAGTGTCACACCTAATGATAATGAACGAGAGAGAGAGAGAGAGAGAGAGAGAGAGAGAGAGAGAGAGAGAGAGAGAGAGAGAGAGAGAGAGAGAGAGAGGGGGAGGGAGGGAGAGAGAGAGAGAAGGCAGAGAGGGGAGAGACAGACAGACAGACAGACAGACAGACAGACAGACAGACAGACAGACAGACAGAGAGAGACAGAGACAGATAGAGACAGGCAGATAGAGACAGGCAGAGAGAAAGAGAGAGACTTCAAAAGTTTGTTCCACACCTCAGAGAATTTAGTCTAAATTCAAGGTCAATGCAGAGTCTAAATATTTCGTGAATTTTATACAGAAGTTTGTGCAGTAATTAGAACCAGTTTGGTACGAGGTCTTACGTCTTTATTAAAAAATACAAATATGATTTTACTAACTTATTATCAAGTAAATAACTGGCAGTTTGACTTAGCTTTAAAATTTCAATTTATATCGTTTCGTCTTTTATTTGTTCGCGTTTTATTTAAATAATTTTTTTTTTTTCAAAATTTATGTCTTAAAAAAACTAACGGGGAGCGTTAAATCAGTAGGGGTCATACAGCATTCGGGTGTGGGAGAAATGGTAGGCATTGAGGTTTGATCCATGGAAAGGGAGAAGAGGTCCAATTCTTCTGACCAAGAGCCCCTCAAGGTCGTGCTTTTTAAACCAGAGTTCGTGAACTTGACCTCTAAAGCAACGATTCTTTTTAGAAAAGCCGAGAGTAAATTAATGTTCTAATAACCCACATCCTCAGGCGAAACGTTTCGGTCGGTCCTGGACCATTATCAAGTAAATAGCAAGAGATAACTGGACGATATGAAGATGTGAAGAACAAGTGAAGATATAATATTTCGTAAACATGACTCACGAAATCGTAATGACACGATTGCAAACAAACCATACCACGGGTGGGGTTCGAACCCGCGGTCAGACCGCGGGTTCGAACCCCACCCGTGGTATGGTTAATATTTCGTAAAGTCGTTAATTATCATAATTTTCGATTAAATGTGTGATAAGTTACATATTTTAGCTAAAAATTGAAGTGTGCCAAAAAATGTCTCATACTACTGAGAAACGTCGAAATATTCAATAAATATATATTTTTATGGACTTTTCATGTGATTTTTTTTTAAATATGTAAGAAAAAGTCAGGATCTCGGTCATGTGAAGAGGCATGAGGTGGAGAGCGAAACGTTGCAACAATAAAATGTCACTAGTTGCATGTGTGTCCTTTAACTTAACATATCGACGGTAATTCTACCATTTTCTTAACACTGTTTTAGCATAGGTGAAATTAAATATATGATACTCCGCACTTCTGTGCCGAAATACTGCATTATTTTTATTTTCCCGGTGCGTCCAGAGTTTCTATGTTGACGTGTAAAATCAGTTATTTCCCCAGCGTAGCGCTAAACCCAGCCGGTGCATGGAATCCTGCACCTGCCAGCCTTCATCTGGGTGTCTTTCGAAAACCTTATTTTTACAAATGTCTGAATGATATTCGAACTCCGGAGGGCAATGTTTACGTCATTACGGGAGAGAATTTCGTTTGCAGATTTAAGGAACAACAATTAAATTTCTGGTTTACATGTTCTTCATTTAGCCCATCCAAAAGGTTATTTCATTCTTGGTGCAACCTATCTTAGAAATGTATTAGAAATATATTCCTTGTCCTGTTCCAAAAACTGCGAATTGCATACTCGGTACACCAGACGATTTTTTTTTAATTTGCCAAAATTGGATACATCAGCAGCGTGCTGCTACCTTATTCTATATGATAGTTACACAGTGGTAACAATAGCTGACTATATTTCCTTGTCATTTGTTATCACGATGAGGACTCCAGCTGGTAGAAGAAATATACAGTCTCAGTTCCACTGCTGTTTTCTGGTATACATATGGGATGTCCTTCAACATACGTATGTATAAATGTAAAGATCATTTTTCCAAATCATTACATTTTTTTTTAAATCCACCAACTGAAACATTTTTGATTGACGTTTAAGCCAGATAAAAGACAGGTTGGTGCTTTTCCTGCTGGCTTGCCTTTAATCACGGACCAGTGTGGAACAGAGCACATCAAAGGCTATTACCCCGCCCCTCCCAGCTTAACCCAACCTGTCCCCCAGGACCTGTGTGTCAGACACACCCACCCAAATGCTCCCCCTCCTGCCCACAAATCCGTCCTTCCGTTCGCCCTCCCACCCAAACATTCACCCTCCCACCCAAACATTCACCCTCCCACCCAAACATTCACCCTCCCGTTCACCCTCCCACCCAAACATTCACCCTCCCACCCAAACATTCACCCTCCCACCCAAACATTCACGCTCTGATTGCCTTCCTATCAAGTGAGCGAATTTATTTAGTTACATTTGCACAGTTTTTAGATGTTTACAGTCGTGCTACAGAGTAACATATATATAAATTACCTTGGATACCCCAAGAAAGGTAAACAAATTGACTGATATCTCCCGCGGCGCTGCATGCATCTCTCCCTTCCGTGTTCATCTCCCGTCTCTCAGTGTACGCAAAATCCCTAACTGGACCCCACACCTACGCAGAATATGTACACCGAGTGGTGTATTTCTCTCGGCGATATACACTGAAAGTTTATTTTAATCCCTATTTTATTGATTAAAGTATTCTTGTCTGGTGATTAAAATGTTACTAGCAGCTTTAATGACCCTCTTGTAGTCGATAGGCTTTAAACCCCATTACCACACTAACCACCTGCGTACGTGCACCCTTCTCTTTGCCCTCCTGTGTACGAACACTCCACCTCTCTTCCCCTCCTGTCTACGTACACCACAACCTCAGCCAGATCGCTTATTTAGATATTTTTAAATATTTTTTTGTTTTTGCTATAAATGCGCGATAAAATTTTCTTCTTGATGTTTACAAAATATTAAAAAAAAAATCGTAAATAAATCACTGCAGAAGAGCATACACTTGTACAGTCTTTCACTTCAGTGACTTATTCATTGATATCATGTTTTGGTGATACCAGATCTACGCTTCATCCACTAGGCTGTGATACCTACATTGAGAATAACTTGCGATTTTGGCTTAAATAGCAACGCACTTCTTGCCGAATAAGGCAAGCAAAAAATTGTGCACTAATTTTTATATTAACATAAATAAAAAAAAATATATTTAAATGTACAGGAGAAAATTTTAGAAAGGACTTAATTTTAAATGAGTTCTTGCTAATTGACCAGTTTTACCTATTCGGCACGATATATTATATATATATTACACAAATGCATCAGACCTCAGTTCACTACTATATAGAAAGCCGCTTGTTATCCAGAGCATTTCGGGAAAATTAGGTCAGTTTTGTCCCAAGATGCGACCCACACCAGTCGACTAACACCCAGGTACCTATTATACTGATGGGTGAACATGGACAGCAGGTGTCTTAAGGAAACACGTCTTAATGTTCTCCAGCCGTACCTGGGAGTCGATCTCCGGAGCTCAGTGTGTGAGCTGAGCGCGCTACCGATCGCGCAGTTTATTGATGAACGTGAATGTGTTGGTAATCTAATATTTTGTTGCTAGTTAATTATCCTTCAGGATTCCTGATCCATGATGCGATTGAAAGGCAGCATTGATCATTATACAGATCTGAATAAATTGAAGATGATTGCCACTTTTTATTTATCTAGCAAAATTGGGTACGTCGACAGTGTGCTTCTACCCTGTGCTATACGATAGTTACTTATTGGGAACAAAAATTGTTACTTTGTAATATTTCATGAATCGGGATGGGGGCTCAGAGTTAAATTCTGTCAGCCTGAACTGGGAGACTTCAGATGGGAAAAAAGGACATCGTCAAGTATTCCAGCGAGGGTTCATCAACTACGGCAGCTTCTACGGTTTCCTCCCAGCATAACTGGAGTTACTGACACTTGGGAATTGGCATCTTTCATGATAGCCTATCCCATACACAGAAGTGGAAGTTGTGTATATCTCAGTATCAATATTCGTATATACGCACTTGGAGATTATTTTACGCCATACATTTGAGCTCAAAGTATTCTTGTCTAGTAGTGCACAGGTGAAGTGTAACTTGTGTAGCTGATTGGCTTTAACCTTTTTAAGCCAACCAGCCAATGAAAATGACAACAACACGCTCAACAAGGTCAGTTTCACTTTGCATCAGTCTCTTTCTATCCTACTGAGCTTCCATGATCCCCTTCACCCCTAAACAAAAGTGCCTTCCCTCTCTTCTAACCCTCACTCGTATTCCCTCACTCGTATCCCCTCACTCACCCTCCCAGCTTAGCTTAACTTGTCTCCTGAGACCAGGAGGATGAGGGGTGGCCTTCAAACCTCCTGGGAGTGAGGAACCTGTTTAAAATACAGATACTTTAATTTAGTAACTTTCTCCAGCATTTTTGCTGTGATATAGAGCTCTGGGAGTTTAATATTTGGGAACATAAGAAGTGTGTAGGGAAGGGGAGTGTGTGTGTGAAGGATAAATGTGTGTGCTTGGGGAATCGGCGTGAATTGAGAAGAATCTGTAGGGAAGGGGGAGTGTGTGTGAGAGGGTAGAATGTGTGGTTTAAGGGTGTGTATGTGAGAGGGTAGAATGTGTGGTATAAGGGTGTGTGTGTGAAGGCGGGGATGGTTCAGCATGGACAGATGTGTGGAGATTAGCTGGCTATGATACAGTGATGGTGGCTGTTACATTGTTGTGGTAACTTCTGCCATCTTGGCTAAGATAGTAAACGTGTAATATAGAACTACAGTACTGTAAATAAACGACTACAGGGCATAAAATATTACCTATTAGTGGCCAAGTTAGACAACAAGCAAAAACCGGCAAATAAGACAACACCAGTTCAGTTAAACTATAATATCACTATGACAAAACACAGGTTTACGTTAAGATATTCATGGCTTAATGTCTATTGTTAATATATGCTTTAAAACAAGCATCACATACCCAGGAACCCTGTCCTTGTACAATACACATCCCAGGAACCGTCATTGTATAATCACATACCCAGGAACCCTGTCCTTGTACAATACATACCCAGGAACCCTGTCCTTGTACAATACACATACCCAGAACCCTGTCCTTGTACAATACACATACCCAAGAACCCTGTCCTTGTACAATACACATACCCAGGAACCCTGTCCTTGTACAATACACATACCCAGGAACCCTGTCCTTGTACAATACACATACCAAGGAACCCTGTCCTTGTATAATACACATACCCAGGAACCCTGTCCTTGTATAATACACATACCCAGGAACCCTGTCCTTGTACAATACACATACCCAGGAACCCTGTCCTTGTACAATACACATACCCAGGAACCCTGTCCTTGTACAATACACATACCCAGGAACCCTGTCCTTGTACAATACACATACCCAGGAACCCTGTCCTTGTACAATACACATACCCAGGAACCCTGTCCTTATACAAACACATACCCAGGAACCCTGTCCTTGTACAATACACATACCCAGGAACCCTGTCCTTGTACAATACACATACCAAGGAACCCTGTCCTTGTACAATACACATACCAAGGAACCCTGTCCTTGTACAATACACATACCCATGAAACCTGTCCTCGTACAATACACATACCCAGGAACCCTGTCCTTGTACAATACACATACCCAGGAACCCTGTCCTTGTACAATAACATACCAGGAACCTGTCCTTGTACAATACACATACCCAGGAACCTGTCCTTGTACAATACACATACCCAGGAACCTGTCCTTGTACAATACACATACCCATGAAACCTGTCCTTGTACAATACACATACCCAGGAACCCTGTCCTTGTACAATACACATACCCAGGAACCCTGTCCTTGTACAATACACATACCCAGGAACCCTGTCCTTGTACAATACACATACCCAGGAACCCTGTCCTTGTACAATACACTACCAGGAACCCTGTCCTTGTACAATACACATACCCAGGAACCCTGTCCTTGTACAATACACATACCCAGAACCTGTCCTTGTACAATACACATACCAGGAACCCTGTCCTTGTACAATACACATACCCAGGAACCCTGTCCTTGTACAATACACATACCCAGGAACCCTGTCCTTGTACAATACACATACCCAGGAACCCTGTCCTTGTACAATACACATACCCAGGAACCCTGTCCTGGTACAATACATACCAGGAACCTGTCCTTGTACTACCACCAGGAACCCTATCCTTGTACAATACACATACCCAGGAACCCTGTCCTGGTACAATACATACCCAGGAACCCTGTCCTTGTACAATACACATACCCAGGAACCCTGTCCTTGTACAATACACATACCCAGGAACCCTGTCCTTGTACAATACACATACCCAGGAACCCTGTCCTTGTACAATACACATACCCATGAACCCTGTCCTTGTACAATACACATACCAAGGAACCCTGTCCTTGTACAATACACATACCAAGGAACCCTGTCCTGGTACAATACACATACCAAGGAACCCTGTCCTTGTACAATACACATACCAAGGAACCCTGTCCTTGTACAATACACATACCAAGGAACCCTGTCCTTGTACAATACACATACCAAGGAACCCTGTCCTGGTACAATACACATACCAAGGAACCCTGTCCTGGTACAATGTACAAGACCTAAGCAGTTACAGGGAAACACTGAACATCCTCCGCCATGCGTCATGACGCACTCCAGGCTACCTCAACAACGCACTCCAGGCTACCTCAACAACGCACTCCAGGCTACCTCAACAACGCACTCCAGGCTACCTCAACAACGCACTCCAGGCTACCTCAACAACGCACTCCAGGCTACCTCAACAACGCACTCCAGGCTACCTCAACAACTCACTCCAGGCTACCTCAACAACGCACTCCAGGCTACCTCAACAACGCACTCCAGGCTACCTCAACAACGCACTCCAGGCTACCTCAACAACGCACTCCAGGCTACCTCAACAACGCACTCCAGGCTACCTCAACAACGCACTCCAGGCTACTTCAACAACGCACTCCAGGCTACCTCAACAACTCACCACAACAACACTCATCAAACGCATCCCAGACACCGCCAACCTTCTCTGTGTAACTTCTGCAACGTGAGATTACTGCTGAAATACTTCTCCACACTACCGCCCTTTATCTTTTACCAGCGTAAAACCTGGGTTTAGGAAGGGAAACTGTGTCCTACACCTTTCTGAGGTGTTAGCTTGAGAGAGTTGCAGGTGCTCACTCATCCCTCGCCTCATCAAATCAAAACTGTAATCACTTTGCTCATCACAAAATAATGAATATATTGAACAAAATATCTATTAAACTTGCAATATTTAATAAATAAAATTGTATTCCTAGAATTACAATGAACTGAAACTGTCTGGAGTCTACCTGGAGAGTGTTCCGGGGATCAACGCCCCCGTGGGCCGATCCCAGACCAGGTTTTCCCGGTGGATCACCGTCTGATCAACCAGTCTGTTGCTGCAGGCAGCACACAGTCCAACGTATGAATGAGCCAAAACTCGGCTGATCAGGAACTGATTTTATTAATCTCTCCAGTTCCCTCTTAAGACAGCAAGGGGTCCATTGGTGTTGGCTTGTGGGTGTTAATTACCAGTCGACAAAGGCACTTGTTGACAGACACTTGGTCTGTTGTGAATGTGTGTATGTGTGTCTGTACACCACCTATGACCCCACCCCATCAAATGACCTGCCCCTTCTTATGACAGCCCTCCCTCTCTTCTTTCTATTCTCTTTTTTTTTCCTTATTACCTCTTTCTTATTTTGACCGGTACCTAAGTACAGTTTCTGCCAACTTTATCTCCCTTTTCATCTTATTGTCCTCTCTTCCTGCATCTTTTCCTCATTCATTATTTTTTGTATCTCTTCTTCCTTTACTTTTCACCTTTCTTCTCCTCCACTTGCATTTCTCTTTTTTTTTCATTTTATTCTCTCCATCCATCTGTTCTTTCTCAAACTCTTCTTTTCGCTTTTCTTCTATCCTCTCCTCTTCTATCATCAGTGTCTCATCTAGTTCACTCTTCACTTCTTGCTTCTTTCTCCTTCTTTCCTCTCCTTCCTTATCCATTCCTATTCTCACTATTCCTCCCTTCTGTTTCTTTCCACTCCCCTTCCTCCCATCCTACTCTCTCCTCTCTTCCCCTCGCTGCCCCCCTCACAACCTGCCCCAGGGGGAGCGCAGCCACCTCGGGGGAGCAGATGGCCCGGGATTTATCAGTGGAGTGTATACACACTCCACTGTGTAACATTTTGTTGGTCACGTGTACTGGTGAAGATGGTGGTGGTGGTGGTGGTGGTGGCAGTGATGGTAGTGGTAGCGATGGTGGTGGTGGTGGCAGTATTGGTGGTGGCAGTGGTGGTGGTGGTTGTGATGGTGGTGGTGGTGATGGTGGTGGAGGTAGTGATGGTGATGGTGGTGATGTTGGTGGTGGTAGTGATGGTGATGGTGGTAGTGATGGTGGTGGTGGTGGTGGTGATAGTGGTGGTAGAGGTGGTGGTAGTGGTGGTGGTAGAAGTGGTGGTAGTGGTGGTGGTGGGATTAGTGGTAGAGGCGGTGGTAGTGGTGGTAGAGGCGGTGGTGGTGAAGGTGGTGGTGGTGGTGGTGATGGTAGTGATGGTGGTGGTGGTAGTGGTGAAGGTGGTGGTAGTGGTGATGGTGGTGGTGGTGGCGGTGGTGGTAGTGGTTATGGTGGTAGTGGTAGTGGTGGTTTTAGTGGTGGTGGTGATGGTAGTGATGGTGGTGGTTGTAGTGATGGTGGTTGTGGTAGTGATGGTAGTGGTGGTGATGGTGGTGGTGGTGGTGGTGGCTGTGAGGGTGGTGGTGACTGTGAGGGTGGTGGTGGCTGTGAGGGTGGTGGTGGCTGTGAGGGTGGTGGTGGCTGTGAGGGTGGTGATGGTGGTGGTGGTGATGGTAGTGATGGTGGTGGTGGTGGTAGTGATGGTGATGGTAGTGGTGGTGGTGGTGGTAGAGGTGGTGGTGGTAGTGATGGTGGTGGTGGTAGTGATAGTGAGTGGTGATGGTGGTAGTGGTGGTGGTAGTGGTGGTGATGGTGGTAGTGGTGGTGGTAGTGGTGGTGATGGTAGTGGTGGTGGTGATGGTAGTGGTGGTGATGGTAGTGATGGTGATGGTAGTGATGGTGATGGTAGTGATGGTGATGGTGATGGTAGTGATGGTGATGGTAGTGATGGTGGTTCTCATTCGAAATTTAAGCACATCTTTTTATAAACCCTCATTAAACCATGACTCCCATAAAAAAAATTCTTCCAGCGCATCTAGGTTTTAAAATATGACGGTTTTACATATTTTTTTATTCTAACAAGATTTCGGTAGTAGTAAATCATATACAATAAAAAAATCATATATTTTAACACCACTGCAAATCATACACGTCTTAAAAACACTCGTATGAAAAATATTTATGTACAAAAACTTAAAAAAAATTGGGAGTACAACTTACTCTTGTAACTAAAAAGTCGATTTTGGAGTGTTTAGAAATTCATAAGGAAAGATTTCAGCCATTGGAGGTGTTTGGGGACGTGTTTAATGTAGAGTGGAAAGTATACTTTAGCAGTTGATTGGCACACAATGTTAATTAGATTTCTGATACGTTATGCTCTAGGCATAGGTTCATTTTAATGGGTAATAGGCTAAATAACCGAATTTGGCGACCTAATGAGACTGACTAGTCTTTTGTCTCATTTGCTCCTTGCAATTGAAATGTCCCAAATTAGGCGCCAAAGTGGCGTGATTTAGTGGTGAAATGAGCCAAAAGGCCGAATTTAGGGCAACTTAATTGATAGTGACGGCTTTTCCGTTCGTTTTCTGTTATCGACTATTAGTACAGATGACCTGGAAATAGCCCAGAATTGGTTCTATTTGAGCACTGAAAGTGTCCTAAAGTGACCATCTAACTGTCGAGAATCTACTTGTTTTTTTTTCCGTTTGTAGCGTTCCCTCAGAGGCCTACCCTCTCTGAATAGAATTCTAGGACTCTATAGGCCTTTGTCGGCAATCATATATAGCACCTAAAACGTTGCCAGGTTTACTAGAGATTCATCCTGGTTGTCGATCAAATGTTAAAACCCAAAAATTCAGAAAAAGTTTTTTATTTTGGGGGAAAGAAGAAATATAACCAAGTTTGAGTTCTTACCCCTCAAACCTAAATGATGAATTACATAAACCATGTAGGTTTCTACGTATAAACTATAAGGGGTAGAGAAACCCTGATTTTTTTTTTTCAATGTCAGAAAATCTCTGTATAGTACACCAAAAATGATCTCTGGTAAGAATTCTTAGTTGACTATTAAACTACTTGTGGGATTCAATTAAATATTGGAATGTAATTTAGTGGCGCGCGCGCGCGCGAGTACACTCACCTATATGTACTTATCTATATGTTGTGATAGGGGTCGATTCACAGCTCATGGCCCCGCCTCTTCGCTAGTGGCTACTAAGTCCATTCTCTCCTTGCTCCAAGAACCTTATCATACCTCTTCTTAAAGCTATACATGGATCCTGCCTCCACTGCTTTACTCTTCAGATTGTTCCACATCCTGTGTATGTGTGTGTACTCACCTAGTTGTGGATGCAGGGGTCGATTCACAGCTCCTCTGTGTGTGTGTGTGTGTGTGTGTGTGTGTGTGTGTGTGTGTGTGTGTGTGTGTGTGTGTGTGTGTGTGTGTGTGTGTGTGTGTGTGTGTGAATAATAGTCCACTCAGTAATACACAACCAATGGCTCACTTTACAAATGACAACATTATGCAAAATAATCAATATTTTGGTGCTTCAGACTTGACAGTGTTTGTAGAGGGCTGAACTGGTGGTCTGGAGTGGTGGAGGGAGGGAAAGAGGGGAGAAGCATGGGGAGAGTGGAGGGAGGGGGCAAAAGAGAAAGCGAGAGGAGGAGGAGTAAGGGATTGGAGGGGAAATGGAAGTGGAGATAGATGAAGAGAAAAAACCCTACTCAGAAGGATTTTTTCCCCTTACTCTCTCGTTTCCCTCCCCCTCCCCATCCCCCACCGAAAGATCAACCCTTACCCTCCCCACCCCACCGTCAGATCTACCGTTCCCCTCCCCACCCCACCGTCAGATCAACCCTTACCCTCCCCATTCCCCACCTTCAAATCTACCCTTCCCCTCCCCCACCTTCAAATCTACCCTCCCCATCCCCCACCGACAGATCTACCCTCCCTTCCCCATCCCCCACCGACAGATCTACCCTTCGCTCCCCATCACCCACCGACAAATCTACCTTCCTTCCCCAACCCCACCGACAGATCTACCCTCCTTCCCCATCCCCACCGACAGATCTACCCTTCGCTCCCCATCACCACCGACAAATCTACCTTCCCTTCCCCAACCCCACCGACAGATCTACCCTCCCTTCCCCATCCCCCACCGACAGATCTACCCTTCGCTCCCATCACCCACCGACAAATCTACCCTTCCCTTCCCCAACCCCACCGACAGATCTACCCTCCCTTCCCCATCCCCACCGACAGATCTACCCTTCGCTCCCCATCACCCACCGACAAATCTACCCTTCCCTTCCCCAACCCCCACCGACAGATCTACCCTCCCTTCCCCATCCCCCACCGACAGATCTACCCTTCGCTCCCCATCACCCACCGACAAATCTACCCTTCCCTTCCCAACCCCCACCGACAGATCTACCCTCCCTTCCCCATCCCCCACCGACAGATCTACCCTTCGCTCCCCATCACCCACCGACAAATCTACCCTTCCCTTCCCCAACCCCCACCGACAGATCTACCCTCCCTTCCCCATCCCCCACCGACAGATCTACCCTTCGCTCCCCATCACCCACCGACAAATCTACCCTTCCCTTCCCCAACCCCCACCGACAGATCTACCCTCCCTTCCCATCCCCCACCGACAGATCTACCCTTCGCTCCCCATCACCCACCGACAAATCTACCCTTCCCTTCCCCAACCCCCACCGACAGATCTACCCTCCCTTCCCCAACCCCCACCGACAGATCTACCCTCCCTTCCCCAACCCCACCGACAGATCTATCCTCCCTTCCCCAACCCCCACCGACAGATCTACCCTCCCTTCCCCATCCCCCACCGACAGATCTACCCTCTCCACCATCGTGCCTAAACCCCTCGTTTGCATACACGCAAGAGTCCCAGAGGCGGTAGCTGGGGGTAAGGAAGGTAGGCAACCATCACTTGTTAACCCTTGCTCTCTCTCTCTCTCTCTCCTCTCTCTCTCTCTCTCTCTGAAATGTTGACTATATTTAATATGCCATAAAAGATAATAGAAAATAAAGCAAAAAAAAAGTTCGGCTTAGAAAACAACTATTAGAGAAAATAGGCATAATATGTAATCCATAAAAGAAACTTCAGCTGACTGGGAACTTTGATGTCCATTCTAAATAAATAAGGTTACAGAGGAAAGGGAGAAAAAAAAATATATAAGATATGCAAAACTGGAATTTGAAAAACAAATTGCCCATCACATCAAAATTCTTAAAATATGTCAGGGAAGAAAAAATAAGCGAAAAGAAAAACAGGAAATTTAACTACCGAAATCATCGCATTCATCCAGATACTTTAAAGCGGCTGATACTTTAAAGCGGCTGATTTCTGATATCACTTCTGGATCTACATCAAAGACGACCACTTAACAATGTTGTACATGAATGGTATACAATACCTACAAGATGAAGAATTTGACACATGTGCAACATTTGGGTATATTTATTTGTAGACGTTTCGCCCCCCAGTAGCTTTATCAATACAAATTCAAGGACATAATGGGAAGTCTGCAGAACTATATACAAAAGACGAGGTAATTAGTCCCTCAGTCTTTGAGTTAGTGATGAGCACCGTAGTCTTGAATATATATTGATAAAGCCACTGGATGGCGAAACGTCTACACATAAATATACCTAGATGTTGCACACGTGTCTAATTCTTCATCAGGTAACAATGTACCGCTCCATGCACTGGTAACAGTGATAACTATGGTACTCTAAGCAGAAGTAACCAAATTCTGCTTAAACTTTTCCTGTTAAATATTCATGCATTGCATAATTTGTGGCTTTCTTTTGTGCCTACTATTTTACTCATGTATCTAAATTATCTGTATACCTAAATAAATACAACATGATCATTATTGTATATCAGGGAATTTTTTCATATTTTTTTCCAGCCTACATTTTGACCGGAGGAGGTAGAAATAATGGAATGCTTGATGCACAATGGGTATTAAATAACAAAGGAAGGTTAAATATTAAATAATTTAATATCTCTGAGATGATAATGTTATTACTCATTACTTGGCCTGTGTAAGTTACTGGTTATCATAGGTACTTGTCGATAGTGTGTGTGTGTCTGTGAAGTCTCCCATAAGTGTGTGTGTGTGTGTGTGTGTGTGTTGTTCGTCTATGTGAGTGTGTGAGTGTATGAGTGGTATGTGAGGTAGAGTGTTAATGTTGATACTTTTTAAGCAAATATGTAATATTAGTACTGACTGATATAGTTTGTTTTTTAACCGTTACCGTAAAAATAGCAGAAACCCGCCGATACCGATACTTTGGCACATACCTAATATATATATATATATATATATATATATATATATATATATATATATATATATATATATATATACACCTGTTTGATGGGAGAAATATACAAAATGCGTATGATGGGTTGATATGCAATATTCATATGATTGAGAACAATATACAGTATTCATGCAGCTCCACATTAAAGGTGATTCCCATAACGTAAATAAAAGTGAGACCATTCATCACATTGTGATTAAACTTACTTTTAAAATATTTATTTCTTCCACTTTTCGTTATTATCGTAATGTGCTGTAAGAATATAATTTCTCAGGGGTAGAAATTCAGATCCATTATTTTGGTCGAAATTCTCAGATATAATAATAATCGAGAAAAATCCAAATTTTTATTGTTTTCCCCATAATTCCATGTCATTTATTCTCGAGAAAGTCGTTCAATGGATATTTAATAGACTTGGGTGCCATCGTCTATGAAATTGGCCCGGTAAAATTAGGGTCTCCAAGAGAAATCCCAATAAGAAAACTGCCTCCTTCCCTCCCTCCCTAACCCATTTACAAAATAGGTCCTTAGAAGCACACTCGTGATCGTGAATTTAATCGAAGTGCCAGACGCAGAGGCGTGCGAGTGGGATTATCTCTGGGTGAGGATCCTGTGGGGGGTTTGTCGAGGGCTTTAGACGCGAGGCCTGGAACCCGCTGAAAGATTTTACTATACTACAGCTGATTGTGTTCGTCAGCTGCTCCAGACGTTGCACTTGGGATCCTAGAAGCTGCTGAACGATCGTGTTGTGCTGGAGAAATTTGTAGCTGACAGTGGTTTCAACCGTTGCACTTCGCATTTGGGGAACTGCTGAAAGGTCTTGTGCTTGAGCAGTTTGCGTCTAGCTCTGGTTTGGGACGTTGCAGTTATCGTTTCTTTTCGGATTTCAGTCGATAGTTTCCCAACAAGCGGAAAAACCCTCTTTGTCCTCAACATTATGATGGCTGATGGAGTTGGCTGATATTCCAAACAAAACACTTGAGACCTAATTAGCTACAGCTCATTATGCTCTTCAATTGTGTTATACGCTGTGTATTGTTACTTTTGGGTGTTACAACAGTCAAGTATTCGGGAGAAATATTTAGTTCAGCATGATGACTCAAAAGCAACACTTAGTATTCTGGGAAGCTCTCAAAGCTCTTGCTATGATAAACACTTGCTACCTTCTACAACGTTGCACGCAGGGTACTGACATCTAGTACGAAATTTCAGTATAATAAAACTGAATATATCGAATATTGCTCCGGTCCCTAACATTAATTTAAGATTTGGAAATCATTGGCATTAAGGATTTTTGGTATGTAGCATGTATAGCACATGCTACATACATTTTTGCATCCATTTTTAAATTGGCTATATGAACAAGTGAATGGAGATTAGATTTTGCATCTGAAACGGCTAGTTTATTTTGTACTTAATCTATCCATCCTGTGAGTACATCTGCATATGTATTTAGCAATCCCTGAATATATATTTTCAATCCCTGAATATATATTTTCAATCCCTGAATAGATATTTCAATCCCTGAATAGATATTTTCAATCCCTGAATATATATTTTCAATCCCTGAATAGATATTTTCAATCCCTGAATAGATATTTTCAATCCCTGAATAGATATTTTCAATCCCTGAATAGATATTTTCAATCCCTGAATAGATATTTTCAATCCCTGAATAGATATTTTCAATCCCTGAATATATATTTTTAATCTCTGAAGAGATATTTTACCGGTTTCAAATTAGCTGTTGAACTGTAAAAAAGGGAAAAATTAATGAAACTATTGGAATGTAGAGGTGACCCCTGGATAATTTTATATAGACCCTTTTTTTTATTACGTTTTCTATAACAAGAAGGTTTTTGATCTATTAAGATGGCCAGATGTCCATTCATCAATATTATAACGCTATTACTTGTTTTTCTCTGAACAAAAACTTAAGAACAGCTCTTTTGATCTGCCTTAAACTCTCAACACTGTTGTATCCTATTTAGATCTTGGAGAAAATTTGCCAATTTTTTTTAAAGATGGTATGGTAATGCTGTTCAATGAAATATTTTTAGTACGCTGTTTTTTAATGATTTTAATCTTCCATAGCAGATGCAGGAAATGGATGGAGTGACACCTTTTGGGATTAAGGAGTCTGGGTGAAAATTTGCTAATTTACTTACAAATAAATTTAATTATTTTTCGGACTTCAAATCTTAAATACTGATTTATAGAGAAATATTTTTAATATATTTTGAGTTGTATAGGCTCCTATTTTGTTAAAGAAATTGTGAAAATTGTAATACTGGTCTTCATTTAGTAATTTATGAATGCCTCATTCGATCGGCTTTAAACTTCATCGACATTAACTTGAGAATGGAACTTGTGAGTGGCTTCAGTAATGAAATGATAATTTATTTTAAACTTTCAAAGTTGATACAACTTATCAAAGGTAAATGTTTGAATTGGTTATGGGTGACGTAGGTGCCAATTTGCCACTAATATGAAGGAAATTGGTACACCAGTTTTGATGCGATACCATGTGAATGCATCTTCTGATTGCCTTCAGATCTTCAAAGCTGATATTTACTTGTAATTCAAATATTCCTTTTGTCTGCATTGAAGTAGAGCTGCATATCGTATTTCATCTGCTACAAGCAGATTTATAATATTTACTTAAAATAACTGATTTATGGTAAGCAGATTTATGATATTTGCTTAAAATAACTGATTTATGGTAAGCAGATTTATGATATTTGCTTAAAATAACTGATTTATGGTAAGCAGATTTATGATATTTGCTTAAAATAACTTGTATTTGCCACTAATAAAATATCTAGACATACCAAAGGTTATTATATTGTCTATCTGTATGTAGAAGTTTGCTACAGGATGATCTGTTTTAGCTTTGATAAATACCGTGTATATTCTTAGGATATATTGTTTCTGTCACACACACACACACACACACACACACTAGCGCTCTTGCTTCACGCACGGAAGGCCCGGGTTCAATTCCCGGCGGGGCCGAAACTTTTCGAAGTGTTTCGTTACACACACACACACACACACATACACACACATACATTTACATACAACAGGCCTAGTGTCTAATCGACATGTGCCTAGGACAAAATGGTAACTAACACACACACACACACTTATATATATACATACATATACCCACTCTTTCTCTCTTTCTCTCTCTCTCTCTCTCTCTCTCTCTCTCTCGCACAGATTTACATATATACACACATATACCCACTCGCTCTCACACACACACACACACACACACACACACACACACACGCCGCCCCTCAGCGCTCGGTGATGGGCAGGAGAGAGCGAGATTGAGTTACTGTAATTCACTTTGCTTCCAATTTCCCTGCCACCGAAACTATTTCACGGAGAATTGTCAATGAGGGAGAACCAGCCATGTCAGTGTATTTGGTTGTGTGAGTGGGAGAGATACGAAATGGGCGCCAGTAAACAAAACACTGGACGGATATCAAAAAATGGGGTGGGGGGTGAAGAGATAGGGGTAGGAATGGAGGTAAAGGGGTGGATTGGGGAAGGCTGGGGAGGGGATTAAACGAACATTGTATTCTTTTTCTGGCAGTAAATCTGGGGTTATGTGGTAGTGAATCGTCTGTGATGTAGCATTCCGCAAAAAGGAATCAATGGCTGGTGTTTTTTGGTTATGGGTTTCATGTAATATAGATAGTATTGGATGTAATATAGATAGTATTGGATGGCGTGTAATGATGCTTTTTCAGCGATCCCGTATGCGATAGGCGCCAGATGAAATGTCACGGAAAAGAGGATTGCTGACGGAAACACTGCAGAATCCTCTGATATGGGATTTGATCTCCAATAACAGTTAACAGCGTAAGTAAATATTGTCTGGAACAAAATAAATATTGTCCCCGACACGGGTAGACAATATACCATTTTGGCCAGGTTTTGGTAGCTCTAAATTTACCTGTAACAGATAAAATAACAATTTATAATAAAATACTCCCGTAGATCTACGTTTCGCTCTAAGTATAACTTTTTAATGTCAGTTATTTGAAAAGGATGATCTTGATGAAGCTCTACACTGAGCGAAACGTTTTCACAATAAAATCTTATTTTATGACCTCATATGTGACCTGTCTTTCCCCTAGCCTGACCTCACTGTCAAGCTACGAAGAAAAGACAGTCAACGGAGAGATTACATAGATAGAACTTAAGATGTCAAACAAACCAGAATAAACACAAAAGGAACAAAAAACTGTCCATGTTATTGCAAGAAACCCCAAATATTTCTACATACATGCCGCTGAAGCAGCTAGTTAACCCCATATCCATTCTGTGGTGGACGTTAGCCAAAGAACATACGGATACACAAATGGTATGAGAACTTGGCAAACTATACTAAAATAAACATGAAGATCACCTCGGTAAAAGACATGTAGATTTAAATTGCATGGAGATGTAAGTAGTGTTCCATTGGTCATTACAGAAGAACATTAGGTTCAGCGGTGTCAAGTTCCAACTACTTATAAATGGAATGAATGAAGAACTGAAAAGAAAATCATACGAAAAATGCAAGAGGATTACCATTATGAATGGAAGGAATACATGAAGGACCTGGGAGTAATAATGTCAACTGACCTTTGTTTCATGTAACACAATAAAGTAAATATCACGATAACCAGGAAAAAGACGAGGTGGAAAATGAGAACTTTCAAAATAAGGGAAATAGTGCGCATGGTGACACCATATTAATCGCTTGTGAAATTTCTCTTAGAGTACTGTTCAGTGTTGATGTCTCCATTCAGGGCAAGAGAGACCGAACTGAAACATTCGAAAAATCATTTATGGCCCTAATAGAGCTAAAAAAAATTATTTAAATTACCGGGAATGCCTCAAAATCCTAAGTATAAACTACCTAGAAAAGAAGAGAGAGCGAGATGTATAATAATATATAAATGTAAAGTGTTTGAGAGCTGGTTCCAAATCTGCACACAAACGTTTTTAACCTCTCACCAAAAGATATCAGAAGCCCTGATGGAATAAGGGTAGAAGTCTCCAAGAGGAAATTCGACAATTTCCTTCGCTAAGTGCCAGATCAACTGGGCTGTGATGGATATATGGGTCAGTGGGCCGCCAGCAGCAACAGCCTGAATGACCAGGTCGACCAGGCAAGCACCAGACAAACCTGGTTCAGGGCCGGGCTGTGGGAGTGGGAGTAGGAAAACTCTTGAAACACATCAAAGGTAAGGTGCTCGTTTGCTCCATCAGGTAGGGTATTTACTTATTCTTGTATACTTAAAAAGCTCTATATTGGGCCAAACGCTAAATTAAAAGGATTCTCTAATACTAGTGGCATTATTTCTGGCAAATTTAATGGGATTCTCTAATATCAGTAGCATTATTTCTAGCAAATTTCTAAATCTTAACAGTGGTTTGGGAGCATTTTGGGAGGAAGGTAATTGGGTCAGAACTGTGTAATGAGGATTTACGAGGGGAACCCAACCAACCCTCAACCGTCCCCCTCCCCCATCATCACACCCGACCAACTGCAGGTTTCTGCCTATACCACCTCCCTCATCTTCTCCCCCACCTCTTTCTACCCTCCTCCATCCCCTGCTCCCATCCCTGACAGCCAAATTTCATTCCCCCTGCCCACCCTGACCCACCTGCCCAATCAAACCCATGATCCCCTCACATTCCTGCTTTCCAAAACCACACTCTCCCCTCCCACACCCCACCTGTCAACACCCAACTCCTCTGCTGTCAGCACCTTCTTTCCCCCCATCTGTCAGCACTTTCTTCCTTTTTGGCTGTCAGAACCTCATTCCATTTGGCTGTTACCATCCTTCTCTTATGCTTCCCCTCCTGTCTGTCAGCGCCCTTTCACCTTCCTTGCCTCACTAACTCTCGGCTGTCGACTCACCTAGACTGACAGCAGCCCCCTCATCCTCTTCCTTCCCCTCTCTGCCAACTGTGGAGAGAAAGACACTATCTGGCTGTCAGCACTCTCTCCTCCTCTTACTCCCTCCCTGGTAATCAGCATTCTCTTACTTTTTTCTCTCTCGGCTGTCAACACCCCATCACCAGTCCCCCCCCCTCCTCAGCTGTCAGAGCATCCTCACTCTGCTCCCTCGACTGTCAACACTACAACACCTTCTACTCAGCTGTCAGCATTTCCCCACTCTGCTCCCTGGACTGTCAACACTCCATCACCCTCCACTCAGCTGTCAGTGAGCACTATCAGCGCTTGTCATAATACACCTGAGAAGCTTGACAGTTACCTGGAGGGGAGGGAATAAGTACAAGTGCGAGGAAGGAGGGAAGAAAGGAAGGAAGGAGGGAGGGAAGGAGGAGGAGAGGGAGGGAGGTATAGTCAACTCGGGAGAAATTGAGAGAATGAAGGAGAGGGAGGTAGAAGGAATAGAGGCAACGCTAGAAAAGATAAGAAGAGAGGGGAGCAACAAAGAGGAGCAGTGACAACTCCCGGGAGGGTGGAAGTGACGGGAAGGAGAGAGGAAGAGGAAAAGCAGCTTTAGAGGTGAGAGGAAAGGAAAAGGCTGGATAGGGACAGAGAAAGCTCGAGGGAAAGTGAGGAGAGGGGGGAAGGATAGGAACAAGGGGAAAACTGGGAGGTGAGTGAGAGAGATGGAAAATTGGCGAGTAAGGAAGAGGATAGTTGAGTGCTAGAAGTTAGAAGAAAAAGGAGAACGGAAAAAGGGAAGGGGGAACGTAAGAGGAAAGAGAAGGGAGGGAGGGAAGGAAGAGGAAGGAAGACGAGTTAGGGAGGAGAGAAGGAATAGGTAAGGATTACAGTCGTCCCTCTGCTGGTACACTGACGATAAAACGAATTTCGGTCAACCGTGAGATGGGGAAATATAATCGCTGTGTGTGTGTGTGTGTGTGTGTGTGTGTGTGTGTGTGTGTGTGTGTACACACATATATATATGATGCAAAACAGCCATGGGGGGAGTAGAATGATAGCACTTGGCCTTTCGTGTTGCAATCAATACATCATCAGGAGCTTGCAAAGTGGCAGAAAAGAGGATGTCCAAGCAAATACGATCCCAGGTGACGTCCAGTGAAGACGAATCTCCCGCCACGTTGGGGGGAGATTCATCTGTGAAAACTTGCATTATTGGTCACAGTGGTGTCTATGCTAACCTTCCTATGGTGTATAAATATACCTAGTTGGATGAATCTTATTGTAACCAGCTGGCCCAATGGCTAACGCGTCGGTCTGGTTCAACCCCCGCCGGTACCGTAGTTTGTTTGCAATCGTGTCATTATGATTTCTTAGGTCGAGTTGGCAGAATTTATGAAATCGATAAGATAGCCAAGAAGAGAGAACTATCTGAAAGAAGTGGAAATTTTGGAGTCGAGAAATTGAGGGTCATTCATGCAGAGGACATGAGGGAACAGAGAACCAGGAACACTTCTTGACAGAAGAAGCATGGTAAGAAATACGGCAAATGTACATCCCATTATGCAGACAGCTTGTCACAGAACGCTGGACATAAACATTAAGAAAAGGAAGCAAAGAGTTAAATGGCCATTCAGGTTTGAACTTGACAGAAGGAGCAAGATTGTTTGTGGCATCAAGAAAGGACTGGAAGAGATTAGAATCGTGGTCAATGAGCAAAGATCCTTTCTACATAGTGAAGCCAGAGAGAAGGACGTACCTCATTGGCAGGAAGTAGAACAGTTTCGAAATGCCGAATATAAAGTTTATCAAGGATAGGGTGATAAATTAAAGCACATAGCAACACCGAAAACTTTGAGAATAAAATTGATCTAGAGAGAAAATAAAGAGTCCACACAAAGACGAATAAGATGCAGAAGGACATCAGTAGGTATAAGAAGACAAAGTTGCCTTTCATTGTTTTTTACTTTGAGAAAGTGAGAGCATCATCAAGAGGAACAGCACTGAAGAGAGATTCAACGTTTAGATTTACCATCTTACTGGTCAGATGTGTTCGAACACGTTCGGTGAAGTCTTGAGAGTGACGGAGGTGATCAGGATAGAAATAACCAAGAAGAGGAGCCAGAGTTTTGGCCAGCCAGGAGGCAAGAGGATAAGAGACAGAGCCTCTAGAAATGATAAGGTACAGATAATACGGAAACGCGGAACAAGATTAAAGACAGGAGAACAGAGATAAGAAAGGGTAAAAAGTTTATGGTTAAAAGTTCTCTTGATACGATCAAGATGAAAGTAAACGAGAGGAATTTAGTTAAACGAGATGAGTTTAGGTGGGTGGGACAGAGCAAGAATTCGGCTTTTTGGAGGTAATCCACACGATTAAGAACAACCACTGAATTACCTTTGTCAGAATGATCTAATAGGTGTAAGAAGAAGTGGATAACAATGAGGAAGATAATGATTCGTAGAAGGCTGTCTAGGGCAGCAACGATGGCACCACGAGTATAAGACATGTAAAGAATACCGTGAGAGTTATGTTAGATTAGGAGTGGCAAAAAAGGTCCAGTAGCTCTTATATAACTACTACTACTCACTTCTATTATTACTACCACTAGTAATATCCTTACTTCTACTGCTGCTACTTCCTCATTGTGAAGGAATAATGGCCCTTTCAGACCCTCATGAAAAGAAAATATAGAATAAATTATAACAGAAGAAAATAAACAGTTTTATCGATAAAATTCAAAAGTATAATTATATGAAATGTAAAATAATCAAACATGAAATGTTTCAAACTGAAGCAAATAACGAAAAAATCAAATATATAAATAAACTTCGTGAAACGAATCTAATATATACAGCGGACAGATATTCCAATGTGCCGATGGTTGTGGTAAATAGCTGTCAGGATTCACGATGAATGAACAAGCTGGTGTCAGACCAGGTAGCCACTGGTGGACGTGACTGGTATAAACTTCACCTCGAGACTGAGTATAGACGCCATTGCTTCACATATGTAAACTGCTGGTGGTGTAATCGATAGAGATTTACTGCAGGACATTGAAGACAACAGAGGAACAATTATTAAGGTGAAGCGACACACTGTGCTCCGTTAAAGATGAGGTAAAGTTTCTGATCTATTGCCTAGATCAAACTGTCTGCCTTGTCTTGCCAGTGTTGAGTGACCCAAACCGGTCAACCAGGCTTGAAAACAGACAACAAACTGTTAAAAACCCGGACAAGCAGTCACTCACATGATAGACAGGTCTTTAAAAGAAATGGTGAGGACTGAGAAAAATTATGTTAAAATACGTTAAGTCAAATCAGGTCTGGTTAAATCAACAAAGACTTAACATACATAATAACAATAAACAAGAGTGGAACTATACTAACAGACTTGATGGGAGCCGAAATCCAAACTCGCCAGGAGGGTCCCATGTTTACTCCCACCAGGTGGGGAGAGAGAGGGGTGGGGGGTGTAGGTAACGATACACACCCCTTGCTGAACAATTTTCGACCATTTATACTACCACTCATTCATGTTTCTACTCTTGTCTAATGAACTTTTCCTTCGCACTCATTGCTACGTTTACCACTTTTGCACACCACTACTACTACTACTACTACTACTACTACTACTACTACTACTACTACTACTACTACTACTACTACTACTACTACTACTACTACTACTACTACTACTACTACTACTACTACTACTACTACTACTACTCTACTACACTGCTACTACTGCTACTACTACTGCTCTACTACTGCTCTACTGCTACTACTGCTGCTACTACTGCTACCTACTACCTACTACTGCTACTACTACTACTACTACTACTGCTACTACTACTGCTACTACTACTGCTACTACTACTGCTACTACTACTGCTACTACTACTGCTATTACTACTGCTACTACTGCTGCTGCTACTACTGCTGCTGCTACTACTACTACTACTACTACTACTACTACTACTACTACTACTGTTACCTTGTTTGTTCTTCCTTCCTCTACCACCTTAACAGGATACTCATCATCATCAATAATGGTTTACAAAACCGACGAGTTGAAGAATGAGTCACTTATTCAATACATGGGAATCTTTAATGAGGAAACGTATCGCCACAAAGTGGCTTCATCAGTCCAATACAAAGAAGAACGGTGTAAAGCGAGAAGGAGTTTGAGGTAATCAGTCCCTCAGTCTGGAATCGATGTGTTCAGTCCAACAGTCTTGTAGAGAGTACAGCATAGAGCCGGAGAAGTGGCTTATATACTGTAGCCAGGTGAGTGGAAGCAGGAGGAGGCGGGGTCACAGTGGCACCATCCACTAGTGTAAATAGGTCTTCGTCCTAAGGTAGGACAAGTGTTAAAGAATTTCTTGTATCAAGATCCCATGATAATATAGTGTGACAGATGTGATAAATGGGTACGCAGGTGTTCCCACCAGACAGTCTGCCGTCACACCTGTGACCCCATCGGAAGCTGGGAATGAGCTATTCACACAAAAATTACCTAATATTAATATCGAGTCATCCATGCCAGAGGCACCATGAGAAGATGCCAGTGTAACTGTAGCACTTGTTGACCTGACAGGTGCTGAAGACAGGAATTACTTTGGAGTCCATTTCTATGAAAAGTACAAAGGCACACCTGATTCAAGTCATAACAATCTTATTTTAAAAAATAAACTATCAGATAGTGACAAGGTTTATAAAGCTAGGAGTTAGAATGGTAGTATAAACCTTGGTAATAGATACCGACAAATTGGTTTAGAAAAACACGAGAGCAAACACTAGGATATTTTTATTAGAAAACATTTCGGTCCTGGGACCCTGATCACTTCTGATCAAGCTTATTAAGGTCCCAGGACCGAAATTTTTTCTAATAAATATGTCCTAGTGTTTGGTCACATGTCTTTCTAAACCAGTTACAATGGTGTCTCAGACCAAAAGGCGAACCCATAAGTTTCTAATTACAGTCAGTTTGTGGTAGAGAAACCGATGATATTTTCTTGTAAAGATTACCTATGAATGTGATGAAAATGGTTATTACCGCTTCAGACAGATACCGCTTCAGACAGATACTACTTCAGACAGATACTAATTCAGAGAGATAGCTAGTACTTTAGACAGTTACTTCAGACTATACCTCATCAAAGTCCATCTTCAGAGAATGACTGCTTCAAGCAGAGAGTTGAGGCTTCAGATATAGTTTCAAATAAATACATCTCCAGAGAATTACTGCTTCAGACGGACGGTTACTTCTTCAGACAAAAGCCTCTAACACTGCTTCAGATAAGCACATCTTCAGACAGTTACACCTTCAGGAAGCTCCTCCCTCACACGGATCCTGCCAAAAATCACTACATCAATCAAGAACAAAACACAGCAGTGCTGTGTATGAATCCCTTTTTCCGGCCACCTTCCCTCACGCCCTCTCTTGGTCCAACAATAAATATTAATTTCATGGTTAGCTAGGTCAATACAAGATGCCATTGACCCCCACCGGGCATGTTGACCCTTGGGTATTGAGGTGGGGGCCTCCGTTGGGTGCTGGAGGTGGGAAAGTGGAAGTGCTGACGAGGGTATTGTGTTGGGTGAGGAAGGTGGGATCACCTCTTTGTGATTAGCTATTTGTAGCTACAGGATCAGAGCTATGCTCGGTGTATGTGTGTGTGTGTGTGTGTGTGTGTGTGTGTGTGTGTGTGTGTGTGTGTGTGTGTGTGTGTGTGACCGAGGTGTGAAACTCAGTAACACCCAACATTGTCACTTGGGGATTATAGAAGTCTTGGGCTCCCCTGCTGCTAACGTATGCTCGACTTGTAATGTAATGAGGTAACGGGGGAAAAAGATCAGTAGTGTTGTTGTTCTTCTTCTTTTCTTCTTCTTCGTCTTCTCCTCCTTCTATTAGTGTCATTATTTTTGTTGTTGATGCTGCTGTTCCTTTTTCTCTTCTCTTTTCCCTTTCTTTTTCTTTCACTGAGAGGTCGATTCCTATCTTAATTAACTGGGATACCGAATTTCTTCCCGGCGAAGAGGTCGGTCTCTATACCGGCAATGTATGTTCCTCTTAATGAAGCGGAAGACAGCACTTCTACCTGATAAATACTGGAGGTCGAATTTTCATCTTTAAACAGTAATGAAGTGGAGAAGTGTCGATTCTTTCCTTGACGAAGTGGAAGGATTTTTCTTTTCCTTGTGACGTGTAGTCATTTTCTTGGTGAAGAGGGAGATTATATTTTCCCCTAGACAGAGATATTTGGAATTTTTCCTTTTAAGTGGTAATATTTCCCCTTGATGAAGTGGGATATAGTATTTCCACTTCTTCAAGTGGTATTTAGTATTTCCACCTCTTGAAGTGGGAGACAGTATTTACTTTTGATAAAGTGGGAGATTGTATATCTACTTGATGAAGTGTTGGATATTAATTTCTTCCCTTGAAGTGGAAGAGGGTATTTCTGCTTGAAGTGGTAGATAGTATTTTTCCCAATTGATGAAGTGGGAGACGGTATTTCTGCTTGAAGTGGTAGATAGCATTTTCCCCTTGAAGTGGAAGATGCTATTTCTGCTTGAAGTGGTAGATAGTATTTTCCCTCTTGATGAAGTGGGAGATGGGTAGTGTTTGTAAGGGAAGGGGGCCCGTGTGTGTTCACATTTCGCTCGCTGTGTGTGCATGTTTCTCTGTGTTTGTCTGGGGTGTTTACCTCTTCGAATATTTTTGTTTATGGATATTCTCTCCCGAGTGTTTACCTTGTATCCTGCACCCTGCAAACTGTTTACATAATTTATATGTATCCTTGATTTCTTCAGTTTATATGTATCCTTTACTTATTCACTATATATGTATCTTTTACTTAGTTGCTTTATATGTATAGTTTATTTCTTCAGTTTATATGTATCTTGTATTTCTTCAATATATATGTAACATTTATTTCTCCATTAAAGTTATCCGTATTTCTTTTAAATGCTTTATTTGTACCTTTACTTAGATAAATTATATGCGACTTTATTTATATTTGGATACCCGTACTTAATATGTATCTTACTCTCTTTAAAAACGTTACAGGTAGCTTTATTTATTAAGATATTTTAAAAATAAACGTAGTTAAATACTTTATGGGTATTTTATTTCTCTCTCTCTATACACACACACACACACACATATATATATATATATATATATATATATATATATATATATATATATATATATATAAATTGTCAACATTACACGTATCACAATAAAAAATAAAAAATATTGTAACATAACTAGTAATTTAAATATAATTTTGTTAGTATTAACTTCATCATTATTATTAATATTATTATTATTGCTCTTGTTTTGGTTGTTTTAAACTATACTACTCACGTTATTCGTTATAACCATCATTTGTTTATTTACCCTCCGTGGTACACCACTGGCCAGCCGAATCGACGCAGTGTGAATTCCTGGGAGGTCTTTTCAATAGGCCGTCCGGTGGAGGAGGTGCCGGCAGCCACCGCAGAGCCTTCATGAGAATTCGTAGGTGTCAATGGCCAAAAATGCGGTGGTCTTTGTTCGAGGCATCAATGCAAGTGAATCCAGGTACACCACCCAAGTCTTTTTTTTTCAGTCTCTCTTTCCAGGAGCCCCGGTAATCTGTGGTTGGCGCGACCGTAGTTGTACTTCCCCCATCTATACGCGAACGCCTGTGTAAAAGACTCTTACACCCCCTTCTATAGTTGAACGCCTGTGTAAGAGACTAGTATACACCCCTTTCTAGTGGTCAAGCCGGTGTAAGAGGCTTCTTAGTGTAACATCGAGAGAAAACGTTATCCATTGTTCCATCCTCACGGGTTCTATTAAACTTAAAAGTCATTGTTAAGGGCAACTAAAAACAGTGAACACCTGTGTTAACGAAATGCTTCACCCATGCTAGGGATTTTATCGAGTCAGTGAGACTCAATAAAGCTTCTGCCTGGGGCGAAACGTGTTTAATAAAGGCATTCATTGCTTCTAATGTCTTTAAATCTTCCTTGGTATTTAATTCCATTCCGGTTGCAATCTTCCATGAAATTAACATCTCTATTCGCAAAATACACAAAGTTAACACGACGTTTCGGTCTGTCTTGGACCACTGTCGAGTCGTTTGCCAATTAGCATTGGTCCAGGACGAACCAAAACGTGATCTTACTCTCTTTTTATAAGAGCGACTTGTATTCTCATTCGATATCTCTTCTCAATGACAATTCTTTGTGAGCATCTTTCTTCTCTGACAGTTCTCAGTGGTCATTTCTCTTCTCTCTGACAATTCTTCTTGATCATTTCTCTTCTCTCTGACAATTAGCTCTCAGTGTTCAGTTTCATTTTAAGGATTTTAGCTTTGTGATTAAATACATTTAAGCATTGACATACCAGTAAGCTTATGCCACTACTACTACTACTAATAATAATAATAATTACCTGGAGGGTGCTCCGGAAGTCAACGCCCCCGCGATCCGGTCCATGACCAGGTCTCACGATGGATCAGCGCCTGATCAACCAGGCTGTTACTGGCATCCGCACTCATTCCTGGAGACTGTTAATTATGTGAGGTACATAATATATATGAAACTGATATTTATTACTGCATATTTCCTGAAGATCTCTACGCCTGTAGTAACTCTTGAGCCAGTCGGTACAACGGTACACAAGTCGGTACGGCGGAACGCAGTCCGCTGCAGCTGTGTGCATATCGCTACGCTTGTAAGCCGATTGTTGCAGTATTGCACCGATAGCTGCATCTTCACGATGATTGCTCGAACGGTACTCTTATCAATGCAGTGGTGTGCAGATCGCTGTAACGGTTAATCTTATCGCTGCAATGGTATGCAAACGGGTGCAACGGTAACTCTTTTGCTGCAACGGTTCGTCGATGGCTGCGACAGTACGCCGAGAGCTGCAACTTTAGACCTATTGCAACAAAGGCGGTACTTGACAGTTAACGGACGGAGAATCGAGCTTCCATCATTCCTTGAGCTGAATAACTCACACGGGTTTGAAGCTTCAAGTAACACAGTACTATACTATATAGTAAAATATATGACAAAACAATATTCTGTTGGTTCCCATTTCCTCCCTAAACACACACTCCAGTCGTATCAGTATCTCAGTTCGCCTTGCCGTCTCTATCCTCGCCCAGCACAGGTGTATCTACGGCAGTAGATCGGCAAACCACTTCGTGTACCATAGTCTTGGTGAGAAAGATCACAAGGCATAAAGAGGTGAATGTAAAATCTTAGCAACAGCTGGATACCCAGCAATATGGGAGATGGCGTAATTATGCAGATACAATGGCAGGCGAAAACATTCAGATGGAATTACCTTGTAAGCCTGGGCAGATGGCAAGGTGGTGGTGTGTGACTACACATGTGAGTCAACAATGACTGATACTTATCTCCAGTAAAGCAGGAATGAAGGAGGGGCAGCTGCCAGCTTCATGAACCTCAAAAGTCTAAAAATTAAGGTGGATTGGCCCATCATTACAACGTTTGTTCCCATAGGTTCAGAGACCCTCAGCTCATGGGGAAAGAATGCATCCAACTTCCAGGAAAAACTAGGCAAAAGACTCGTCAAGTCAACGAAGGATCTAAGAGCAGCTAGTTTTCTGCTCCACCGTCTCACTGTTGCAGTTTAGATGGGCAATGAAAGTTGTATCTTAGGTGCATGCCCCAGCACAGAGGAGCTGGATCAGATATTTGTAATGAGATTATTGATAAACATACCTGTGTACTTGTGGTATATTCCTTAAGCGTTTTGTATTATATGCTTCAACACCCTTTAAACCTTGTGTACCATATATTCAATAAGGATTAGATTAGATTTTGGTAGTTCATTGTGTACCTTATATTCATCCTTCGGATACACCAAAAAAATCCTATCCTTTCTTCTTTTTCCTATTCTCATTCTTCACATTCCTCACAATCCTTCTCTTCCCGTTCTCCTCCCGATTTTCTTATAATTCCTCGTCGCTTCTCTGGCGAGCTTCTCTTCCAGTTTCTCCTTCCCTTCCCTTCCCGTTCCTCCTCTCTTTCTCTTCTAATTCCTCACCCTTCCCTTCTCATTATTCCCCTTCTCTTCCCATTTCTCCTGCCCTTCACCTACCTTCCATGACTTAGAGATCAAGTCCCCTTTCCCCCGAGGCGCTGGCCTGGTGTGTGGTGAGGGGCCATCCAGGCAAAAGTCGCAACGTAATCCGGATTTAATCCTGGTTTTATCCGGGTATAATCTGGGTATAATCCGGGTATGTGTCCCACAGAAATCCCAGTTAATCCCGAAGCCCGGCTGGTCCCCGATTCTCTCCCCCCACACCAATTTCCCCTACCAGCAACATGCAGTAAGTTTTTCACTGCCACCACCATCCCTTCCACAACCATTGCCACCACTATTAGCACCACTACAATCATCAACACCCACCACAGTTCCTACCACTACCATTGGAGAGGGTAGAAAGAAGTGGAACCAAGCTCGAACCCTCACTGAGAAGGAAACCATAGGAAGAAAGACTCGGAACATTCAACCTATTCTCAAAGTCGTCATGATTACGGCTTTGAGGGGACGTGAGCTAGAGTTCGTCACGGCCACGCTGGCGGGATATTCATCTGTAAAAACTTGCATTTGTGGTCACAGTGGTGTCTATGCTAATTTATTCTCTCTTAAGAAACGGAGAATACAAGATGTCATTCGAACTCTTAGGTATTGAACGGTTCCGGGAAACAATGGAATGAAACTTCGAGGTAGGAGAGGCAACAGGAATGTGTGTAGTTTTTTGTGCAAATAGAATTATAGCAGAATGGAACAAGTTACCCGATGAAGTCGTAAACGCGTAGACAATACAGTCGTTTAAGAACCATCTCGACTAGCAACTACAAAGTAGAGGATTCAACTAGAATCTAAGCTGGGCAAACTGAAATCAACGAATTTCTGATACTTGTTCAGTAGGAATTGTACATCACAACGATCAGTTTGCAACGAGGCAACCACGTAAATAATAGTAGTAGTGACAGAAGCAGTCATGGATGTACTCCATATTTTCATCCATAACAGTATCCAGAATACTACTACTACTAAAATAAATAATCATAATCATAATAATAATAATAATAATAATAATAATAATAATAATAATAATAATAATCATATATCTTTATTTACTACAAGTACATGTACAAGGTATACAGTCCTAGCTGACATCAATGACATGCTACTATATAGAAAGCCGCTTGTTATGCTGAGCATTTCGGGCAAATTAGATCAGTTTTGTCCCAGGATGCGACCCACACCAGTCGAATAACACCCAGGTACCATTTTACTGAATGGTGAACATAGATAACCCGAGTAAAGAAACACGCCCAATGTTTCTACCCTCGCCGGGAATCGATTCTGGACCCTCGCCTTGTGAAGCGAGAGCTTTAGCCACCAGGCCACGGGGCACCACCATCATTCCCTTCTTTTATTTTTCTACCTCTCTTTTTTCCCGTCTCACCCCCAGGATGCAACCCACACCAGTCGACTAACACCCAGGTACCTATTTGCTGCTAGGTGAACATGACAACAGGTGTAAAGAAACACGTCGAAATGTTTCCACCCCGCCGGGAATCGAACCCGGGCCCTCCGTGTGTGAGAAACAAGAGCTTTAGCCACCAGGCCACCGGGGCCACCCATGTGTAAGTGTGTAATTAGTTAGTGGTTCGAACCGAAACGTCGTCATAAGTTTCTTTTTCCTATGTACGAGTTATTTGTGTATAAGTGGTAGTGACTGGAAGTAGAACCATGGGTAGTAGTGACTGGAAGTAGAACCATGGGTAGTAATGACTGGAAGTAGAACCATGGGTAGTAGTGACTGGAAGTAGAACCATGGGTAGTAGTGACTGGAAGTAGAACCATGGGTAGTAATGACTGGAAGTAGAACCATGGGTAGTAGTGACTGGAAGTAGAACCATGGGTAGTAGTGACTGGAAGTAGAACCATGGGTAGTAATGACTGGAAGTAGAACCATGGGTAGTTGTGACTGGAAGTAGAACCATGGGTAG
Source organism: Cherax destructor (assembly GCA_009830355.1). Taxonomy (NCBI): domain Eukaryota; kingdom Metazoa; phylum Arthropoda; class Malacostraca; order Decapoda; family Parastacidae; genus Cherax; species Cherax destructor. The sequence goes on from WNWK01000024.1 coordinate 108,544, forward strand.
TAGTGACTGGAAGTAGAACCATGGGTAGTAATGACTGGAAGTAGAACCATGGGTAGTAGTGACTGGAAGCAGAACCATGGGTAGTAGTGACTGGAAGCAGAACCATGGGTAGTAGTGACTGGAAGTAGAACCATGGGTAGTAGTGACTGGAAGTAGAACCATGGGTAGTAATGACTGGAAGTAGAACCATGGGTAGTAGTGACTGGAAGCAGAACCATGGGTAGTAGTGACTGGAAGTAGAACCATGGGTAGTAATGACTGGAAGTAGAACCATGGGTAGTAGTGACTGGAAGTAGAACCATGGGTAGTAATGACTGGAAGTAGAACCATGGGTAGTAGTGACTGGAAGTAGAACCATGGGTAGTAATGACTGGAAGTAGAACCATGGGTAGTAGTGACTGGAAATAGAACCATGGGTAGTAGTGACTGGAAGCAGGACCATGGGTAGTAGTGACTGGAAGCAGAACCATGGGTAGTAGTGACTGGAAGCAGGACCATGGGTAGTAGTGACTGGAAGTAGAACCATGGGTAGTAGTAGTAGTAAGTGAAAGCAGAACCATGGGTACACACAGCGGAGTAACACGAATCTTATATGATAGAAGCAGTGCTAATTAATTAGACACACAAGGTCAATTTATGAAAGTTCTCTGCAATTCGAAAACAATATTGTTGTAGGTTAGTTCATTGTAAAAGGTGAGTCATAATTCTCCATATATAGACCAAATAGTCACCTTATTAAGCAATTAATTGAGTCACAAAATACAAAATACAAAAGACTTGTATAAATTTATATAACACATGTTATCATATATTGTCAAATTAAGTAGCTGGGCGAGTTTTGTCCACGTTAAAACCTCCCTGCTTCCTTGTCTTCCTGCTTCCCTGTCTCCCTGCTTCCCTGTCTCCCTGCTTCCCTGCCTCCTTACTTCCATTCCTCCCTACTTCCCTACCGCGGTGGTGTCATTGGTTGTGAAGGGTGTGAAGGGAAGTGTGGAGGACTCTTAAGTACCCTTCACACAAGCAACCGCCGCTCCACACGAGGGGCGACCCTCCTCTAGTGTTTCCCTCTTCATGATATCCTGGGGGTGTTTAGTTGTGTGGGGGGTCTATGGCTAATCTTGTGGTGAAGACTTGTGTCTCGGGTAGTGGTCTATGGTTAGTCTTAAGACCATACGCAGTGCTCTACTCACCGTACCACACTGATCCAATGCCTTGGCGCCCAGCTAACGCTAGATGTTTTGGTCCAAGGCAGCCAGCCTTCAGGCAGGTGGTTTTAAGCTTTTCATCTCATCCCCTGCATGCATCGACCGGCGAGAGATTTTTACGTTTAGAATAGCGTTAGCTGAGCTCCAAGGTATTGGACCAGTGTGGTACAGTGAGTAAAGCACAGCGTACCTTGTCCCAGGGTTCGTAGGTTCGAGTCTCCTTCGAACTGAGATTAGTGTTTGTGAATATATATATATATATATATATATATATATATATATATATATATATATATAAGCTCAATATATGTGGAGTATGGGTTCCAACGATAACGTGGACTGTATGTTACTTAACTTATTGATGAATCCAAGATGTCGCAGCCTTCCCCAACACCTTCTCAGGGGATCCATATATTGCCACACTCTCCACAGGGCTGTATGGAAAAAATACACGTGGTTTATTATAATATATTGCCCCCAAAGGAGCGTATGTCCATATTTTCAGTCTTAGATGGACTGAAAGGCGTTTTACTCACTGTTTTGGACTTAAAAGTCCACGCATAACCGCCGTCCATAGGTAAAATTTGAATGTTCTTGACTACAAGAACTGCGCAGTCCCCTGTATGACCAGAACATCAAATTCTTACCTTGCTCGTGTAACTTTGAGCGATGGTGTTGGCTCCACCATATACGGCGGAAATGCTGTCTTGATTGTAGAATGCCGCTGAAGAATCACCGTCTTGTTTCGATGGAGTTCACTTGCGATTGTCTCTACGTTCGTCTTTTTGCAGTAAGAAGCTGTGCACACTTCTGAATATACTGCAATGTTGATGTTATTCACTAAACGCGCTGGAACAGAGTTCTTATCTTATTTCCCGACGTTAGTGGAGATTAAAATTATATTAACGGACGCTTACGAGTAATGTCTGTTGATTTACGTCGCCTCGCGCCGCATGACCCCTAGAGCCGTATGACCTCTACGGAGCCTGTATTCAATCTGCCCCTCATGCTGCCTTGTGGCTCGTGCCTCGTGCAGCCACGAGGTGCCTCGTGGTGCTGTGGTCAGCACAATTCTTGACACACTGTAATCAGTACATCTGGCTTGAATTAAATTGTTTATCTCAGCCAGACGCGCCTCCTCTGGCCCTTTCCTAAGGGAGGAAAGGGTGAGGGCCCTTAACAAGGGTAGTAAGGGCGCATACCCCCCTCCTTTGGAGAATTTTCTCCATACAATATAAGTCTTAATGAACAACTGTCAGTGAATAAGCAGAAGAATCCCAAAATACAGGAGAGTAATAGCAAAGATGAATGAGGAACTACGAAGAACAGCTAACTGGGAGAGAAAGTGGAGAATCACAACTAACCCAGAGAAAGTCCTCATCAGCACCATTGGCTGTCTCCCATCAACCATAGAAGACAAAGGTGGTATCTCCATAAGAGGTACAAGTGTCGAAATCAAAAATCCAAACAAAATCCTGGGATATGAGATCGACAGATTACTTAACTCCACTTCTCACATCTCTAAAAAAGTTAACCTAGCTAAAGCCCGCCTCAGCCAACTCTTCAGATTCAAAGAAGCCCCCACATCAAGAAGCACCTATACAAGATGATGATCAGACCTCTGTTGGAATACCCTTGCGCCCCCCTAGCACTAACAACCAAAACCAACAGGCTGCGACTTCAACGAGTCCAGAACAAAGCTCTCCGCTTTATTACTGGGACCAGATTAAGGGACAGAATAAGATGTGAAGACCTACATGTACAACAAGAAATCACTGCAATCAATGTAAGGATAGATAAACTAGCGAAACGACAGCTTTATGACATGCAAGAACTATATGTACCCGATAGAGAAAACCCCCCCCAACCAGTAAACACAACCGACTATGTCATTACCACACCCCCCCACCGCACCCAAAGAATGACTCTACAACAAAGAGTTAGGCGCTACATTCACAACGACAACTACCCAAGACCAAGAATCCTAAGTGATCTCCCCGTCGAACCAGATGAGTGGATACCACCAGACCCAGTCTATGTTCAACACCATAGATAAATACTCCCCATTATGGGTGACCTACCGTTTCCAAACTACATCCTACAACCAACATTGTAACACCTACGAACTTCCTATCTTAGGACACCACCTCAGAAACAGCTTGATCAGCTCCGGGCTAGCCACCAACAACATCATAAGCCCAGCAACTACCACCTGTTGCAAAAGTAACTGCTGAAACAGCTCCGGGCTACCACCCATCAACAACGAATAGCCCAGCAACTACCACCTGTTGCAGCAGCCTTGCCTGAAAAAAAAATGTTTACTACAATTAATATGCTTTCTTCCAACTCAGTAACATGCTGTGATACAACAGTATACCTGTGTGCGACTGATGGGATAAAGGCATATCCTCCTCTTAAAAATTTACTTATGTATAACTCTACATACACACACACTTATTATGTTACGCCAAAGTGGATAGGCCACTTACCTTTACAACCCTAACCTCTCCCCCCCCCCCACCTATTTCCCAATTTCCATCCTTACCCATCCTCCTTCCTTCCCCACCTTACCGACGCTCAGGTCAAATCAAGCTCAAGCTCAAGCAGAAGAATACCTAGAGTTTACCTGGAGAGAATTCCAGGGGTCAACGCCCCTGCGGCCCGGTCTGTGACAGCTTGAGCCCCCGTCAAATATTCCATTGATTCATGTACATTTACGTTTCTTGGCACCCACAGTTGTCATCATGCTGTGTTAATTTCCTCTCCTAATAAAGTTTGCGGGGATCGATTTACAATTCCCACTTCTTCATCATTATTAACGGATTTTTATAAAATGCTAACCTTGAACTCTATCGTACCTGAACTTGAAATTACGTATTGATTTTGCCACTTATTCCACGTTTTAACTCCCCTGAAAGCAGAACCATGACATTTCTGTAACATTAATTTTTACGTACCTCATCTAAGACCCATTTTTTCTTGCACATTTTTCTGTCCACCATGTGAATCCGTCTAAGTATTTTGCTCTCCAAGATCGTCGCAAAGTTCTAGAATATTTTTTTTACGTACTTGAAAGAAGTGGGCTACATACTGGTCCTGCGTACTCCACATTGATCTGACACGCGATGTGTCTAGCATTTTAAACGTCTGTTTTTAGAGGTACCTAAAGGCAGTTCTTAGGACTGCCTGTTTAGTAAACACTGCCGAAATTATTAATGTTATGAGCACATCTGGAGATATTTTTGATGTTTTGCTGCTTTCTAGATCCCTATCCCCGCTTTTGGCATTCGTTCCTTTTTTTTCTCTCATAGGCTGCGTTCAGCAGGTATGGTTTTCCATCACCTTTCCTTATGCTTATGTCGGGGCTAAGTTGACCACTCTTGCAGTCTGTCAAGGTCACCTTTGACTTTCTGTCTGTCTACCCAAGAAAAGAATTAAAAGAAGCAATACCGTGACTGGTACAATACACAGATAACTCGCATATGGGTGAAACTTATAACGACGTTTCGCTTCTTTCACCAATGTGCTGGTTATTTGAGTATCTGTCTACTCGTCTGTATACGCTGCACCAACTTTATGGTATCCATGCAAAGTGATGTATCTCAGGAACACTTCCGCTAGTAGCACTGACACTTGTGCCTCATAATGGTCACTTCCATCCTATCAGCTACTTTCTTATTAGTTTCATAAAGAAGCTGTATAACCCATACAGGCGAAGAGCCTTTTTGCGAATATTCTACAAGTACTACTACTACTATTACTACTACTACTACTACTAATAATAATAATAATAATTTAGAAAGCTTGTCTGAGTAAGTTTCCTAGATAAGCTTCCTGGTAAAGTGTGTGTTGTCGTAGTGTGAAGCTAAGCAGAGTCCAGCAGTAGTAAGCCAGAGGTCGCTTTTGTCGTGACCTGCTATAATTCTTTTAAATACCCAGGGTTTTACGTGCCCTCACTGACAATACTGGTTTCCACTATGTAACTCTCCTAAAGAATAGTGTGGCAGTATATTGTTTATATGGCAATTTTACATAATAGCCTCCAAAGTGAGGTGGTCAGAAGGGGTGTGAGAGGAAAGGAGTCAGGGATAGGGTGGAAGGGGATCAGGGCGAAAGGACGCCCCCTGCTGGTAGATTTGACAACCACAGACGGCAAGGGTTGGAGGGCACTCCACTGGGCTCTACTCTATTGACACGACCATAATCTAATTTGCCTCTGTGTAGGGTCCTAAGATTGTGGCTGCTATTTTCATCCTCATGAATCAAGAAAATGCTTATTGCATCCCAAGTCAGAGCATCAACTGACTTCGATAAACATACCAGGGCATACCCGCAAGATCTTGAACAAGAGGGGGTGTTCACTCGTCAACACCTGACACTAGTAGAGAGTTGAGCGCAGAACAGCTGTTCACTTGGACGTACACTCGATGTTCGCTCCCCTCGCAACCCCCGACGGAGAGTTTGATAAGTTGATCAGGAAAGGGTTGGTGGACAGCACTTGTCACCGTGGCCTTCATTACCGGAGCAGACGCCGCTGACGCCACTGACAGCTGGCTGATATTCTCCCCGAACTCGTGCTGGGTGTCGAGGAAGTAGGGACGATTGTTAAGGTCGGGGCTCAACGCCTCATGACATACCCTCAAGGGCTTTAGTTACATTCCCGACGAATTTTCCAATTCATTTAATTTTATTGGCATTTAAACTGTGTATGTCATGTTAACGAACTGCAAAATTATGAGAGATTTAACGTTATAATTCAACCAGTGTAATAAGGCAATTAGTACTACAAATCAACCAGTGTAAGAAAAAAAGTATTTAGTTCTGTAATTCAACCAAGAAATAAGATATATCGTAATGTAATTCAGCCAGTATAATAAAGCATGTAATACTGTAACTCGAATAGGGTGAAAATACATTTTGTACTAAAATTCATCTACTATAATACATTATTTTCTAATGCAATTAAATTAGAGTGATAGATTATTTTGCACTGTACTTCGTTCAGTGAGATAAGATATGCTATAACTGGACCAGAATGATAGGTTATTCAGTGCTATGATTTACCCAGTGTCTTGGGGTTACTTAGCGGTATAAATCAATCACTTGGATAAAGCACTACCTATAATAACTTGGTCTAGAAGAGCAAAATTCAAAGTAGCTTGCAAATGGTGAAACATTAAGAATATCATTCACAACATATGCTAATCATAGTTGGGAATTTTTATGGTGTTGACAGGTGAAAAAAAAATATACGAAAAAAAGAGAAAGTTCAAAGACACAACGAAATCGATTCTGATGTGGAATAATATTTTTTTTCTGTGAAAACTGAAATTCTCCTCACTGGTAGAGAGGAGGAATAGAGGAAACGTAATAACTTATAAACACTAAAAAAAAAATATATACATATATACACTTATTATATTTAGTTGGATTGGGCTAAATTAAATTATAATAAGGTTAGGTAAGTTTTTTTAGGTTCTTTTGGTACAAAATTATTAATTTTTACATTAACACAAATTAAAAAATATATATCTTTAAACGTATAAGATAAAATTTTAGAAAGGACTTAATTTTAAATGCGTTCTTGCTAATTGACCAGTTTTTCCTATTCGGAACAACATATATACTGTGTACAAAAGAACTTGGGCAATAACATTGACGAGACCCGAACAGGTTTCATTCTGATAGATTTAGCATAGAAGTTAAAAGCTGTTATTGGCTAGGAAGTCATGATATAATGAAATTACAAAGCGTTGATTGGCTGTCGTCAGTAGTGACGTATCTTGCAAGTCAGTCTCTCTCTCTCTCTCTGACTCCCTCTCCAACCTTCTGACGTGTGTCTGTCACAAGATGTGAGGTATGGATTTTCCCTGAATGCACTCATAAACCATTATCTTCACTATGCCCTTTCGGTTTAGCGTAAGCTTACTCGGAGATCACTAGTGCAAATCCCCAGGCTAGGTTATCCCATTATGGGTGTACACAATATTACAACCAATGTGGTTTCTTCTTCCTGTGTTATGTATTGATGTCCTCAAGTATGAAGTTCAAGGAAGGTCGAAGGGAAATATCTATAGACACTAACACTATACTCACAACTCAATGCAGAGTTTCTTAATGGTCGTTAAGAGTCTCCTACACATATCTAATGTATATAGATATATTACACACATTTTCCACTAGAATTTACCCAGTTTGCTGTGTTATTCTTTAATTTTAAATCATACAAATACTCTTTAGTTTATTTCTCTTCTAGTACCAATGATATTATCAATTACTTTTTATTATTAAACATTATACATTACTTAAATATAATTCTCATTATAGGTGTATAAAAATAGCGATAAAAATTATATTGAATTATAATTAATTAAATATGTGGCTAAGTGTCAGTTTCTTAGTTCTGTTTATGACACAAACCCTGAGAGTTCTTTATCGTTTATCTGATAACGTGGCACCAACCCTGGAAATCCTTTATCATTTATCTGATATCAACACTGCAGTGACTAAATCAAATAATATATACACCAGGGTGTATATTATTAGAAAAAGTTAGTACTTTGAGACTTAATGTTTCAGTCAGTGGTGGATTCCTCATACTCTTCCTGAACAGAGTTTAACAGACGTAGGAGAGGAAGGTGATCCCTTACACAGTTCAAAATGAAGAAATGTTCATCATAACTGCTGGAACTTCAATTTATTGTATTTATTTCTGAAGGGGAGCAGAGTTCTGCTCCTGCAAAACCATGCTAAATATAGACAATCACAGTTAAGTAGTCTCAAACACTCCCACAAATTCACCCAAACATACATAAACACACACACACACATACACACACACACACACACACACACATACACACACACACACACACACACACACACACACACACACACATACAGTAGCAGCCAGTGAAGAGGCGGGGCCAGGAGCTATGACTCGACCCCTGCAACCACAACTAGGTGAGTACACACACATACACACACAAAGTAGTAGCGATCAGTGAAGAGGCGGGGCCAGGAGCTATGACTCGATCCCTGCAACCACAAACAGGTGAGTACAAATAGGTGAGTACAAACACACACACACACACACACAAACAGGGAACAGGTGGCAATGCCCTGGGCAAAAGTAAGGGCTTTCCACAAGTGGCACTTGAGGTAAGGGTGCTTGAGGAGAAGGCCACACTCACCTCACATTTGAGGATTAACTCTGAGAGTGGCCCATATGCCGCCTCACGCTGAGTCTGAGGGAAGAGTGCCAAATTTTAGTGTACGCTTTCATATTAACCTTCATGTTCCCATTTATTTGAGGTTGAGGGGGTCGATTCTTAGCTCCTGGAGAGACCGCAGTCCGTCCAAAATTGCATCATAAACCCTATTATATATATTAAAGGAGTCTGTCTCAGACTGAAGAAGTATTTCCTGACTTTCCTAGGGTTTATATGTATCTTTTACTTCCAACTAGAGTGTCATGTTCAAGTTTTCCCCAACTAAGACAAACTTTCCTTGTCCATTCTGTGTAGCAATCTTCAAGATGTAATGTGTCACTCTAATATCATCAGGATCACCTCTTCTTGTGTCTCCTCCTAACTCATTCTCCTTAGCTTCTAGACGAGTCTCGTTGCGGAGTATTGTCCGTCCTCTAGGGTCGCGAGACATTAATACAATAAAATGTATTCTGCAACTTGAGTCTTTCCTTCATTACCTGTTGTGTACTTGGCATATATGCATCTTTAAAAAAATTGAAATAGCGTTTAGAATTGTATAATTCACCATCAAACTCTAGCAAGGGAATTCACAATATACGTACCATAATTAAAGTGCCACTTTCACTTCTATGGTCGCATAAAAAATCCATATAGCTGTTAACAGTGCTTTAGATGAAACCTAATGACCAGTTACTCCATCCTGGAAGGAAGGAATCCTGATCAAAGCTGGCTGAAGTCATCTGTCTGAGTAATTGGAGATACGATAATTATGTTTGGATGCTTTGGGCCAGCCCCATTAATCTCGGCTTTCTGTTTCTCCTCTCTAAAGTGCTTCAAATGACTTGCATAACGAAGGCTGGAATATTTTTGTAGCGACGCATCTGCATTGTCGCTCGGGAGACTGGTTATTGATGCTAGATGTTTATCTTGCATGACAATGACGCACAGCAACAGTAGAGGTGGATGTTCAACATTCGTGAATGCAGAGCTCTACACCCTTTTGGGGCTTAATTTCAAAGCAATTTGGGTATACACATGTTCTTGCTCAACGTTCAAGCGATGGATATGGGTTGTGCAATGTACTAGTAGCTTCGGCTGCAAAATCTAAAAAAAAAGACAGACTTTCTCCACCATCTACATTAATATCAGTAGATCAGGGAGTAGAAAACACTGATCAGTGAGAGGACGAAACCCACCTGGAGACACAAACAGGAAGGATATTTTTTTGTGTAGTTCTACTCCGAATTGAGGCATCTCCTGAAGAGGACCTCAATAAGAGGTCGAAGTGCTCAGACACCGTTTTCTTGAAGAATCCCTAACTAGTGGTGCGGTTGATGGCCTTTAAACCCAATCAACAGTGGTTCATAGGGCTTGTACCTATGTTTTACCTATGAATTACCGGTGCCAAGTATCGAGAGGTTTCCTACTCTCGTGGCCCGACCTGGGACCAGACCTTCTGTTGATTACCTGATCCATCAGGCTGTTACCGTTGCCGCTGTTTTCCTATTTTAGAGGTTAAATACGAACGGCTCACCTTGCTAAAACCGCTACTGATCACACTGGCAGGTTTTTTGTTGCTTCCATGTGGGAAGGAGAAGGGAAGGGGCTTGGGGAGGGGGAGAGAAGGGGAGGGGGAGAGAAAGGGAGGGGAAGGAAAGGGCGAGGGAGGGGATGGTTAACGATCCGGCCTTATGAGAATACTTGTCGTGGTATTTGTTGTGTGGTGGGTGGAGCGAGAGAGTAGGTGATGAAGGATGTGACGGTGTGATGGAGTTGTGACGGTGTGATGGAGTTGTGACTGTGTGATGGAGTTGAGACTATGTGATGGAGTTGTGACTGTATGATGGAGTTGTGTGACTGTGAAGGAGTTGTGTGACTGTGTGATGGAGTTGTGATGGAGTTGTGACGGTGTGATGGAGTTGAGACTGTGATGGAGTTGTGACTGTGTGATGAAGTTGTGACTGTGTGATGGAGTTGTGACTGTGTGATGGAGTTGTGACTGTGTGATGGAGTTGTGACTGTGTGATGGAGTTGTGTGACTGTGATGGAGTTGTGTGACTGTGTGATGGAGTTGTGACGGTGTGATGGAGTTGTGACTGTGTGATGGAGTTGTGACGGTGTGATGGAGTTGTGACTATGTGATGGAGTTGTGACTGTGTGATGGAGTTGTGACTGTGTGATGGAGTTGTGACTGTGTGATGGAGTTGTGACGGTGTGATGGAGTTGAGACTGTGTGATGGAGTTGAGACTGTGTGATGGAGTTGTGACGGTGTGATGGAGTTGTGACTGTGTGATGGAGTTGTGACTGTGTGATGGAGTTGTGACTGTGTGATGGAGTTGAGACTGTGTGATGGAGTTGTGACGGTGTGATGGAGTTGTGACTGTGTGATGGAGTTGAGACTGTGTGATGGAGTTGTGACTGTGTGATGGAGTTGTGACGGTGTGATGGAGTTGTGACTATGTGATGGAGTTGAGACTGTGTGATGGAGTTGTGACTATGTGATGGAGTTGTGACTGTGTGATGGAGTTGAGACTATGTGATGGAGTTGTGACTATGAGATGGAGTTGTGACTGTGTGATGGAGTTGTGTGACTGTGATGGAGTTGTGATGGAGTTGTGACGGTGTGATGGAGTTGAGACTGTGTGATGGAGTTGTGACTGTGTGATGGAGTTGTGACGGTGTGATGGAGTTGTGACTATGTGATGGAGTTGAGACTGTGTGATGGAGTTGTGACTATGTGATGGAGTTGTGACTGTGTGATGGAGTTGAGACTATGTGATGGAGTTGTGACTATGAGATGGAGTTGTGACTGTGTGATGGAGTTGTGTGACTGTGATGGAGTTGTGATGGAGTTGTGACGGTGTGATGGAGTTGTGACGGTGTGATGGAGTTGTGACTATGTGATGGAGTTGAGACTGTGTGATGGAGTTGTGATAGAGTTGTGACTGTGTGATGGAGTTGTGACGGTGTGATGGAGTTGTGACTATGTGATGGAGTTGTGTGACTGTGTGATGGAGTTGTGTGACTGTGATGGAGTTGTGTGACTGTGTGATGGAGTTGTGTGACTGTGTGATGGAGTTGTGTGACTGTGTGATGGAGTTGTGTGACTGTGTGATGGAGTTGTGTGACTGTGTGATGGAGTTGTGTGACTGTGTGATGGAGTTGTGTGACTGTGATGGAGTTGTGTGACTGTGTGATGGAGATGTGATGGAGTTGTGACGGTGTGATGGAGTTGAGACTGTGTGATGGAGTTGTGATGGAGTTGTGACGGTGTGATGGAGTTGAGACTGTGTGATGGAGTTGTGATGGAGTTGTGACGGTGTGATGGAGTTGAGACTGTGTGATGGAGTTGTGACTGTGTGATGGAGTTGTGACTGTGTGATGGAGTTGTGTGACTGTTTTGGAGTTGTGTGACTGTGTGGTGGAGGTGTGTGACTGTGTGGTGGAGGTGTGTGACTGTGTGGTGGAGTTGTGTGACTGTGTGGTGGAGTTGTGACGGTGTGATGGAGTTGTGACGGTGTACAGTTGTGACGGTGTGATGGAGTTGTGACGGTGTACAGTTGTGACGGTGTGATGGAGTTGTGGCAGTGTGGTGTTATATTAGGGTAGCACGTAAAGTCAGTACCTGATCATCCGGGCTGTGGTTCGTGCGTCAGTTCGCGTGCGGCCAGCAGTAACAGCCTGGTTGATGAGACCCTGATCCACCACGAGGCCTGGTCTCAGACCGAGCCGCGGGGGCGTTGACTCCCGAAACACTCTCCAGGTATACTCAAGGTGTGGTGATTGGTGGTGTGTATTTTATGATTTACGTAGTATTGTGTGATTTATGTGGTATTGTATGATTTACGTGGTATTGTATGAGTTACGTGGTATTGTATGAGTTACGAGGTATTGTATGATTTACGTGGTATTGTATGATTTACGTGGTATTGTATGAGTTACGTGGTATTGTGTGATTTACGTGGTATTGTGTGATTAACGTAATAGGGTAAAAAAATATAAAACTACAGTTCAATACTTACGAAAGCGTAACTGAAAGTGAGTGAAAAATTCTATTAGTTCAACTATCATATGGAGGAACATTTTTATTTTCCTAATACCATGACGTAAAAAAAAAGCTACGAATCGAAAAATTAGTTTGTGGACACACTGTATTCGACAGCTGATAACAGCAACAACATTAATGTGGCAAGAGTTCTAGAATATAAATAACAAGACCAACAATACGTCTAAACAGCAGTAAATATAGCAAGACCAACAGCAGAAATACTAATAACAGTAGCAGATACAGCAAATGTTGCAAAATTTGCCAACACAAGTTCAAATCTTCCACCGAGGCTTTAATATCAAGCTTATAATAGATAATTGAAATATCGTAAAATGTAAACAAAGTGCTTGAATTAGGAGGGCGCGAGCTTAACGAAATACGCATTTACTAACATTTCATCCGGGGATTTAAGCATTATTATTAATTCAGGAAGGCTTAAATAACATGTCATTGAATAACTAATATTATTAGAGAATACAACATCAAATCGATACCTCTGAGAGCGAAATTAATTTACCAGGGATCAGATATGTTTTGAGGCTGTTCTTGGTTGTTTCTAGAGGACGAGAGGGAAACCATCATTCTGAATTCAACCAACAGGAGGCGTAAGTAGACAGTCTCGGATTTCGAGATGCGAGAACATGTCGACACTAAGAACGAAAGCTTCACAAACCTTGCCCAACAATATAACTATCCGGCGCCACTATCTAGCAATGCTGGGGCAACCTGGAAGCTTCTACTAACGCAGTAGGAATTGGTCACTGATTGCCAGAATCTGGCACATCTCATCGAAATTTGACCGCTGACAAAATGTTCTCTAAATGTTACAATTGCCTACCTAGTTGTCGTAGCCACCAGATACCCGAATAACCCGATAGGAGAAAGCAACTTTTGACGACTTTTCGGTCCGACTTAGACTACATGTAAATGTTTGCCGAATTTCAGGGGTGGGATCGGGGCAGGTATTAGTGTGGTTAATGCCCCAAATAGGTGAATTTTTAGTACTCTAATTTTTAAATTACTTCACTTCAAGTCAGTATGTTTCACTTGATAATATTCCGTACAGCATAAACACACATTACATATACCCACATAAACAACATGCTGCTGCTGCTGCCATATATATGCATTCCTCAGCTGCTTCTTGACCAGCGGTTCTTAACCGGTGGGGGAAGGGGGAAATTTAGAGCCCCTGGGGGGTGAGTAATTTGCATGGGAAGGGGACGCGACCCCAGAGCTAAAATGAGAAATATATTTTCTATTTGTTCTTGAAACAGATTGTTCTGAACAGTTTAAAATAGTGAAGTTAAGAATGAAAACTAGTTTGTAAATTTTTCTATTTAAACGAAGAGGACTTTTTTTTTTATTTTTTTTTACATTAGAATTTTATATGAAGGAATGAGGCGTGGAGATGAGGACTAACGGTGGAAGGGGTCGTCACCCTGGTGTTACACATGACCCTAGTGTTACACATGACCCTAGTGTTACACATGATCCCAGTGTTACACCTGATCCCAGTGTTACACCTGATCCCAGTGTTACACCTGATCCCAGTGTTACACCTGACCCAGTATTACATCTGACCCAGTGTTACACCTGACCCAGTGTTACACCTGACCCAGTATTACACCTGACCCAGTGTTACACCTGACCCCAGCGTTACAGTTACACATGACCTCAACCTTACACATGTCTTATTCACCAGCACTAGGATTCATGTTTCAGGATGGTTATAAATACGGTATGTGTTAGGTTTAAGACACGATATGCAGGAACCTTATCAGTTGAGAAGTTCTTTGTGGGCGAAACGTCTTCTCAATAAAATGCTATAAACCGTATGTTGTGTATTATCAATATACGTGGCCCAGTGGCAAAAGCTCTCGCTTCACACGGTGAGAGTCTGGGTTCGATTCCCGGCGAAGGGGTGGAAACATTGGACGTGTTTCGTTACACCGGTTGTCTATGTTCACGCATCAGTAAAATGGGTACCTGGGTGTTAGTCGACTGGTGTGGGTCGCATCCTGGGACAAAACTGATCTAATTTGCCCGAAATGCTCTGCATGACAAGAGGCTTTCTATATATTAGTATGCCATTGATGTCAGCTAGGTCTGTGTAAATAAAATTATTATTATTATTATTATTAATATTATTATATAGTACCATTAACATTCAGTATGTGGTAGACTATAGTTTTTTGAGCGAAGTATGATAAGAATTAACTAGTCACCATGCCTTTAGGTTACAGATTTCTCATCTAGCTTATTATGTACAGTTAACTAGTCATCACCAGCACTAGGATTCATGTTTCAGGAGGGTTAACCTTAGGGTCAAAAGGGCTAGGATGTAGCCATCTAGGAAGACAATAACTAGGAAGTTACTCCATTTGTTTAACAAGACTGGTCCATGTTTGTGTACGTCACGCTGATTTTTGTTAGTATTCCATCCATTTTTTCTTCCCTTCCCCGGCGCCTGTTTCCACAGGAGGAACAGCAGGAGATTCAGCAAGAAAAGAAGCAGTTTTCACCAAACAGAAGCTAGAACAGCAGGAGGCGTACCGCAAACTTCAGGTTGATATACCAAGAACAACTGTATATAAAGGAAAAACAACAGTAACTGTAACAAGAATAACAGTAGATATACCTAGAACAATGAAAGATATTGAAGGAATACTATAACGAAAACGATAGTAAATAGTAATAATAATGATAATAAAAATAATAAAAATAAAAAATAATAACAGTAGCAGTAGTAGTATAAAAAAAAACACTATACTCGCTACAGACACTATACTCGCTACAGACACTATACTCGCTACAGAAGAGTACATTACCAGCAAGTGAAACACTCGTATCCTCCAAAATTATTGACGCCTCTGGGAGAAAACTCCTCAAAAGGATTATTTGTCGGGAATGTTTCAAGGCTTCAGTGATTCCTTAACGAATCAAGATTAATTAATAGACACAATGGGACTGGGCGTGCGGCGTGTTTTAGATACTGATTAGCCAATCGAGTGGGCGGAACTAATCGGGAGTGGGATTTTTCTTTTGTTAACAACGTGTTCTGTTTCCTTTTGTTTGTGGCTTCCACGAGGTGTGCGGGGACAGGAATTTCAGCGGGTTCGACGCGCTGGGGAGAGGTGCGGGTCGGGACTAACCGACGCTCTTTTGTTTGCTGTTTTTTTTCATTTTTTTGTATAGTTTCTGCCCTTACAGAAGATAATATAAAGGGGTGCGTGTGTGTGTAAACGAGTGAAACTTTTTTTGTTAATTGAGAAACTGTATTAATATGTAAGCAATTAGAATAGCCCACAAGAGATGTCGTATTTTTTTCGATTTAACTAGAGATCCTTTTATCTTGAAGAGGGTATCTAACTAGACCGAAATATTTGGGATATCTCTTACTTTGTAATGAAATTCATTTCAGTAGCGTATGGGTCACTCGGTCTTGTGCAAATTAGTAGTAGTGGCGGCGGCGGCGGCAGCGACAGCAGCAGCGGCGGCAGCGACAGCAGCAGTTGTGTTTGTAGATGTAGGTGTAGTCAATTTTGTTAATGTTGCTGTTCTTGTAGTCGTAGTTATTGTCAGATTTGCTGTTGATAAGGTTATTGATGTTTGGTACTGTTTTTGAAGTTTTTGTTTTTATGTTTTTGTTTACTTTTTTTTTTCGTTTTTCGTTATTTTTGTCTTGTTGTTGAGTCGTGAATTATTTCCCTCCATTGTTTCTCTTCCCAGAAATGAAATATTTTTACCAAAAAATATTCAGGAGGCCGAGTCTCTCCCTTCCATCTATTTTCCATCACCTATCTTTCTTTACCCTTGTCTCATGAAATCGTAATGACACGATTGCTGGCCCAGTGGCTTAAACGACGGTCTGGAGTTTTGAGACTCTGACCGCGGGTTCGAACCCCACCCGTGGTATGGTTTGTTTGCAATCGTGTCATTACGATTTTGTGAGTCATGTTGACGGCTTTGAGGGGACTTGAGCTAGAGTTCGTCACGGCCATGCTAGCGGGAGATTCGTGTGTATAAACTTTCCTTTGTGGACACAGTGGTGCCTAGGCTAACCTTCCTATGGTGTAGAAATATACCTAGTTGGATAAATCTTATTGAAGCTAGCTGGCCCAGTGGTTTACGCGACGGTCTGGAGTTTTGAGACTCTATGAACGCTGGTTCGACCCCCACCCGTGGTATGGTTTACCCTTGTCACTCGTTCTGTCATCTCCCTTTACATCCCACATATTTTTTCCCCTCTATTTCCACTGCTTTCCTCCAAACACACACACTATTCCAATCCTACCCATGCTTCGCTCCTATGCTCCGTCCGTATTCTTCTGATCACCTACTTACCTTATCTCTATCCTCTATTCACCTTTTCACGTTCCTGTGTATGTCCCGTTTCTTCTCTTTTCTTTTCCTTTTATTCTTTATCCCTTGTCTTCTTTATCCATTTTCTTCTTTGCCCCTTCGCTTGTGTGTCCCTTCTCTTCTTTCTTCCTTCTCTTTTTCTTTTCTTCTCTTCTCTGTCCCTTCCCTTCTCTCTTCTCACTTCCTTCACTTTTCTCTTCCTTCTCTGTTCTCCCCCTCCTCCTTCTAGTTCATTCTCTTCTCTGTGCTTTCTTTGTGAGAACTCACCGCCTACGTGAATTACAGGAGCGTTTAATAACCAGCAAGAGGCTTGCTTGTCTAGCAGGAAGTCTCCAGCAGGAGGCTTGCATGTCAAGCAGGAGGCTTCCTTGTCCAGCAGGAGGATTGCATGTCAAGCAGGAGGCTTACTTGTCTAGCAGGATGCTTGTTTATCCAGCAGGAGGGTTGCATGTCAAGCAGGAGGCTTCCTTGTCCAGCAGGAGGATTGCATGTCAAGCAGGAGGCTTCCTTGTCCAGCAGGAGGATTGCATGTCAAGCAGGAGTCTTCCTTGTCCAGAAGGAGGCTTGCATGTCAAGCAGGAGGCTTCCTTGTCCAGCAGGAGGATTGCATGTCAAGCAGAAGGCTTACTTGTCTAGCAGGAAGCTTGTTTATCCAGCAGGAGGGTTGCATGTCAAGCAGGAGGCTTCCTTGTCCAGCAGGAGGCTTGCATGTCAAGCAGGAGGCTTCCTTGTCCAGCAGGAAGCTTGATCTTTTCCACAATCTTGTTGGTGAACCGCCATCTTGCTCTTCCTCGACAATGTACTGTTATCTTCCATCATAAAATTCTCATTAACCTCAATGTCTCTTCCTCCCAAAATAAAAATAAATCTTTGCAAAAACCAAAATGAAGAAACAAACAATAACTGAGTGACACCAAAACAAAAATCAATGGACTAATGCTTTCTAAATGGACGAGAGAGCGAGACGGCTAAAGAAGGATGAGATCACGACCGCCTGGAAAATGTAACCTTTGTGGAGGCAGAATGGCCGTGATATTCACACTGTGGACTTCCTCCCAGTGCTATTAAACCTCATATTTTCCCTTGCCAACAAGCCCAGACCTCTTGTCCATATCAGTGACAGAAAAATACGCAAAACAAATACAAGTGTACTGCAGCAACATAAAACTTTTTCTTATTTTACTTACACAAACTAATATTACTCTCGGAGCTAGAAAATAAGGATCAATACCTAATTTTTTTTTATGGTTTGTGAGTGTTGGGTTGGAGCGTTGGGTACGTTGATCCGTCACCTCATACTCGAGGGTCTGCACCTTTGAGTCGAGGGGCACAATAGCAGCCAGGGCGGCCCTATTCTCCAGACTTTAAATTGAAAACAGAACTCATTGTACCACCTGAGGGAGCGTTCTTTGACAAACTCAAAATGGGGACTGGAACTGACGTGGTGTGTACCGGGAAGCTTCGTATCAGACAGGTATAATTAATGGTGGTCTTAGTTATGAAGTTAATAGATCCGTTCGTGTAAGCAGGTGCTACTATTAGATCCGTGACCCCACGCACGTATGGAACGTTTAAAAAAAAAAATCCACTACTAGGCAAAGAGCGTCGCTTTGTAAAATAAATAAATATGCAAAAATCGCAAACAAGCGGTACAAGATGCAAAACAACCACGGGGGGAGTTGAATAATTCCAGCAAATACGCTTCCTCTGAACGTATTTGCTTGACTTCCCCCTCTTTTCTGCAACATTGCAAACTCCTGATGTGTCGATTGCAACACGAAAGGCTCAGGGCTATCATTCAACACTTCCCTTCCGTGGTTGTTTTGCATATGTGTGTGTGTGTGTGTGTGACTGAGTGTGTGTACTCACCTAATTGTGGTTTCAGGGGTCAATTCACAGGTCCTGGCCCCGCTTCTTCACTGGCCGCTACTAGGTCACTCTTCCTGCTCCATGAGCTTTATCGTACCTCTTCTTAAAGCTATGTATGGATCCTGCCTTCACTACATTACTTCCCAGACTATTCCACTTCCTGACAACTCTGTGACTGAAGAAATACTTCCTAACATCCCTGTGATTCATCTGAGTCTTCAACTTCCAACTGTGACGCCTTGTTGCTGTGTCCCATCTCTGGAACATTCTGTCTCTGTCCACCTTGTCAATTCCTCTCAGTATTTTATATGGCGTTTTCATATCACCCCTATCTCTCCGAACTCCAGTGAAGTCAGGTCGATTTTTCTTAACCTCTCCTCGTAGGACATACCCCTTAGCTCCGGGACTAGTCTTGTCGCAAACCTTTGCACTTTCTCCAATTTCCTTACATATGTGTATCTATGTGTGTAAACTCAGCATATATACAATGAGAAACACACATTTCTCGAGATATATTACCATGGATTTCACATGGAAAACTATACGTTCAAATATTTAAATATATTAAAATCTCTATATTCTGCTATATTTTGAAAGTTGAATACAATCCCTTCCGGATAGGTCATGTAGACTCATCATTTTAATACGGATTGCGTTGAAAATTAATAATAAATGTTAAAACACAATCATATTGATTATAAATGACAGTCCTTCCCCGCGGTGAACACGAGCATTTAATCCTCTTAATGGTAATGGGAATGGCTTCATGTTAATGATCCTCTTATGATAATAGTGTGAGTAAGGTAGGACGAGACTAACTCTAGTAAAGGTGAATCATTATTTTTACCTCTACTTCAATGACTTTTTCATTTTATACGTGAATGTATGTGTAAATGTGCACTCCTTGTACATACCTCACTGTGCACTCCTTGTACATACCTCACTGTGCACTCCTTGTACATACCTCACTGTGCACTCCTTGTACATACCTCACTGTGCACTCCTTGTACATACCTCACTGTGCACTCCTTGTACATACCTCATTGTGCACTCCTTGTACATACCTCATTGTGCACTCTGTGTTCCACATCTACGGTAGTCGTTGTTGCGTGATCGAGATCTCAGCTCCTGTCCCCGCCTCTTAACTAAGTACATGCTTTGTAATCACCTTTTTTCAAGTACGGGGAGCTATGTTTGAGGTGTTCCCGTCTTTATTGATCAGTGTGTGTGTGTTCTCACAAATTTGTGTTTATCGGGGTCGAATCTTGGCTCCTGGCCAAGCTAATTCTGGTAAATTCTCTGGCATTTAGTTTCTGTTCTTTTGAGCTATATCATACCTGTGCATGAACTTCCCAGTCATCCCTAATATGTATAAATCACTTATCTTTCCTATACAAATGGGACTCATAACAGATATGTATAAATCACTTATCTTTCCTATACAAATGGGACTCATAACAGATTCTTAGCATCCTCCTGGGTCGTCTGCTGCGATTTTAAGTTACTTCTGCATTCCCGTGTTTGTGGTACTGGTATTTTAAACAGAATATCGCTAGCCACTCTTTTAATTCCTCTGAATATCGTGTAAGTCGTAGTAATATCTTCCTAGTCCCTCCTCTTTTCCAGGGTCATCAGGTTTGGTTTCTTTCGTCTCTTTTTTTTTAACGAATGTCTCCCGCCCCTGAGACAACTGTAGTACAGAACAGATGACTCAGGTAAAGATCAAGCTTTGGTGTTAATGCTTCGCTCAGCGCAGAGCTCTATGAAGTTAAGAACATAAGGAGCATTGCAGTAGACCTACTGGCCCGTGCTAGGCAAGTCCAAGTTCTACCCACTCAAGAAGGATCACTACCACAGGCCTACTGGCCCAAGCTAAGCATGTTAATGATAAACTGATTCCTTAAGGATCTACATGAAATGTCATAATTTAAGCTTAAATTGCACTTGTGTCTTTTTTTTTTACGATTGCAAACCTTTTCAGCTTATGAATGTACTTTCAATTGTGTGTCACAAAAGAACATTTTTGGCCAAAATATTTCTTACTCGCTTAAGCACTAATATGATTCATGTATGGAACAAGATAGTATTTTATACTAATACTTTCAGACACACTGAACGCTGATATGGTTTATCTCCTGTGTGAGAAACTTCGTCAAGGTCATTCCACTTCCTGATCACCCTGAGGCTGAATAAATACTACCCGACATTCCTGTGACTCATTTGTGTCTTTGGATTTTTACCATACCCTCATGTACCTATTTCTCAAACAGTTTATTCCTGTCTACTCTATTAAGTCCCCTGAGTATGGCGTCCTTTTCTGTAAGTGCTCCACCTCTCTCTTGATCACTTTGTAAATGGTCCAAATCAGAGTGAAAAGTCATCGTAAGATCCTCTCTCCTATGGGGTGGACCGGTAAGCCAGCGGAAGGCCTCGGTCAGATGATCAAAAGCTCCAACGGCGGGTCATCATCTGACTAAGACCCGCGGCAGGAAAATGTTTCCTGACGAACCTTACCTAACCTATGTGGGTTATTTGTGTATTGTTCCAGTCACGGTACATTACCTTACATGGTAAGCATGTCTGTGATACTGGTCTGTAGATTGATGCTTCTTATCTGTCTGCTTAAATAATGGGACTACATTTGCTGTCTCCTAGCCCTTAGATAATTACCGCGTACCAGTTGAATTACTGTAGATTTCAGCTAGATGTGTGGACGGTGCCCCTTCAACCTCTTGATCCACGGTGATACATATCAGATCCCATTGTATCCAGCTAACTCAGGGACATCTTTCCCTGTTATGTGTATCGTGTCCGGAGATGATCCAGTAACCTCTTCCTTGGTTTTTCTGAGGGTGTACGTGTGTTCACTGAGGTTACCTCTTTGTCCAGCTCTCCTCACTGACTTCCTTCTCGTTTCTCGTGAGTTTTCCTTCTTCCTTTTTTAGTTTTGCTACCTTAGTCTTTTACTGTTGTGTTTCTTCTAATATGGCTATGTTTTGGTTCATATTTAGCTTTTGCTGCTTTTATTCCCATCTGCCATTTAGTTTATCTTCATGTTTTTGTATATTCATGTGTGTGTGTGTGTGTGTGTGAGAGAGAGAGAGAGAGAGAGAGAGAGAGAGAGAGAGAGAGAGAGAGAGAGAGAGAGAGAGAGAATTATTTGATATATTTTGTTTATCTTTCTTCGTCTCAAAAATTCCTAAAAGGCATCAGAATACCGATGACAAGTTAGATTGACTACTTCAACTGCCGTCAAGTTCCTGAGATTCAGATGAGATCTTTTACAGCTGCTGGGAGTTGTGACGGAACTTAAGACATGTTTACGAACGAAATCTCTGAAATACTTATTTGGTTCATGCCTTATACCTTTCATATACCTTTGACAAGTTCCGAGAGCTTTTCTACTGCCGGAGCCCGGCCATGGACCAGGCTCAACTTTCTGCCCTTTTCCCAGTCCCACACCACGCTACCATTACCACCACCACCACCACTATTACTACTACTACTACTACTACTACTACTACCACCACCACCACCATAGACTCTCCTAGGCACTTTTGTCCTCACTCTATCATTCTTACTCCTTCTATTGTCACCTTGGCTTCCAGTCCCCAATCCTCGCTTCCAGGTCACAAGGCTCTAAGAACCTTCCATCTCTATATTGTCCTTCATCTCTAGCGTCGGTGTACACAGAGGGTATTTTTCCCTGCGAGAGGATGGTAAAGGTGGGGTTGAGGAGTGGGAGTTGAGGGGAGGGGGGTGACCCAACAAGAGACCGCTGGACAGAAATGGTCTGGACCACTCCAGGATAATCTTCTTAGGTGTTATTTTTGTACCTGGTCTGAGGTGTTGATACCGCGGCACACAATGCAGGAGTGGTGGAGGGTGTGGTGGAGGGTGTGATGGAGAGTGTGGTGGAGAGTGTGCTGGA
The DNA here is from genome assembly GCA_009830355.1 of Cherax destructor. NCBI lineage: Eukaryota > Metazoa > Arthropoda > Malacostraca > Decapoda > Parastacidae > Cherax > Cherax destructor. Next base: position 131,174 of record WNWK01000024.1, read on the forward strand.
AGGGTGTGCTGGAAGGGTGTGATGGAAGGTGTGAGGGAGGGTGTGGGGGAGGGTGTTGTGGAGAGTGTGCTGTAGGGTGTTGTGGAGAGTGTGGTGGAGGGTGTGATGGAGAGTGTGGTGGAGGGTGTGATGGAGAGTGTGATGGAGAGTGTGTTGGAAGGGTGTGATGGAAGGTGTGAGGGAGGTGTGGGGGAGGGTGTTGTGGAGAGTGTGCTGTAGGGTGTTGTGGAGAGTGTGGTGGAGGGTGTGGTGGAGGGTGTGGTGGAGGGTATGGGGTAGGGTATGATGGAAGGTGTGGTGGAGAACATGGTGGAGGGTGTAATATAGAGTAAATATAGAGTGTGGTGGTGTGGCTGGAGAGAGTGGCGCAGGGTGTAGTGGAGGGTGTAGTGGTGGAGAGTATGGTGGAGTGTGGTGAAGGGTGTAGTGGTGGAGAGTATGGTGGAGTGTGATGAAGGGTGTAGTGGTGGAGAGTATGGTGGAGTGCGGTGAAGGGTGTAGTGGAGGGTGTAGTGGTGGAGAGTATGGTGGAGTGTGGTGAAGGGTGTAGTGGTGGAGAGTATGGTGGAGTGTGATGAAGGGTGTAGTGGAGGGTGTAGTGGTGGAGAGTATGGTGGAGTGTGGTGAAGGGTGTAGTGGAGGGTGTAGTGGTGGAGAGTATGGTGGAGTGTGGTGAAAGGTGTAGTGGTGGAGAGTATGGTGGAGTGTGGTGAAGGGTGTAGTGGTGGAGAGTATGGTGGAGTGTGGTGAAGGGTGTAGTGGTGGAGAGTATGGTGGAGTGTGGTGAAGGGTGTAGTGGTGGAGAGTATGGTGGAGTGTGGTGAAGGTTGTAGTGGAGGGTGTAGTGGTGGAGAGTATGGTGGAGTGTGGTGAAGGGTGTAGAGAAGAGTATGGTAGTTGGCAGAGACGGTAATGGAGGGAATGGAGGAGGGAGAAAGGGACGGAGGGAGTAATGGAGGGAGGGACGGAGAGGTTGAGAATGGAATATTTAACAGGAGGGAAGAAGAAGCAGTTGTGAAAAGGAGGATGAAAATTAGAGATGAACAATGGTGGAAGAAAGAGTGAAGTAGAAATGGATGTATGGAAGGAAGAACACAGAAAAAAAAGAGATGAGAGAAAAGAATTTGAATGGAAATAAACAAAGAGGGAGAACAGGAAAGAGTGTGAAGAAAGTGGGAGAGAGAGAGAGAGAGGGATAACGAGAAAATGAGGAGAGAGAAAAAAAGGAGAATGGTAAAACTGCCTCATGTATAGAGGTAAAAAAAAATTGAGGACACACTGAAGGAATAAATGAAGATGGTAAGAGTTGTTTGAGGGACAGAAAGAGGCGACACAGCACCTTAGGAATGAGAGACAATTAGATTTTATTGAAAATATTATAAAATACCGACAAGTTGATGATTAAGACACATGTGCAACGTCTTCGAGATCTTCCACCTCACCTTCGACAGTATTTGAGACTCCATTCTCATGCTCCAGCTTCATATCGTTCCAGACCATGAACTCTTCTCCAGGCTGAGGGACTGACCACCTTAAATACTATTTCTCCAAGGTTGATGGACTGTATATGACTGAAGAAGCCTACTGTGTAGGTGAAACATTTCAATAATAAAGATACCCAACTGTTGCACATGTGTCTTAATTATCGATGATTGGGTTTGATCAAAGGCAGGATGATTCCAATTCCTTGGATCAAGGGCCCTTCACCAGCATCAAGGCTTCTTCCACCCTTGAAGAAAGAAAATAATGAAGTACACAGCCTTAAAAAACTACTTTTAAAACAAGATTCAAGAATATTACCTTCAGTATATAGATAGGTATTATCCGTGGGTATTAATACCAGGGTATTAATCCCAAGGTATTAATCCCATGGCAGAGGTATTAATCCCTTGCTAATCATATTCTGTAGTTTATTTGGTAGCGCCCTCAGATCACATGCTGAGAGCCCGTTCGGGTGGAAACGTTGGGCACGTTTCCTTACACGTTACAGTGTATTATTCCCGTCAAGTTTTCATTACAATGGCTCTTTCTACCGACTGATAAAATGTACTACTTAGTGAATATTAAAATATAGATTCATCGGTGATAAAGTCTTACCAAGTCACTTGTTCAGTTCTGCTACTAAACATGGATATATAACCAGACTCTTGTGATGAGAGACAGTGGTGAGTTATCTGGTGGTATTCCCTGCCTTAGCTATGTTTCTCTCTGTTGTGTTTACTGAGAAAGATTTCCTTATGGCTTAATATACAATCAAATTTTTATACTCTTGCTTATGGTTCTTCTTTGTATTGTAGAGGGCAAGGGAACACACTGATATCTATACTAATCTTCTTTGTACTGCGGAGGGTGAGGAGCCAGGAGCTAAGTCTCGACCCCTGCAACCACAATTAGGTGAGTAGTAATCTTTTTTGTACTGCGGAGGGTGAGGGGCCAGGAGCTAAGTCTCGACCCCTGCAACCACAATTAGGTGAGTAGTAATCTTCTTTGTACTGCGGAGGGTGATGGGCCAGGAGCTAAGTCTCGACCCCTGCAACCACAATTAGGTGAGTAGTAATCTTTTTTGTACTGCGGAGGGTGAGGGGCCAGGAGCTAAATCTCGACCCCTGCAACCACAATTAGGTGAGTAGTAATCTTCTTTGTACTGCGGAGGGTGAGGGGCCAGGAGCTAAGTCTCGACCCCTGCAACCACAATTAGGTGAGTAGTAATCTCCTTTGTACTGCAGAGGGTGATGGGCCAGGAGCTAAGTCTCGACCCCTGCAACCACAATTAGGTGAGTAGTAATCTCCTTTGTACTGCGGAGGGTGAGGGGCCAGGAGCTAAGTCTCGACCCCTGCAACCACAATTAGGTGAGTAGTAATCTCCTTTGTACTGCGGAGGGTGATGGGCCAGGAGCTAAGTCTCGACCCCTGCAACCACAATTAGGTGAGTACTAATCTCCTTTGTACTGCAGAGGGTGAGGGAAGAAACTCGTATCTACACTAATGCTCAACGTAGATTGTTATATACAACTTGGTATATATAGATTAATCGGAGCATTATGTGGACAAATAATTGTTGATCTTATTTATAATTCACAAAAGTATTCTATGAAGTCTTTATAGGAAAAGGATACAAATCTGACCGTACATCGAAAAATTAATTCCATGAAATGCAATTTTTGGATAAGTTAGTACAGGAGTGTTTTTCAATAATTGTATAAAGATACTTACACTGAGAGGTTTGTCTCTCATAGTATATGTATGTTTAGAGTTTAACTTCAATCCCAATTTTATAGATTAAATGTTTCTTGATTGGTGGTTAATAGTGACCTTCGTGAAGTCGCTAGGCTTTTAACCCAATTAACCAACTAACCATAAACAGAGATAATTAAGTTTATTATTGTAAACTGGCTACAGTTTCTTTAGTGAGGCAGATTTTCTAGTTTAGTGATCAGTTAAAAAAGAATTAGATGGTAACCCCCTAAGCTTCACTTGTTTCCATGTATTGCTTATGTAGTTGCATTTCCTAGATAGACGCATTTACGTCAGTATAATCTTTAGTCAAAATTATACCATTATGCCTTTATCTAGGATATGTATATGAATATTAGATGAATATAAACTCGGAATAGCTAGTAGCATTTATTACAGAGCTATAATGTCACAATGACACCACAACACCGCTTTCCATTTGTTTTCTCTCATAAATAAAATTGGTAAATTAGCAAGAACTCATTTAAAATTAAGTCCTTTCTAAAAATTTCTCTTATACATTTAAAGATATATATTTTTTCCTTTATGTTAATATAAAAATTAATGATTTTGTGCCAGAAGAACCTTAGGAAACTTACCTAACCTTATTTTAACAAGCGCAATTTAATTTAGTTTAATTCAACTAAAAATATTTTATATAAGTTTACAATAATTTAATAATAAACAAACACAATGAAATATATTTTTTTCGTTAGATTCGAATGATTTTTGCGAAATTATTGCATACACAAATTTTCGCTTGCCCTATTCGGCAAGAAGTGCGTTGCTATTTAATCCAAAATCGCAAGTCTTACTTATTCGGCTCGAAATAAATAAATAAATAAATAAATAAATACATATATATATATATATATATATATATATATATATATATATATATATATATATGTCGTGCCGATTAGGTAAAACTGGTCAATTAGCAAGAACTCATTTAAAATTAAGTCCTTTCTAAAATTTTCTCTTATACGTTTAAAGATATATTTTTTTCATTTATGTTGATGTAAGAATTTATAATTTTGTATCAAGAGAAACTTTGAAAACCTACCTAACCTTATTACAACAAGCGCAATTTAATTTAGCCTAACCTAACTAAATATATTTTAGATACGTTAACATTAATTTAATAATAAACAAACACAATGAAATATATTTTTTTCGTTAGGTTTAGAATGATTTTTGCGAAATTATTGCATACACAAATTTTCGCTTGTCTTATATGGCAAGAAGAGCGTTGCTATTTAAGCCAAAATCGAAAGTTTTACCTAATCGGCACGACATATATATATATATATATATATATATATATATATATATATATATATATATATATATATATATATATATATATATATATATATACTATATATATATATATATATATATATATATATATATATATATATATATATATATATATATATATATATATATATATATATATATATATATATATATGTGTGTGTGTGTGTGTGTGTGTGTGTGTGTGTGTGTGTGTGTGTGTGTGTGTTTTAAATGCTGAGAGTTTACTGTAATTCCTATTTTATAAATTAAAGTACTTTTGACTGATGGAGAACAAGTTATATGTAGCTTTAATGATCCTCGTGTAGTCAATACGCTTTAATTCCCATTAACCAACCATTAACCAACCAGTTAATATAGATAAAATTTGTAGTTCACTGAAAGATTAATTAATTCCCAGTTATCTCATATTGTCAAACAAAAGCCAACAATAGTTACTATAACATCATTAAGAAAAATGAAAATATATCTAATTGAAATTGACTTAAAGCTGATAATCCCTTGCCACGACACCAGGAGGCAGATCGTTCGAAGTCTAATACAAACATAACACGACCAGCCCAACACAGCACGACCAGCCCAACACAGCACGACCAGCCCAACACAGCACGACCAACCCAACACAGCACGACCAGCCCAACATAGCACGACCAACCCAACACAGCACGACCAACCCAGCACAGCACGACCAGCCCAACACAGCACGACCAACCCAACACAGCACGACCAGCCCAACACAGCACGACCAACCCAACACAGCACGACCAGCCCAACACAGCACGACCAACCCAACACAGCACGACCAACCCAACATAGCACGACCAACCCAACACAGCACGACCAGCCCAACACCACGACCAGCCCAACACAGCACGACCAACCCAACACAGCACGACCAGCCCAACATAGCACGACCAACCCAACACAGCACGACCAGCCCAACACAGCACGACCAGCCCAACACAGCACGACCAACCCAACACAGCACGACCAGCCCAACATAGCCGACCAACCCAACACAGCACGACCAGCCCAACACAGCACGACCAGCCCAACACAGCACGACCAGCCCAACACAGCACGACAACCCAACACAGCACGACCAGCCCAACACAGCACGACCAGCCAACAAATCCGACAACCCAGAGCACGACCAACCCAACATAGCACGACCAACCCAACATAGCACGACCAGCCCAACACAGCACGACCAGCCCAACACAGCACGACCAGCCCAACAAAGCACGACCAGCCCAACACAGCACGACCAACCCAACACAGCACGACCAACCCAACACAGCACGACCAACCCAACACAGCACGACCAAAACGAACATAGCACGACCAACCCAACATAGCACGACCAGCCCAACACAGCACGACCAGCCCAACACAGCACGACCAGCCCAACACAGCACGACCAGGCCAACATAGCACGGCACGATTAGCCCATCACAGTACGACCTACCCAACACAGCAAGATCAGTCAAACAAAGCACGACCAACCCAGCACGGCACAACTAACACAGCACAACTAGCCCAATACAGCACGACCAGCTCAACACAGCACTATCAGAAAAGCAATGAAAAGGCAAATAATTCTGGTGCTTTGTAAATCATACAACTCCACGCTATAATCACCTGTATTCGACCGAAGAAGTCTGTAGCACAGGCATAACAGTTATTATATGAGAAGTGGGATGTAATAACAGTTTATATAATTCGATCTGAAAGAGGAAGTTAGAGAAGAATTCTGGAAAATAATTAACGAATTTTTAAGAAATGTTATAATGCGAGAAAATAATTGCTTTGAGAGACCAAAAGTGATTGATAAAGACCATGGTGGGAGAAACTTCTCTCCCCCCAAAATTCCCAGTTGTTGCACATGTGCATTTTTCTCACCAATATTTTACAGTCACCATACTAGCTCTATACTAGCTCTATACTAGCACCATGCAAGAATCCCAGTGTAACACCATAACAACATAAGCAATGCAACTCACTTCCTATTCACTGCAGTTGCATCATTTCACCACACCCGCATTAGTTCCTCTCCACCATCACACCAGCACCACAATACCACCATCACACCAGCACCACAATACCACCATCACACCAGCACCACAATACCACCATCAGCACCGCCCCACACCTATACTCCAGAAGACCATAACGACGCCATCATCGTCAGTAGCGCCACTTACTCGAGAAAAACAACAACATTTGCAGGTACGCCGGGGAGAGAGTAGTGTGTTTATTCCAGCACCTCGTAATGGTTGTGATTCCACGTGAGAAATGGCTGGCAGGAGACCGGCTGAGGGTGACGGATGCCACCCCAAGATTACAGTGGCCACGACGCTAACAACAACACAATAACACCTCCAGACGGAGCAGTGCATGGTATAAGCCTTACTAAGGCTCAAAAAGCCACGTTAGCAAACACTAGGATATATTATTAGAAAAATACTTCGGTCATGGGACCTTGATTACTTCTAACATGTTAGAAGCGATGAAGGTCAAAGGACGAAACATTTTCTAATGTCCTAGTGTTTGCTCACGTGTCCTTTTAGAGAGGTGTATCCAGGACCCATCCCAGTACCTTCCTTCCTCATTGACAGCCCTGTATGCTGCCATATTTTTAAACCGTCGGAAGCGTCAAAAATCTTTTTTCGCGTTGAAAAACTCATAAGAGGCAGAGAAGTTGTGTAACCCACCACTTTCCTCGGTCACTCTCGTAAATTCACCGGAAAATGCGCTGCGATTTTCTGCTTTTTGACTAGTCACTGAAAAGATAACTTCCAGCATAATCGCTTAAACGTCTGTCTGTCTTAAATTTAGGCTACATCATTATGTCCCTGGGCGCGTTTCAGCTCTTCACTCTAATTCAACGTGATGATAGCCTACGCACATTGCTAATGCCCAACAACTGCCATACATAACCACGGAGCTCCTAGAAATATTTTTTGAATCCCCTGGAGAATCGCTCCTCTGAAGGAAAACTGTGAACTGAAAGAATAACAAGCTGCAGTACTCTGACTGGAACAAGCTGCAGTACTCTGACTGGAACAAGCTGCAGTACTCTGACTGGAACAAACTGCAGTACTCTGACTGGAACAAGCTGCAGTACTCTGACTGGAACAAGCTGCAGTACTCTGACTGGAACAAGCTGCAGTACTCTGACTGGAACAGCTGCAGTACTCTGACTGGAACAAACTGCAGTACTCTGGAACAATACACTCAACCCGCACACATAAGAATGAAGCTTTTGACAACCATTAACTGAAGTTATACACACATTTGATATGCCAATTTTTAATTTTGCTCATAAGCTAAATCTAGCAGTCTAACCTAACCATGCTAAAATTTACGCAGTATAAAATAACTTAATTTCTCTACTCAGAGAATTTGCATAATTTTTTGTTTTCGTTCTGGGAAAAGGTGATCCAGAATTCTTCTTCAGATGACCTGATATTTTCTACCATCTTTACCTCTTCCAAACTCCCACATCATTAAAGCCTCTTAATGGTAGTACATTTTCACTCCTTATTGGCCTCATATTCAATAGCTGCCTAAATCAATCAGCGGAGGTCTTTGATCACCTAGAGGTGCGTTTCTCAGATACTGCATCACCTTCCAGTCATTCCACAGTCACCACTCGCTGACTAACCTCCTGGCGTTAATCATGTTCCAGGGAGAACAAAGTCTCTCATTTTTTCCCCCACCATCCAGTCGACGTGGCCGCTCCATCAGCTGTCAAGGCCTGGAAAAATGGTCTTTGACAAGGCGTTTCTTTTACCACGGTGCTGCGCCTGGAAGTACCTGGAACCTTGCCACATGCGAAGGTATGCGGATAGTGTTGCCGGGAGCACACAAGGCAGTTAACTTGGGGAATACAGGTTTTTTTGTGGTCATTATAATAATTACCACTATAAACATAAAAAAATTGGTCCTAAAAAAACTAGAAACTGAAAGCTCGGGTCATACAATGGTAGTCGCATAGTTTTCCAGGGGCATAAAAAGCAGTTAACTTCTGGATTATAGACTCCTGAGTCATAATGATAATGACCACTGTAAAACATCTACATCTGATAATGGTTCTGGGCGACCGAAACGTCGTCATCTAGTCTCAAGTTGTGAATCGTTCCAGCCACGTTTCGGTGATTCTCATTCTTAACTTCGAAAGAAATGGGATGTGAGAACTAGATACTGGACTCTTACTACATAGAAAAACACATAACGCAGAACATTGAGCACATAATGACCTTCCAGGACACAATAATAACCATTGCGAAACTTCACAGAAAATGTGATGCAAAATAAAGAAAAGAAATTTCTGAGAGCATTTGGCACTGGAACTCCAGCAATAAGAAACAATACCTAGGACGCTCTTCATATTCACGAAAATAGGTACTTAACTAGATGCCTTCTTTGGGAAAACTACTGTAGTTATAAGGAAAATAACGTTCAAAATAATTAATAGTTTTTTACTGTTGGTGACTGAATACTCAATTTCTGAAAGCTATATAATGCAGCCCGATTATTCCTTGAGTACTGGTACTCTTAGAGTTCTGAAACATTGCTTACTAGAAGAGTGGGACCAGGAACCCTATCTCAGATATCTAAACAGAAAACAGATTCAATATAACCTGTTGGAACTTCTGTTGTTTGCCCTCCCCACGTGTTGCCATGCATAAATATGTTTCCATATGTATTCTCCAGTGTTCCCATATACTAAATAAGAGGTAGAACCAACATGGTATCTATATAAAGAATAAAAAGGTACCGTGACTGGAACAATAAGTAAATAACCCGCACATAGAAGAAACTTATGACGACGTTTTGGTCTGACTTGTGGTTCTGTTTGGCTATGTGATCCCATGTAACCATGTGATCCTTTTGGGAAACACATTCCTTTCTAATTATCAAGCATTTGGGCTAAAAACTATCGTTTGAATTTACAAAATCCCTAACATTTCCTCGCTTACGCATTGCCCTCTTAAATGTTGCATATTTTTGTAACAGTATCGCCTAAACTGCTTGAGTGTAGAATAGTTTTGGCTGGAAAACAAGCCTGAGTCCCTACCTCTTGTATTGTGATATGCCAAAGTTCCCCATGATGATGTTTTCTTTGTCACTTTCAACTTGGCGACCTGTCGCTAGAAATAATGAAAGTCCTTTAAAAAAAATGACGGCTGAATTTTTATTTTCCTCACGAAATCGTAAGACGATTGTAAACAAACCATGGTTCGGGTGGGGTTTTAAGACTCACTTACCATGAATTCTAATCCCCACCCATACCATGGTTTGGTATGGGTTATACTTCGTCTGGGAAAGAAGAGATAATCCACTTTATTCCGAGAAAAGGGTAGCTCCAATTCCCTAGACCAAGAGCTCTTCAGCACCGTCAATGCACGCTCTTGAAGGAGTGCCGTGCAACTCTGCCACTAACAACTCTTGTGCTCTTCAAAAACTTCCAGGCCATTCAACCTCTATTCACTCCAGAGGAGGTAGAGCAATAAATCTGAGCAAGACTCTATATTGCTTCACCAGGGCGACGGTGGAACTCTATTCTTCCTCTGAGTGGAGCTGGGGAGAGAAATTGCGGTGCTTGAGGAAAGAAATTGAAAAATAAAGTGATCATGGATTTTGACCAACTTATAAATTTCGTGATATGTCTGTGCTCTCTTCTCTCTCTCTCTCTCTCTCTCTCTCTCTCTCTCTCTCTCCCCCTCTCCTCTCTCTCCTCTCTCTCCTCTCTCTCTCTCTCTCTCTCTCTCTCTCTCTCTCTCTCTCTCTCTCTCTCTCTCTCTCTCTCTCTCTCCCGTTCTTTCAGCCCATATTTTTCATTCTGTCTCCCTTCCTTCGTCTTGTCCTCCTCGCTACTTCCCTAGTCTCTTCCTGGACGTCATGACAAAGTGGGAGCACCTACTAATGACATCATATATCTTGTGTGAGAAGCTAGGGACCCCGGAGGTACAAGATTCGATAAACTGCCTCAATTATGTGGTCCTCCCGGGGGCGCTATGTACACGTACACGCACTCGTGCACACACGGACACGCACATACGCACTTCACTGACAGTGGTTTAACTTGCATCCCAAGTAATTTCTACAGAATTATGTAACAGATTTTAAAGATTACCTCAGTTGATACAGTATCAATTAATTTTGCAGTTTTTATTATTGTTGTTTATTATTATTATTATTTTTATTGTTGTTAATGTTGTTGCTATTGTTATATGCGATTTAGAATATTCATTGAGAATTTTCAGCTTCTGAAGACTGTCGTAACATTGTCTTTACTTATGAATTCTTTTTTATATTTTTTCTTCAAAATTTGCAAAACTAAATACTCAAGAACGCAAATGTGACCTTAAAAACAACGGCATACAACACGGACCAATCTCTGGCCAGTACAGCCATGCTGTACCAAATTCTAGGCCATTAAGCACTCACTAAACACTGGACCATATATAATGCACCATACTCTGGCCCGTATAACAATAACCAACCTCGGGGCCCGTACGTGAACCAAATTCTGGACAGTACAACATGACTCAACCTCTGAACCATCATCACTGACCAAACTCTTAATAGTACTGCATAGACCAAACTCTGGACCGATACACTGCTCATTTGTTATCGAAGAGATACACTGAAACCACTAAGTATTTCAGTTAATATGTCCAGGTAACCCTCCTCACACCACGCAATGCTAAATATTGCAATTGGATTTTCTACCTGAGACATAACTGTGAAATTAAATTACTTAGTTTATAAGTTAGATTCTAGAGTATATCTGCTTCTATTTTATCTACCCTACAATCTTCAACATCGTAACCTATGAATGACATTGATATAGAGGCATGCAGGGTAAAATATGGCCAAGAATAATAACCCGTTCTCCTAAAAGAACCTACCATATTTTCCGGCATATAAGACGCGCCTTTTTCCCATACAAAAAAGTCTGGGAAAAATCAGTCTGTGCCTTATATGCTCAAGGTCAGGGTCAAGGGTAGGCTTTGTGTTACGCTTCAGCGGTTGTTTACTAACGTTACGTTACAACTCCACAATAAACTAGCCACTTCGGAGGCAAAATCTAAATCGTTACAACTGCTTGGATACATCGTCTTTATGTCTTATATGTTCGTGCGACTTGTAAAATACGGTAAATTTTTATTATTTTCGTTCTAAAAAACTAGGTTGTCGCTAAAGCAAGGCATTGGTTCAGTGGTGTCTGTTATAACGCTCTTCCCAGTGTCTCCCTGATTTATGCTCGGTCGTCAAAATATTTTTTCCTTATTGTATTTTTATATGTAATTAATTTAAAGAAATTGGCTTAAGTCTGCATAGGACAAAAGCATCGCTGTAACTAAGGAGAACACGTTAAACACAAATACAGAAGGCCATCCGGCTACTACGGCAATAGGGACATCGACCCCTTAGTATCAGAGACCGAGAGGCAGCCACTATAAAGCGTCTAACCCAGACTCTACAAGGTTAGCTTTAATTTCAGAGAAAAAAGAGCTAGGAATGAAGTATCGTTGAGGAGCTCCGAGGAAGAGGCCGGTGCTTGACGTTGTCGGTGAAAGGAGAGGATTAAAACGAACTTCTAATAATGCGGATAAAACCATTGGCCTCTTATTCATGTGCTATTACTTCCGGTAACCATTGCCGAGCGGCCAGGTTTCAGATAATGCCTTAAATATAAACCGATGTGTGCGCTGTATAGCCCTTCTGGGTTAAGCGCATTTTCATGAATAAATAAATATGGGAACTAAATAAAACAGTAACAAACGCTGATATAATTTACACGGATTTTGCAAAGTAATTTGACATGTGACCATGAAGAAATAGCTCAAAAAAAAAAGAAGTCAATTGGCATTACAGGAAAATTAGGAGCTTAGATATTAAAGTTTCTAACAAATAGTAAACAATAATAAAGTCTAGTTTCAACAGAGTTAAAAATTCAGTGTCACAAGGCACTCTCATAGCGGAGGCACTTATTCTCCTGAATAAATGGCTTAGAAAACAGACGTTCATAAATGAGACACTTGTGCAATATTTGGGTGTTTTTATTCTGGAAACGTTTCGCCAGAAAGTGGCTAAAGAAGCCACTGGCTGGCGAAACGTTCCCAGGATAATGATACCCAATGTTACATAAGTATCTCAACAACTTTTTCTCTTCCTCAGAGTATGTATTGATAAGAACACAAACCACAGCTCCTTATCATTTGCTGACGATACCTAAATATGTAAGAAATTTTAAGTGTTTGGAGATGGAAAGAACGAAGACCTCAAAATGATGACAGTACACAGAATGCAGTGAGACTATATTGTAGAAAATAAACTGGCAAAACACTTGAGAGTAATTATGTCAGTTCTGTCATTTATAAAACGTAACAGAGGAAACGCAGCAAAGACCATAAATAGACAGGTTGGGTTATTAGAACATTCAAAACAAAACAAAATCAAATTATAGTACTTTTCAAATCACTTGTGCTCTCACGACTTGAATACTTCTCTTTGTACACAAGACGTTTCAAGAGAGAAGAGCTGGAAAATGTTCAGGGGTCGTATATTGCCCACATAATCAATAAAACACCTTAACTATTGTGAAAGCATCAACGCATTTGAATTCTCTCTGGGACGGAAAAAGAATTTATTCCTGATGGGACATACATGAAGATACTTGAGGGCCTCGTCCCTTACCTGCAGACTGCGTTATCAAATTATTGAAGCGAAAGACATGGGAGAAAATGTATAATATATCAAGTGAAGTGCATAGGGAATGGGGGTAAGTGAGCCATGGGTACCGTTAGAGAACACTGTATCAACATCCATGGCCCAGGATTTTTCAACATAGTGCCAGGAGGTATCAGAAATGTTCTCGAGACGGAGAGAGGAGTTTTCAAGAAAAGCTGGACAATCTTCTGTTAAACGTACCTGATCAACCAGGTTGTGATGGCTACATGGTCTTGCTGACTGCTAGGGGTGTTTTCCTGACGAAGGAGATAGACGTTAGTGGGTTCGAGTTTTTCACAGCCAGAGTTTACACACACACACACACACACACACACACACACACACACACATATGTCGTGCCGAATAGGTAAAACTTGCTATTTTGGCTTAAATAGCTATGCTCTTCTTGCCGGATAAGGCAAGCAAAAATTTGTGTATGAAATAATTTCGCAAAAAAAATCATTCTCAATCTAAGGAAAAAAATATATTCCATTGTGTTTGTTTATTATTAAATTATTGTAAACTTATGTAAAATATATTTAGTTGGATTAGGCTAAATTAAATTGCACTTGTTATAATAAGGTTAGGTAAGTTTTCTAAGGTTCTTTTGGTACAAAATTATTAATTTTTACATTAACATAAATGGAAAAAAATATATCTTAAAGATATATTTTAGAAATGACTTAATTTTAAATGAGTTCTTGCTAATTGACCAATTTTACCAAAAAAGAACCTTAGAAAACCTACCTAACCTTATTATAACAAACGCAATTTAATTTAGCCTAATCCAACTAAATATATTTTAGATAAGTTTACAATAATTTAATAATAAACAAGCAAAATTAAATATTTTTTTTCGTTAGGTTCAGAATGATTTTAGCGAAATTATTGCATACACAAATTTTCGCTTGCCTTATCCGGCAAGAAGAGCGTTGCTATTTAAACCAAAATCGCAAGTTTTACCTATTCGGCACGACATATATATATCTCCTAAATTATATGTTTAAATACCATAATTTTGTTTGTCTTCTCTCTCTCTCTCTCTCTCTCTCTTTAAACACTCAAATATTTTTTCCCACTTCACCTGTATAATCTAATTATTGTAACATGACTGAGCGATCCCGCAGACTGTTGAGCGATAAGACCAGAATTCGTTTAGTGGTTGGATGGGCCGTTTCTCTTTGCATAATTAATTGCAAAATTAATCTGTCACGCAGAACATTATTAATCGATGGCCCGCTTTATTTTTCGGGCCACCAGAGTCGGGTGAGATAGCTAACTTTTTTTTATATATACTATCTAGATTTATGATTGTCTATAACATTGTGTGGGAGACTTGGATACTAGGACACTGGGATACTAGGACTCTGGGATACTAGAACCCTGGAACACACTAGAACCCTGGGATACTGAGACCCTGGGATACTAGGACTCTGGATTACTAGGACCCTGGGATACTAAGGCCCTAGGATACTAGGACCCTGGGATAATAGGACCCTGGGATAATAGGACCCTGGGATACTAGGATCCTGGGATACTGTCTGGAACCGTTGGATACTAGGACAATGGGCTACTAGGAACCTGGGATACTAGCACCCTGGGATACTGTCTGGGACCCTGGAATACTCTCTGGGACGCTAGTAGACTGTCTGGGCTCTGAAAAAACGTCTGGGACCCTGGAATACTGTCTGGGACTGCGATACTGTCTGGGACACTAGGATACTGACTGGGACACTGGGATACTCTCTGGAACCCTGAATACTATGTGAAATCTTGGGATATTGTCTGAGGACTATGGGATACTGTCTGGGACGCTGGGATACTTTCCGGTAGTCTGAGATACTGTCTAGGATACTGGAATGCTGTTTGAAACTCAGGAATACTGTCGGGACCCTGGGATACTGTTTTGGACACTAGTGTACTGTATGAGACACAAAAATACTGTTTAGGACACCGGGGATACTGTTTGAGACACTGGGATACTGTTTATTGCATTGAGATACTATTTGGAACACTGCCATACTGTTTGAGAAAGTGGAATGCCGTTTGGGACATTTGCATAATGCTTTGGTCATTGGGATGCTGTTTGTGGGGCTGGGATACTGTTTGGGGTCACGGGGATACTCTCTGGGACACAGGGGAAAATGCTTTCTCCTGTGGGGAAACTGTTGGGGACACTTTGGAAACGGTTTTGGATCACTGGGATACAGTCGGGACACTGAAATACTCTACGGGACATTGGGATAATATTTCGGATCACTGGGTACAGTCGGGATATTTGAATACTCCCTGAGACACTGGAATACTCCCTGAGACACTGGAATACTCCCTGAGACATTGGAATACTCCCTGAGACATTGGAATACTCTCTAGAACACTGGAATCCTCTCTGAGACATTGGAATAATTTCTGGGACACTGGAATACTCTCTGGGACACTGGAATACTCTCTGGGACACTGGAATACTCTCTGGGACACTGGAATACTCTCTGGGACACTGGAATACTCTCTGGGACACTGGAATACTCTCTGGGACACTGGAATACTCTCTGGGACACTGGAATACTCTCTGGGACACTGGAATACTCTCTGGGACACTGGAATACTCTCTGGGACACTGGAATACTCTCTGGGACACTGGAATACTCTCTGGGACACTGGAATACTCTCTGGGACACTGGAATACTCTCTGGGACACTGGAATACTCTCTGGGACACTGGAATACTCTCTGGGACACTGGAATACTCTCTGGGACACTGGAATACTCTCTGGGACACTGGAATACTCTCTGGGACACTGGATATTTACTCTCTCTGGGACACTGGAATACTCTCTGGGACACTGGAATACTCTCTGGGACACTGGAATACTCTCTGGGACACTGGAATACTCTCTGGGACACTGGAATACTCTCTGGGACACTAGAATACTCTCTGGGACACTGGAATACTCTCTGACACTGGAATACTCTGGACACTGGAATACTCTCTGGGACACCGGAATACTCTCTGGAACACCGGAATACTCTCTGGAACACCGGAATACTCTCTGGAACACCGGATACTTTCTTGTATATTGGAATACTCTCTGGGACACTGGAATACTCTCTGGAACACTGGAATACTCTCTGGAACACCGTATACTTTCTGGTATATTGGAATACTCTCTGGGACACTGGAATACTCTCTGGGACACTGGAATACTCTCTGGGACACTGGAATACTCTGGGACACTGGAATACTATCTGGGACACTGGAATACTCTCTGGGACACTGGAATACTCTCTGGGACACTGGAATACTCTCTGGGACACCGGAATACTCTCTGGGACACCGGAATACTCTCTGGAACACCGGAATACTCTCTGGAACACCGGAATACTCTCTGGAACACCGGAATACTCTCTGGAACACTGGAATACTCTCTGGAACACTGGAATACTCTCTGGAACACCGGATACTTCTGGATATTGAATACTTCTGGACACTGGAATACTCTCTGGGACACTGGAATACTCTCTGGGACACTGGAATACTCTCTGGGACACTGGAATACTCTCTGGGACACTGGAATACTCTCTGGGACACTGGAATACTCTCTGGAACACTGGAATACTCTCTGGAACACTGGAATACTCTCTGGGACACTGGAATACTCTCTGGGACACTGGAATACTCTCTGGAACACCGGAATACTCTCTGGAACACTGGAATACTCTCTGGAACACTGGAATACTCTCTGGAACACCGGATACTTTCTGGTATATTGGAATACTCTCTGGGACACTGGAATACTCTCTGGACACTGGGATACAATTTGGTACTCTTGGACATAATGTGATACACTGCTAAGCGGAAGGCCTCGGTCAGATGACCAAAAGCTCCAACTGTGGGTCATTATATGACTAAAGACTCGTGTCAGGAGACACTTGTCCTGTTTCCTGACAAACCTTACCTATTTTTCTTGTGCCGTTTCCTGACATTCCTTACCTAACCTAACCTGCTAAACACACATTCATTAAGTAAAACAAACACCCTTGGAGAATCTTCCTTGATAATGAGATGAACAAAGGCAATATTTAAACTTTTAAGATCCAGAGTGAACTTCCATTTTCTAAATAATTATTCACACTCTTTTCTGGTTTTAAACTTTTGAGATTATTGCAGAGCAAATTTAGATAGTTTTTCGCTTCTTAATTCTTATGTTCCATGTATGATTGTGAGGATCATGTCGCCTCTGGGAATGATAGGTAATAGGCCTTCATCAGAGGAAAGAGAAGGCAGTACTAATTTCACGGATCAAGAGCCCTTGAACGGATAGTTTTGTTAATACATCCAGCAACACACACATACATATATATATATATATATATATATATATATATATATATATATATACAATGGACCCTCGGTTTTCGTTGAAAATTCTTTCCAGAATGCTGTTTGAGTGCCGTTACCGAACGAATTTGTTCCCATAAGGACAAATGTAAATTAGATTAGACATTTCAGACCCCCAAAAATACATTTACAAAAGCACTTACGAAAATACTAAAATTGTCCAAAACCGGGTGTATGTGTGTATATATATATATATATATATATATATATATATATATATATATATATATATATATATATATATATAAGAAAGTGTGTGTGTGGGTGTGTGTTTATATACATACACTACGTAGCGAAAAACTCATGAAATCTCCGTCGAAAGTTTGATGATTACCTTATTATAAATTGTTTTAATGTGCGATTAACCTAATTTATTGACCAATGAGGACGCTAAAGCAGGTTATGGCAATCCTTATATATGTAATACCAATATTTACTCGGTATAATTATGTCGCGGATTTCAGGTGATTGGAAAGACGAGCTGCTTGCGTTATGTTGTATATACTTCGGTTAATCGTATATTTCTATTAGCTGGACTTACCGGAATTTGCATTACTTGTTTAGGTAAGTGAAGCGTTTGCTTACGCGCATTTAAAGTAAAGAATTAATTTTAAACAACCTTGCCTCCAAAATTAGGCATTTGTAAGTACTGTGGTGGTAACTCAATTATCTGAGTGCCACTCACTCCCACACACACACACACACACAGCAGAAACAGATAAAGCTACAGTATTGGTAAATACCGTAAAAGACGAGCACAGAATCGTACTGAGTAACTCTCAACAAATTATAGAAATCCACTAGGAAACTGACCACGTCATGTGAGAGACCTACAGGTCTCACCATATATACCTTCGGAGAGTACTTTATACTCTCCAAAGGTATATAAGGTCAAGATAAGTCAAGTTAGCACCTGAGTGGCAGCGAGGCGAGGTGACCGAGAGATCTTGGGTGGCTCTAGAATTAACCTTTTTAAACTAATTTGTAGGTGTTAGTTACCAAGGTTTATATCATGTTCTATTGAAAATACCTTATGTCTTTAAATACGTCAAATACGACCAGGACACAAAATGTGTTACTGTATTAGAAAATAGATTATTAGATGGGAAAATTTAATCATCTACAATGGACATGAGCATTGTAATTCACATGAAAATATTATCAAATTGTTCATTCCAGAAATATCAACACGGCTGAGGGACTGATTACCTCAAACTCCTCCTCCTCTTCTACCATTCTTTGTATTTGACTGAAAAAAGCCACTGGATGGCGAAAAGTTTCTTCAGTAAAGATTCCCAAATGTTGCACAAGTGTCTCATTCCACATTTAATAACAAACTCGTCGAACTTAGTGTTCAAACCCATGGCAAGCTAGTCGTAAATCTAGTGTCATCCACTGTACCATGCCGGCTTAACAAGTGTCATCCATCTAAATGGATTTCTATACTCCATAGGAAAAAACAAAGAGCATATTTGTTACTCTATTCACCTGAGAACTAATCCCCATTCGCCTTTGATCAGAGGCGATAGTATAATCATTTAGTTGTGTTGAGCGGTGAAAGGTTAGCTTGGATGAGACCACAAACACAGGTTTTTGCAGACGAATCTCACACTATCATGGCTGTGGCGTGCTTGAGCTTGGTGAGTTGCTTACAATGTCATTACGATGTAGGGAGTTATTCATAAGAGCTTTGAAGGGAGTTGTGCTAGACCTTGCTACAGCCATGCTGGTGGCAGATTCATCGGTGTAAACGTGTAGGGAAGAGATATAAAATGAAGAGTTTAGTGGAAGAGGAGGAGAAGTCAACGACGACCCAACCCCAAGTAACATACAAGGGAAAACACAACCTTAAAAAACATGTCCTCCACCCATGGGGTGACCTTAACATAGCCTTCTCCCACGGGAAGACTTTAACGTGTCGTCTTCCCACTGGGTGATCTTAACATAACCTTCTCCCTCGGAGAGACCTTAACAAGCTTCTACCACAGGGTGACCTTAACATAACCTTCTCCCACGGGAAGAGTTCAACGTGTCGTCTTTGCACAGGGAGACCTTAACATAACCTCCTCCCTCGGAGAGACCTTAATCTTCTACCACAGGGTGACCTTACCATAACCTTCTCCCACGGGAAGAGTTCAAGTTATCCTCTTCCCACAGGGAGACCATGACTTGTCCTCCGCCCACGGGCTATACATTAGAATCCCATTACAAACAATTACAATACTGGAACTCTTCTTATAGATTAGGCTGAGATTTTGCAACATAAATTAGTGATACATTAGAAAAATGTGCAACACTTGGGTATTTTTATTATGGAAACGTTTTGTCACACAGTGGCTTCATCAGTCTAATACAAAGAAGAGTGATGAAGATCAGAAAGAGTTTGAGGTAATCAGTCCCTCAGCCTGGAGTTGATGTAATCAGTCCATCAATCTTGATAAGAATACAGCATATACGCGAAGGGGCTTATATACTGCAGACCGGTGAGGGGAACCAGTCGTAGGTAGTGTTACCTTGAACAAATCCACAGGTTGTCTGACAGGAATGTAGATAAATAGTTCAGAGAACCGATACGTTGATAAATTAGATACATGTGCAACACTTCTGTATCTATACTGTGTAAACGTTTCGCCACACAGTGGCTTCATCAATCCAATACAAAGAAGGTCAGAATTCATAGACGTGTGCTGTTGTAACAACCCTCTCGCCCCTCAAACACACACACACACACACGCGCGCGCGTTTGTATGTGTGTGGTTGTGGTTGTTTTGCAAGAGTGGGTGGAAAAATACACGCTTCCCAGAGCGTGCTTGGAAGTAATACTCATAGATTTATGAGTGCCTACTCAGTTTAGAGTACCTGGTGTCGCAGTGTATAATCTTGCAAATGTCTGAGCAAACTCTGGATGGACAGAAATCCCCTCTCTAGCTCTCACCGCTGGCTAGACTGGAACCCATCTTTATTTCTTCTCGTAACAGACACTGTTCATACTCACACAAGGAGAGCAATAACTAAGGTTCGTGTAGCATGAGATAAGGAGGGAAAAACACTTTCTGAAGATGACAAAGGCGCATGTGAAGAACATTAGTGAAGTAGGGAGAAGCACTGAGAAAAGACAAAGATCCATGTGAAGAACTTGAGTGAAGGACGAGTTAAGAGAACTCACAGAAGAAGACAGTTGCAAGTGAAGAACACGAGTGAAGGAGGAGGAAGGAGCACTCAAGGAAGATGAGAGAGGCCTATAAAAGCATAAGAATGGAGGAACACTGCAGGTCTACTGGCCCATAAAAGGCAGTTCCTTATCAAAACCACCTATTCCCACCCACCTATTTGTCTAACCGTTTTCTATTTTTTTTTCTTGATAATGTACAACGTGCTCAGAGTATACATTCCCCAGAGAGAAATTAGGTCACAATAAGAACGATCCCAAATGGATGAATAGGAGACTAAAGCATCTATTTGGAGAGAAAAAATTAATTTATAGGTGCGTCAAAAGAGGTTTAGTAAGATATTAACCTCTTAACTGTCCAAACGTAGATCTACGTTCTCTCGCGTAGCGCTCCGAACTTAGATCTACGTTTTTTTACATGCTTTCTTATGGAGAAAATCAAGGTCGGAGCGCTAGCGGTAAGAACGTAGATCTACGTTTGGGTAGGCACAGTACCTGAAAGCAAAAACAAAGAGGACCTGAAAAACAAAACTGGAGAGCATCCGCATATTAAAGAACGAAGTGGTGAAACTGCAGAGAGAACTGAATAAAACAAAAGTCCTTGGTGCTGGTGAGGAGCTCTTGATCCATGGAATTATTGCTATCCTCCCTTGATTACCTCTCGTTTCCCAGGCGCTGCATGACCTTTACGAGTCTGTCACTTTTATATGAACATTATGTTCAACAAAAGCAAGTGGCTGGTATTGTTATATTTATACATACCGGTAAATTCGTCATACAGAGTGGTGAAGACTCGATCCTATGTCCTCTAATCACGAGACAAAAACTCTTCTGTCAAATATAAAAAAAAATGCAATGGAGTCTGCAAACTTGTTCTCCAAAAGAAGGGGCAGAGTTTTTATCACAAGTTTCTGGTTACGGGGCAACCGTAAATCTAAAAATGTAGTTAAATATAAGCAAGAGAACAGGCAAAAAAAAAAAATAAAACACTCAACTTCAGCAAAATGTCACCAATATGTAGACTCTACTGGAAAAGATAATCAGGAGGATAGTGATATATCTTGAAAGAGCACAACAATACAGCTCCTTGTCTGAGCTCATTGGTTCAGACCTAAAGCGCTAACGTGTATTGTTTTATACCTCATTAACCTACTGGGTTTCCCTCACAGATTAACGGAGAACACGCAAGAAAGAGTAGCATGGGTAGACTGCACCTTCTTAGACTGCATTAAAGCAATTAACACAGTGCTAAGAATGAGAGTATAAGAAGATGAATCACCACAGGAGAGTATAACAAATGAAGGTTCGCTATAGATCAGTAGTAGGATCGTTACTGAGCGTAATGTGGACAAAGATAAGCTACAATACTACAGGACTGTAGTAGTAGTCGTCAAACAAGTGATTATAACGTTCAATCTAAACAAGCACAATGCTGTACAAATCAAAGAGGGCGGTGGAAGATCAGGTACTGTATGGACAGAATAGATGATATTAACTGTACACTACAGACTTTTTTTCCCCATTTATTCTGGACTAGGAAAATGCAAGGTAAAGGATCTGAGAGTGAACATTACGCCAAACATACCACAAGAAGTACATGTAAACCTCATAATATCGGCAGCACCTACGAGGCAAACTAATCTTAGAAATGACTTCAGAACCTTCAACAAAGATTCCTTTAAGCTGCTGTACACGACGCAAGTCAGGCAGCATCATCTTGGAGTCACACTAGTAACAGCAAGTTTAGAAACTAGAGATGGTTCAGAAGTTTGCAATTGTACTGGTCCCGGAACTAACATGTTTGATCTATGAGGGGAGACTAAAGAAACTATACCTAACACTTGTGGAAGAAAGAAGGACTAAGGAAGACATGATAACCAAGTACAAGGTGTTCAAAGAATGTAAGACATCTGAGGAGCCATTGATACACGCAAAATATATTGATGAGTTATAGAAACATTAAGAAACACTTTCTATGTCTCAAAGAGGTAAGAAAGAATAAGCCGGATGAGGAGGCAGTGGAAGCAAATACTGTACAGAGTTTGAAGAAGATGTATGATAGTGTAGAGGCCACGAACCAGGAACTCGGCCGCTGTCAAAGCATCTCAGTGATAAGTTAGTGAATGCATCCATTACCCACTAACCAACATTCATACATCAACCACCCAACATTCATACATCAACCACCCAACATTCATACATCCGCCACCGAACATTCGCTACTGCACATCCATCTACGCATTACCAGCTTCCCACTGACCACCAAACACCGATAACCTAAAGATCCAGATACTTACCAAAAGAACACACCAATATACTCGCCCCAAAATCCATACACCAACCACACAATCAGAAATTTGGTGGGGCAGCAGCATGTGCCTCTGAAATGTCTTGTGTTCACGATTCATGAAGCAATTTAAATTCGAGAGATTTGGACACTTTCAATAAATTTTCAATCGAGTGCTTGTTGTGTGATGCCAATGGTGACATTAGCGTCAGACAATGGGCGTGGTGCCTACTGTTCATAAAGTCTTGTCTACTGCACATGTGTTGGTTCGGAGGTGCGGTGATTAGACGGGCAGGGCGTTCAGCTCCCATCTCTTGCTGGCTCTCGCTCATTCTGTCTCTCGCTCGCTCTTGCTCACCATGTCGCTGCACAGTAGTCACTTCGGTAGTAAAATCTAGAAAGAATCTAAAATCTTGCTCGCTCTTGCTGTCGCTTTCTCTCTCTCTCTCTCGCCCTCTCTCTCTCTGTCTATCTCTCTCTCTCTCTCTCTCTCTCTCTCTCTCTCTCTCGGGTTCACACGATCGATACCTGGCACCGGAAACCTTTGAATTCGTGTTTGACTCTTTTTAATGACATTACGATGAAAGGACACCAGCACGATTTTTCCCCACGTTTCTTTTAGATGAAACAACGGGATGGAATTCAAACAGTATTTTTTTTTTCACTTTTTTTGGGGGGAAACTTTGACAATATTATGAAAAAAAAAATCTTTTATGAACCTTAGAGGAGGAAAATAAAAAGGGCGAGGCGCCATTCAGAGCAGTCGTGTTACACGACCGCAAACTATTGACAACTACGACTTTTATTTTGGATACGTAAACCACACGGTCACTTTTTTAGCTTTTCCCCCCGATCTGTTGCCGGCCATCTGCGGTCATTTCAGTCATGATCAATTGTGCGTGATTCTCCATTGTTTGATTATTACAAACGTTACAGCTGTGATAATGGGACTGCTCGTCGCCCTCGCCCTCCTGGAGAATTTCTATTGGCTTGAGTTGCAAAGTTTGTTCGGCTTTTATGCGTGGGTCTAGTTGGTCGTCACTGCACAAAGTAGAAAGGAATGGCCCTTGCATTTTGTGTGTCCTTTTTTTCTCTCTCTGTCCGCATCTTTTCAGGTGAGCTTTTACGTATATCGCAGTGTATTCCCACATCACGTGTGACACTCAGGTGCATCTGAACGCTGTTGCAGCTTGCCCGAACTCAGAGCTGTCAAACTGGCTCCCGGAAAGTTTTTCCGTGGCTAAATATACGGTTTTTGTTTATACATTTTTGTATCGTACCATAACCGAACTTTATCGAAAATAAAAGAAAATGTATTTTTTTTGAATTGCAGGGGACTTTTAGAAATTAACGCTCCGAATCTCGTAAAAAAACGTGCGTTGTAAAATATTAATAGGCTGCATTGTGGCAACGGACACCTGCATTAAGCTTTCATAGATTTTATAGTCTACAGATACCATAGGGTAGCGGGTGACGGCAGCAACAATCACTTGATCATTACGATGTAAGAAATATTTTATTTACTTTGGTTATTTTGTAGGGGCGGAAGTTTAATTCTTCCTACCAATACGTCCTTCAACCTCCCTCACCCCTTCCTTCACTTATTAACACTCCAACCATCCACTCTACACCTTCCTTTAGCAAGCGAGACGTATGGGTTAAGTTTCCCTACACACGTTGCTTCCATTCACCTAGTAGTAAATAAGTACCTGGGAGTTAGTTGACCGCCGTGGGTCGCATCCTGGAGAATGGTCAGATGCTTCAACAAATATATATATATATATATATATATATATATATATATATATATATATATATATATAAGAAACAAGCGCCTTCAAAATGGCCTAAGCACTCGCTATGATGCAAGAACTGGAATTCACTCAGAAAACACTGAATATTGCTGCAAAGTAACTGACATACGGAATGATAAGACATGAAAAGGTAAGCCTGCACACCCACTATCATCCCACAGATCAACACCACCTTAACCCTGGTAAATATCCTGAGAGGAGGTAATTACCAGGTAAGAACAGCTCCCGTAACGTTTATTGGAATGCTTGACGATATCCTCGTTGGCAATTGAAGTGTCTTATTTCTAGCAGACAGATATCAACACTATGTATGAGCCTCCTCCTGTGTGATGAAATATAAGATAAATATAGCTAGCTTTAGTTTCTACAAAATATTGTAGCAGCACACTGCTGATGTATCCAGTTCTGCTAAAAAATGCAACCCCCCAATCATCACCTACCTTAACCCCCCCCCCCCACTTCCTCACTCGGCTTTACAAACACTCCAATTATCACCTACCTCCCCCTTCCCTCACCCTTGTCTTACACCAGCGTCCCTCCAACCTACCTCCTCCCTCACACCAGCGTCCCTCCTCCCCACATATACCTTCACCCCAGCGTCCCTCCTCCCCACCTCTTCCCTCACACCAGCAGCACATTACAGATATACCTAATTATGCAAAAAGAATTTAAAAAATCTTCACATAATGACACAGTTAATAACACGGACAACGATATTACTTTCACGGAAGCAGCGCGTGGGACACCACACTGGCGTGGGACACCACACTGGCGTGGGACACCACACTGGCGTGGGACACCACACTGGCGTGGGACACCACACTGGCGTGGGACACCACACTGGCGTGGGACACCACACTGGCGTGGGACACCACACTGGCGTGGGACACCACACTGGCGTGGGACACCACACTGGCGTGGGACACCACACTGGCGTGGGACACCACACTGGCGTGGGACACCACACTGGCGTGGGACACCCCACTGGCGTGGGACACCCACTGGCGTGGGACACCACACTGGCGTGGGACACCACACTGGCGTGGGACACCACACTGGCGTGGGACATCACAGTTTACTTCTGGATATTTATTAAAGGAAACGTGTGAAAAAGTCACTTATGTACACTTCAGGACATTTAATAGAGGAAACGTTTCGCCATGAATGGCTTCAATGGGAACGATGAAACCACACCTGGCGAAACGTTTCCTTCTGTAAATTTTCGTGAAATGTGCACAAGTGTCCTTTTCGGCGGATGGTCAGCATCACGATGGCAAAACAGCAATGATGGAGGAGCAGTAAATCCGTAGGAGTCATACAGCACCTGTGGGAAGGGGAGGTATTTAGGTTTGATTGAAGGGAGTGGAGCACAGGTATGATTGCTTATATCAAGAACCTCTCACCAGCATCAAGGAACCTTCCCTTGAGCTGTACAGTGACGTCAGCACCTCCAACAATATATTAAGTTAATGGTAATACTCATAATGATTACCAACCGTGTTTCTGATATCTTCTGCTAAGATGTTGAATAGTCTGGGGCCACGAATGTTGATTCACTGTTCCCTTATTGTGCCCACCGAACCCCTGCTCCTCACTGGGTTTATTTAGCATTTCCTCCCATATCTCTGACCCCAGTATGTTGTTATGGGAGTGTACAGATTTGGGACCAGGCCCTCGAGTACTTTACAGGTATATATTATTATGTATCTCTCTCTCCTCCGCTCCAGTGAATACATGTTCAAGACTTGAAGGCGTTCCCAGTAATTTAAGTGTGTTTGTTCCAGCTCAGATATTTCTCCTGCTTTGAAGGGGCCGTCAGCACTGAGCAATATTCCAAATAAGGAAGCACTAGCGATTTGAAGAGTGTCACCACTGGCATTATATCCTTTGTTTTGAAAGTTCTCAATACCCACCCCGTCATCCTCCTGGCTGTTGTGATCTTTGTCTAATTATATTCCTTGAAAGATAGGTCAGCTGACATAATTATTCCCAAGTCTTTTACGTGTTCCTTTCGTTCTATGTGGTGACCCTCTTGCGTTTTGTATATAGTGTTCCTTTTGAGTTCTTCATTTTTTCCATACCTAAGCAGCTGAAACTTATCACCATTGAACGTCATGTTGTTCTCCACTGCCCATTGGAAGACCTTGCTTATGTCCTCCTGTAATTTTTCAGTGTCCTCTACCGTAGTGACTTTCATGCTTATTTTAGTGTCATCTGCAAATGATGATACCTACCTCCAGCATTGAATTCGTTGCATCGTTGCTGCTTGCAACCCGTGGTCATCACTTTTACGGTGAGGCGTTAAACCCCCAAGGGTCACGCAGCGCCTGGAGAATGGGAGGCGATCCGAGGAACGGGAGAAGCGGTTTCACTTCACACCATATTATCCCCTCAAAGGTTCCTTGATACCAGCGACGGGCTCTTGATCCATGGAACTGAAGTTATCCTCTTCCTTGGATCGAACCTGAATGCCTCCCTGTCCCCAGGAGCTATGTGACTCCTGTGGAAAAAAATGAAAAAAAAACTGACCAAGGTTTTCACACAGTTAAGTCTATCAGTTATTTTATTATTTTCAATTTTTCTCAATATTGTCTATGTTTGTTACGTATAAGGACATAAGTGCAACTAACAGCTTGACAAAGCTCCTGGAGAGCGAAACGTTGCCACAGTAAAATGTCGCATTAGTGGCACTTGTGTTCTTTTACCTAACATTGTCGGTAATTCTACCAACATTATTACTGATGTATGCTTGTTGCTGTTGTTGTTGCTGCTGTTGCTGTTCCTGCTGTTCTTGTTGTTGCTGCTGCTGTTGCTGTTACTGCTTATATTTTTATTATTATTATTGTAATTGTTATTTCTATGATTATTTTTATTATTATATTCCCGAGGAAGCGCTAAACCCGTTAACATCGGCCTGTGGCCCGTGGTCTGGTGGCAAAAGCTCTCGCTTCACACGATGAGGGTCCGGATTCGATTCCCGGCAAGGGGAAAAACATTGGGCGTGTCCCTTTACACCGGTTGTGCATGTTCACCCATCAGTAATAATGGGGTACCTGGGTGTTAGTTGACTGGTGTGGGTGGCATCCTGGGGCAAAACTGACCTAATTTGCATAACAAGGGTGTTTCTATATAGTAGTATGTCACTGATGTCAGCTAGACCTGTATACCTTGTACATGTACTTGTAGAAATTAAGATATTATTATTAATATTATCGCCATGGAAATAGGGAGGGCCGGGGATAGGGAGGCTGATAATCAACTTCGATCCAAGGAAAGCAGGATGTGGCTTCAGTTTCCAGGATCAAGAACCCCCTTTATTAACATCAACCTCCCCGTTTACCCCCCCCCCCCCCCACTTTCGAACAGCTGAGTTATTTACAGTCTTACCTATAAGAGTTCTCCAAAACAATAAGTTATAGCTAATTAACTAACTATAATTTGTTAATTATAATTTGATATAATGCTGAAGGGTTTAATTTGTTAAGTACAATTAGCTAAATGTAATTTTATAAACAAGCCCTCGTGGGCTGACTGGCTACAACGTGGACCCCAGTTCGAGTCCATTATTCTATTTGTTCACAATTTGCTTAGTATAATTTCTTAATTACAGCGTTGAAATGTGGAAAGGTTTAACTGGTTAAGTAAAATTTGTTACGTATAATGCTGAAGGGTATAATTTTCAAAGTACTTCTAAGTACAATTTGCTCCATTGAAACTGGAATACAGGGTTGAAATTCAAGTGGATAGGTGCCTTGATGCCGACAAAGACCTCTTGATCCAAGGAACTGGAGTAACCCCTCAGTCACTGGATGACTCGCGAGCTGCGATATTTTCACGAATTTAAATATATATAAATGTGGAAGGAAACACCTTGAATAAAAGGCTTGTATTCGACTCCTGCTAATTAGCACACTATAAAAAATTCGTCTAATTTTGTTGGAATTGTATTATAATGACTTTCTCGTGTCTGTTATTTTTACTACTTGTTTAATTTACCTGTTTAATGTTAATTTATATCACACTTGTTTCTTTATCACACACACACACACACACAGATACGATAAAGCTCATGGAGCAGGGAGAGAGTGAACCTAGTAGCGACCAGCGTAGAGGCGGGGCCAGGAGCTGTAATTCGAACCCTGCACCACAGATATGTGTAATGTATGTATGTAACAAGGTAAACTCCAGGTACAAATAGGCGAGTACACACACACACACATACATACACACACACACACAACACACACACACACACACAGTTGCTTTACTCATTGTTAATACCACACGATTGTTTGTGTCAAGTTGCATCTACCACCATGACTCATTGTCAGTTGGTCGTCCTGATGCAGTTGCTGAACGAACATCAGGAATCCGCTGACTTCAGAGTGCCCCAGTATAGTATCTAGGCGAGTCCCATGCTTGCAAAGTGCTTGTCCAGCTGGTTCTTGAGTGACTTTATTGCCTTCCAGCTTGCAACTTTATCGGGTAGTTTATGCATACGGTCGTCTTGGATCTTCCGCCTCTCAGCTTCATTCCATTGTTTCGGGTTATGGGCTCACTAGCCGCTTCAAATAATTCTTCTTGTAAGAGTAAGTCAAATCCAATCAGCATCTTAAAAGTCTGAACGAGATCTTGTAGTCTTTATTTCCTAAGAGTCATTCTTCGTGAGACTAAGTGATGTTACGAAATTGGTAGCTCTTAAAAGAAAAAAAAACATGGAACGGGGGGATGGCGAAGTTTGAACCCAAGCCAGTGCGTAAGCCACTGGGCCTGGAGTTCTAAAACTCTTATTATTATAATCATAACTAAGCGCTAATTAAGACTCAATCGCCATGGATTCAAATCCCTCACGTTCTGTGATTCGTTTGCAATCGTGTTATTACGGTTTCGTGAATCTTGGTACGTCTTCTCTGTACCCTTGCCAATACATCTTCGTCTTTTATGTAACTTGGAGACGAAAACTAGATGACATATTCAAGATGCGATCCAATAAGTGCACTGCAGAAAATCAGTATGATATATGTTCATGATCGAAGTTTTCAGCTACGAAACCAATCATTCTATTTACTTTGCTGTTCGCAAATAGGCATTGTGTGGTACGCTTGACCGTCCCTGTCTTCTCTTCTTACGTTTTTTGCCTGTTATTTCAAGTAGTTGTCTCGTCTTCCTGTCTGTTTTTATTTTCATTTTTTTTCACGTTGTATCTTTCTTGTTATGTTATCATTTTTGAGACTCAGAATTTTTCGAATCTCACTCCTATAAATTTGGAGCCCAGAAAAAAACATTGTCAGATTGAAAATGATTTCAGTATAATATGTCTCTTCATTTAGCAGAAGAGTTCTCTCATACCCTCTCCCGTGCCTCGTAAGAAGTTCTTCCTTTCTTGACCCTTCTGGAATTAATTAGATTAATCTAATGTCACCCACTCTCATTAATCTATTGCCACCCTTCATATCATTAATCTAATAGCAGATACTCTATTCCCCTTCGGATACTCTATTCCCAATACACAGCAAGTTTAATTTCATTTCCTTTGCGTCATTCATTGCATTTTTTGACATTCTAAGAGTGAGATGATGAGCGCATAAGACAGCCTCTCTGTGACTTTCTTAATGACCAATCAGGAGAAGAGAGGGACAAGGGAGGCACCCTGCTAGTCATCTTGAAAAGTCATTTTCATCTTCACCAAAGATAAGTTTCAAGTCACTTATGTCACATGATTAATTTTGTTATTTAGCAAAATTCGTTACATCTGCAGTGTGCTGCTAGCTTATTATGTATGAGTTTCACAGTGGGAAGAAGAGCTATGTTTATACATAGAGGTTTATACATAGTGTTAAAATAAGTATTCGATTAAAGGTTTATCAGTTACGGCAGCTTCTGGGTTCTGTTCTATCAGAACTGGTGCTTCTATCACTTAGGAATCACTATCGCTCAGAAGAGTCTATCACATTCTCAAGAAACGTGGTATACAATCATGCGCCGCATAACGACGTTTCGGTCAACGACGGACCGCATATACGACGGTGTTGTAAACAAACCTACCGCGCTGCCAGTCGTATAAAAGTACAGTACATACAATTATGTACAGTACATAATATTTGATACTGATAATAAACAACTATGTTACTGGTTTATATATTTACTATATTGTATTTTTTTATCGTTCTAGAGTGTACTCTTTCTACTTATAAAAAGTTTATTGTAAAATAGTATGTCGTGTTACGCTGGCAGCAGCCTCATACATCTCATGTTTACATAGTCTCTTGATAGCCTCATTTTCCTTTGTGCCTGATTTAATCTCGTTCATTATCTGCTTACAAGCAAATCTATGATGAAAAAAAACAAGTAAATATAGCCTAGGTGTGTAATAGGTTATATCATCTAGGTTTGAGTAAGTACGCTCTATGACGCTTGCACGACGGCGAAATCGCCTAACGACGCATTTCTCAGAACGTATCCCCGTCGTTTAGCGACGCATGACTGTATTTATGAAAAAATCTCCATCCTAGAGAGGTGAAGACAAATTACATATGGGAAACACAGGAGAGAAAGAGAGAGAGAGAAAGGGGAGGGGGAGAAATTTCGATGGCATATGTTTAACTACTTATAGACATTAGTACATAATAAAAAAAATTAACACATCGGCCGTTTCTCACCGAGGCAGGGTGATATGAAAAAGAAAAAACACTTTTACCATCATTCACTCAACTGTCTTGACAGATGCTTGCCGATACTACAGTTCAAAAACTGCAACATATGTCAGCCCCTCCTCCAGAATGCAGACACTATACTTCCCACCTGCAGGACTCAAGTCCGGCTAACCGTTTTCCCTGAATCCCTTCATAAATGTTACCTTGCTAACACTCCAACGGCACGTAAGGTCATAAAAACCATTTGCCTCCACTCGCCCGTGTCTAACATGCTCATTATATGTCTAAGAATAATGTAAAAGACGGGGTGAAAGGTGGATTGAAGTGTTGGTAAACACTTCAATCTACCCTTCAAGTATACCAAGTTTCTTCTCTAGCGTCATTCTGCAATTTATCCAAGTTATTTAGTCTGCCTTCCGTAAAATAAGGAAGGTGTGGTCTGTTCATTAGGTGATCATATACGTAGTATTTATATACAGAAGTCATTGCACAGGTACACTAACTACTATTCCATGACAGGAGAGCTTACAGATGACGGGACACCATAGTCCATAGCTAAAATTAATACATAGAACGTGTGTAAAGTTCTTAACCAATTATAGAACAGTAGAATGTGTTACGCGAGGAAATGGAGTTATAACCACTAGAAACGTTAAAACAAAAATTATGTTAAATTTAAGACTTAAAGCATCTTGTAGGTTCAAAGAACTAATTACCAACAGGCAATAACACACGCGCACTCAAGACAAAATGAAGACAAAAAACAGACGACAGAAAAAGGACTAAGTGATAGGAACTAAACAAGTATTTCGGGATCTTCCCCGAGGAAACAAAAGAGAATCCTGACATAAGTAAAGAACGGGAAGAGGAGCTGCGACAGATATACGGAAAAGAGGAACATAGAGAGAGATAATCAGAGAAACTGAGAAAGCGGAAAAAACAGATTGAGAGGGAAAATGGCTGGCAGACAAAGACAAAAACAAAAAAAATAGAGAAAGCGCACAGAGAATTAATAGAAAGGAAGAAAAGAAAGTGGGAAACCATCACATTATAAATGAAGAATATTAATTACATTATTATTATTATTATTATTATTATTATTATAGTCATAACCAAGCGCCAAACCCGTAAGGGTCATACAAAGTTGTATATTAATTGCAGATAACCTAAATGACAGAGGCAGGAAAAAAATAAGCTTCAGAAAGCAAGCAAATATAATTTATTAAATGAAAAAACGGGAATAAGAAAATGGAAGATGCTGAGGTTGATAGGAGAGATGAGAGATCAGAGCATAAGACAAACAAAAATACTAGCAGCCTCTTACTAAGATACTTTGACCTAAAGACGATAAAGCACATTTACCATCACTCATTCCCTAGCTGCCTTTCCAGATGTTAAAGAAAATGACGATCCAAATGGCTCATTACACTAATATATCCACCCATCCTTCATAGTGTTGGCACTGGATTTTCCACCTTCAAATAAGCAATATCTCCACCTATTCGAGGGATGCCAACTCAGAACTGCCTACCACCTTCTCTCCGCACAACACTCTGGATTAATAGCTATGAATCTAAGAAAGCTTACCTAACTGTTTTATTGACTTCTCAGTTCTCTGACGATCGTGAGTATTCATTCCTCTGTGTGTTTACTGTTTATCTATTTTACTTGCAGATATTACCTGTCTTGCTTTGGTGATACCTTAATTATTTAACGTAATGTTATGCATCATTTTCTCTCACCTGTCTTTTAAACTTTCAGCTCATCGAGTGAAACACTGGTGATGGTAACCACTATGTGCTTTTTTTCCACTGACCGAGACATTTCAGTGTACCATCGAATCTTCAAGGAACTGAAAAAGATGCATTGACTTTAGCAAAAAAAAAAAGTTTTGTATATTTTCTTCTCAACTTTATATTCCGTATCTGTGAAAAACACGTATGTGTGACTCTGCCGTTCAGGGAAAGGTGCTTCTTCTTTTCATATTCGTCAAAGCTTTGTACTGTATCCGAGACCTCAACCAGCTGGGTTCACCCTCTCACTAATTGCTCGCTGAAATCTGCGAATGAGTCCTACTGCGCTGCACCGTGTTGATGTGCCTCCTCATTAAGGCACTGGTCTCTTCTACCACGGGAGTGTCAGTCTTCAAACTGAGTTGCCCGAATCTTTTGCTTTTATTTTCGGTGGCGATTCTATGTACGTCACAGTGGACGGCAGTGGCTCAGAGCCAGACTACAGTGCCACAGGCTGCTGAATACTTCTTGTTGGAGGAACCTATGTATTGCCCTGTGTGTATTGTCTTGTGTGTCTTAACCTATGTATTGTCTTGTATCTGATCTCTGATTAATTTTCATTTTACGTCATTGTTTGATTCAGTTAGGGAATATTTCATGTTCGTTTATTTTAATGTTTGTGTATCTAATTAACCATTTGGTTATAAAATCGTGTTTTATTGCATTTTCCATTTTTCTTTTCGGGAAAATGGAATTAACTGTCTACGAAACATTGAGATTAATTATCCATCTACAAATATTTGTATAAACAATAAGCAATTTTGTGTCAAATACGAAGTGATTAAAAATAAAATAGGCCCCAGAAGCAGTAAAAAATAATACTTTTTCTAAATATCACAGCTTAAATCTTCAAGCTTTGCATCAGAAAGAAACGTAAGCTCAGAATAAAATGCCCTTTCGCCACTTAAGCAAAAAGAATGAATATATAACTCAAGGGGGAAAAAAAACAATCCTGGGAAGACGTCGAGGTTCAGAACGACAGCTAAGGACCCCAGGGTAACACAATGCCTGGTAGGGGGAAAAAAAACTGGCCTTAAACTAGCGATAAATTACGCAGGCAAACCCACCCCAGTCAAGGACCCTCTTCGTCTGGACCCTTCCATTGTTACGTCTGCACACACCGACACGCGAGACTCCAATTTCATCGAGAGCGAGTCTCGAGAAGCAGCCACAAGGCAGATGAAAAAAAAAACCCTCCTGAGACGGACAATCTTAATGGTAGGTAGCAACAACATCCTCCTCTTTCTCTTTAAGAGACGAGAGTTGGAATTTATAATCGGGAGCAGTAACAACAGCAGAAGCATCAGTAACATTGGGAGATTCAAGAATAAAAGTAATAACAGAAGTATTAGCAATAGCGGGAATAGTAACAATGGCAGTAGTTGAAAAGTGTAAGTAGTAACAGCAGTAGCAGCGCAACCATAGCAGGAGGAATATTAGTATGAGCAGCAATAGAAGCAGCAGCAGAGGTATGACAGTAGCATTAAATGTATGAGAAAAAAGTAGCAGTTAATAGGAGCGTCATTATTAGCAAAAGAAAGTAGAACTAGTTGTAGCAAGCAGCAGGAACAGCAACTGAAACGGAAGTAGCAGCAGCATCAGTACCAGTAGGAACACCACCACCAGGAATTGCAGTTGCAGTTGCAGCCATAGCAAGCTGACAGGCAGTAGCAGAACCCCAGGTTCAGGGGGGCTGACAGGCAGTAGCAGAACCCCAGGCTCGGGGGAAGGGGGCAGAGCTGTCAGTTGAGCATTCACAGCTTGGTCACAGCGGGCTGGGTACCGCTACCACTGTAATCTTGCTCTGGTACCACCTGATTTCCAGCGTCTACCATATCATTACCAGACGTGACCAGTCTGCGAGAAGGCCGGCCATGCACCCGCAGTGAGAAATAATAATTTGAGAAAGAATAAATCTTGCTTATTGCACACTCAGAAACGCATCCACGCTGCATCTCAGATGAGACACTAAAACACTGGCGATTTTAATCGTCTGGAGGACTGAAAGACGAGTTTTTAAACGGTAATTTCTTGCTATATTTGATGTCAACAATGAAGCAGCAAGATGTTTCTTTCTCGGCGACCGCTCCAACAAACCTTACGATACGGCATCACAATACTAGGCTTCCACAGCGCCAGACTACCATGAAATATATGCCTTCGCTCTTGCTCGCACTCAAATGGCACTAAGGTCATTTTCTTGCTTCCAGAGCCTCTTCCTCGTGAGCCTGGGCCTTGGAGCCTTGAGTGAGCCTCGTCATGGATATTCTGAAAGGGCTGAGTGGCTGGGTTACGTGTGTTAGAGTCGGGGTATCGGGGCAGAAGGTGGGCACACATAATCACTATGATATACCAACATTACACAGCCTTCACTGTTATTATGTGGAACCCGCGGGTCCTGGCTCCGCCCTCTCTCTGCTACCTGTCTTAACTCGGCCACTGTGTGTGTGTGTGTGTGTGTAGGCATGCGTTCAGTTGAGTGCACTCACCTAAATATACTCACCTATACGTGGTTGCAAGGGTCGAGTCTCAGCTCCTAGCCCCTGTACAAGCTATCGTGTGTATAGGTGAATGTACAAGAGTATGTGTGTGTATGTGTGTGTGTGTGTGTGTGTATAGTTACCAATTTTTAAAGGCACTTGTCGAGTGTGTGTTCGCGTGCGTGCTTGCGTGTATACATACGTCCGATGGGGGGTCATACAGAGCTGTATGTTGGATAACAAAAATATTAAGTAAATTAAATGCTTATTATCTAAACATACATGCTACTACTTATAAAAATTACAAAAAAAATAATTTTTAAAAATTTCAGATGATTGCAAATTGCATGGAATAAACAAAAATAACCTAGTTATATACGTCAACAAATGGAGTTTATGTTACAGAAGAGTTAAAGGTGTTGTTGGGGAGAGGGAATGAAGCAGTTCCTGGTGTCTTACAGGCAAAAAAAAAAATGGGACTTTAAAGAATAAAGAGGCACAATACAGTGACTGGAACAATACACAAATAACCCTCACTTAGGAGACTGAAACGTATGACGACGTTTCGGTCCAGCTAGTTAATGGTCTAAGTCAGAAACGTCGTCATTTCCTCCTGTGTGCGAGTTATTTGTGTAAAGTGTAACTTTGTATACCTAGTACATCCATTTAAAGTGATGGATATATACCATGGAACGGGAAGGGATTGAACTCATGGCAAATAAGTCCTAAAACTCTATGCTATGATGGATACTTGTGGAGCAACATGTTACTGGTCTGTTTTGATTCCTGGAAGATAAAAGACGATACTACGAAGCAATATTGTACCTCATGACGTAAAAATGAACCATACCACTGGGCCAGCTGGCCCAGTGGCTAGCGCTGCAATATCCTGTCTGTTTGCTTTAAATCTGAATTTCATATTATCTAATATCTCAATAGTCATCCAGGGTTCGGTTCTCCGTTTAATCGTAACCTCTTTAACTGGTGCAATATTATCAAGGATGGCAGTGAACATTGTTTTGAATTTTTCCCAGGCATCATTTACGTCCGTGCAACTTGTTATCACTGTCCAGTCACAATTGTGTACCATATTTATCAGTGTTTCTTTACTGTAGTTTCTATCTGACCTCATTCTTATTGTCCTGTGTTGGTCTATCCATTCCCTAGTGATTTTCCAGGTGCAGTAAATGATGAAATGATCACTAAGACCTGTGTTAATGACGCCTGCTGACTAATGTTCTCAGAGCGGTTACAAAGTATGTGGTTAATTAGGGTGGCTGAGAACTGTGTGATCCAGGTTGGTGTATTAATTAGTTGAGTGGAATTATTTAAATCTAAAATGTACTTATACCTTTTACATAGCCCGTTATTTCGCTGTTGAGTACAGATATTGAAGTCTCCCAGTATTAGTCTCACAATTGTTTTCAAGTCCGGACAAGACTCTCGAAAAGTCTTCTAAGAACTGGTCATGGGTGGGAGGGCGGTAACTAGTTGCTACTAAGATGGGTTTGGTCTAGGGAAGCAGTTTAATGTCATTTAAATCAGGTCTTGGGTTGTAGGCTGTCATTTCTTATGAAGGCACATGCCCCACCACCTTTTCTATTCCTAAGGGCTTTAAATTGTAACCTATTTTGACCTCGTCGTCAGTCACCGTATCATCCAGCCAGGATTCAGAGATAGATATAACAGCCGTCCTAGTTCTGTTAGCTAGAATCCTAATCTCTGCCAATTTTGGAAAAAGTGATCTTGCGTTGACATGAATAAAGTGAAGGGCTGTTTTCACAAAACAATCATAATCATCAATATAAGGCAAAGAGTAATTTGTATTAAAATTAGGTAAATCAATGTCATCACTGCTAAAGGGTAACTGTGCCAAAGTGTATTTGTTACAAACAAAAGGAAATTTAGTATCATTACCATAATCGAACACATCCATTATGCACCCATCTCTTACACATTTTACTGTTATTTTTTCGTACCTTAGTACAGTGTATACATATGTCTGGTGGTGTCTGAGATAATTAGAATGGTTCTATTGTCTCACATTACCCTTGTTACGGGTTTTGTGGTGACTTGTAACTTAAATAAAATATCCTGCCTCCTAAAGGGTAAATGACCTGACAAGTCTAGGGGTATTTAAATTACGAGAAAAACAACCACTCGGGCCAACTTGTACCTTCACACCAATTATGACGTATACATTTAAATAGTTAATACAGTATAAGGAAGGACACAAAAACTCACCTATACAAAAATATATATAATAAAAGTAACTTATATACAACTTATAATCTACTCCACTACAACATCAAATTAACTCCAGTCACATTAGTTCACTAGCACACCGCTACTAGTGAGTTAAATAAAATTATTAAAATTTATAAACAGGGAGGCTCCATGATACACCCCCTCCCCTTCCTTCTGCAGGCTGGTCAACCTGCAGGCTGCTCAACCTGCAGGCTGTACAAGTACTCTCCTAGATTTAAACAGGCGTCTGCATACTATGGCCTTACAGTTAAACATGAGAGCATTTAAATACTAACAAAATTATAGTATACACTAAAAAACTTACCAACCCACCTACTCACACTAACGCCAACCATGATGACTTCTCCCCGCGTCCAGATTCAGTACAATCCCGGAACTATGGAGCATTATTTTTTATATAAATTTTTCCTGCAGCATACTGCATAATAGCCCTATGTGTGCATTACATATAGAGTTAAAGTTATCATTCCTAGCTACTAGACCGTCTTTATCACCGTCACTTATCTGTCTGGTTTGCACCTGCACCATAGTTTGAGGTCCTTTATTAGTTTGGATATCGCCACTTAATAGCGTCACTGTAAAAGCTGTGCGCCACTGTTTTTGTTTGGGTATGCGATGTTGCCATACATTGCGGCGATATTGACATTTACGTTTCTGGTAAGATGGCAACTGTTGGACTTTCACTGTCCAGGGTGCTATTACCCTATTCGCATTGCTGGCAGGTCATTTGCTTTTTCTTCAGCAGTTATCAAACTTTTCCTCGTTGTATCGGCAGAGGTTCTCAGCCAAGAGAAATTCTCAGTAGAGAGAATACAACTCTTAACAGAGCTGAGGAGACTCTCAGGGAGCCTATTCCTCCATGAAGCACCCAGGTCACTAAGTGTTCATATATTCAACTCTGTTCCTGATGGCAGGGTCCTGAGGCAGTAGGTATACTCAAAAGAATAGTTCATGTTAATTAATTTTGTTCAGTTATCATTAATTTACGAGAGTCTTCATTCCAGCTCCATACATTAACAGAGAACATTTCTTCTGTCTATTCCGATACACAAATGCACAAGAACATTCTTTTTTCAACACATAATTAACGGCCCAGTACACTCCTGTACTGTGAGAAAAACTGATGCAAGTGTCAATAATCCATTAATCAGTACTATTAAAAATGAGTTATTATTTTTTTTTACAATATAGTAAGCTGAAATTTTTCTCTCTCTCCGCCTCCCCTTCGAGTCGACAATAAAAATTGTGATGAATGAACCCAGGGCGTCAGTACCACGGTGGACAGCGCCACCATAACACGCACACCCTCCTCTCACCACCCCTGGCTAGACCATGGGGACCCACAGAATTTTTACAAACCGTGCTTTTCAAAAGTCTGTAATTGGTCGTATTTCACTGTGTGTGTAATTACTTATTTGAGTCTGCGGGGAAAGGAAAGGTAGGTTTGAATTCTAGCTTCTGAACTTTCGACCGATTTAGGTACAAAAGCTTTGTCATATCTGTTTAAATGGAGTTCACTTTTGATGTGTTATTGGGTCTAACATTCCTACCTTAAAGAAATGCTTTATAATATTACTAAGCTCGAAGGATAGTTCGTATGAAATAATTTCGTTCAACTATTCCTATGGCTCACATAGTTACCCCTTATTTTAAATTAAAGAGTCGATTCTTTTTCTGTCGAGTTTGTATTTCAGATTATTTTTTATACTGTATTCATTTGGCTTCTTGTGTTTCGTTTTGCACCATGTTGGATGCACCTCTTTGAATTTTCACGAATTTCACTTTGTATATTGCTAGGTGAGGCTTCAATAACATACTTTGGTTTCTGTTTCATTGGGTTGTCCCTCAGGGGAGGTGTCTTGATGCTGGTGATGAACTTTTAATTCCAAAATTTGGATTAGTTCTGATTACCTTCTATGCCCCTGGTGCTGTGTGATCCTTCCAGATTAACGTAATAGTTGTGTCCCAAGGACAAATACTTAAGGGAATGCCTGCCGCCTGGAGCGTGAGTCGACAGCAGCACATCCATAAATCTTACGTCTACCTGACCCACATTGCTGTAAGTGCTAAGTTTGAATACATATACAATTGCAGGAAATAAATATATGGACTATTTTAACATTTCCTTCTGACCCTCATTGTCTTCAGTGCTGAGTTTAAATACGCATAGAGCTGCAGAAAATAAATTTATGGACAGTTTTAACATTTCCTGATGCTTGAAGGAAAAGTTAGAACGAAGGAAGGAACGGAGGTGCAGAGCTTGACTTTAATTGCTGATCAATATTTATTAATGTGTTCATATGGAAGCGGCAAATCCACACGGGTTATACAGCGCCTGGGGACTCTGAGGTTATCATATATTATCCAAGGAAAGGGAGGGTAGCTATAATTCATCTGACCAGGAGCCCTTCACTTGTTATCAAGGCAACTTTTCCCTTCCCCCTTGAAGGGACAGCTAAAACAAAAGCTTCAATTGAACACAAGTAGCTGAGCTCTTTGTTTACTCTCACTGATGGTGACGCAGATGCAGTCCAGCCTCGAGCGTGGGGATACCAACGCTTTAAGTGTGTACGATATAACCAGCCCAGATAGAAGCGAGGAAGCAGCAAGCCTATCTGAATGACAAGGTTGCTAATACAATACACCAAAAGTTGTCTTAAGAGTGATGTAATAGTGAAAGCCACAACATAGAGACTATCTGATGACTGTTCTCAAACCATTCTCGCATCAAGAATGATCAACATTCAGATCTACTTTGCCTTTCTCCTTGTTCTAAGCCCTTTCTTACACCCTCATCTGCCTCCACCTCTACACCTCATCGCCCAGGTAATTCAATAATGACACGAGGGGCTCTGAGACAGAGAAGCTTCCTTCTCCTTCGCTCCTCTTATTCCTCCCGGCTCTCCCATTCACTCTCCTCCACCAGTCCCTCCTCAGCCTACTTTTCCTCTTCATCCTTCCATTCATACTCTCCCTCCTAAACATACCTTTCCTCCCACCTATTTTCTCTCTCTGACACCCCCTGAATTCAGTGAATCTAATGTGTCACCCTCATTTCCTTCCTCCTTCGCCCACAACACTACCTTTATCCTCTCTACCTTTCTTCCTTCTTTCCATACCCATTCCACCTCTAATCTCTTCTCCAGCCTCCCAGATGAATATCCCAGATTCTCACATTACTGAGTGGAGCTGCCGCACACTGCGAATGTTCCATAATATTGACAAATAAATAATATCTTTCATGATAATATCTGTTCCTCAAATAGCTTTACTACCACCTGGAACTGTTCCTCTAATTACCTTTCCAGTCTATTACATTCAATTCATTCCTCCTCAGTCCCCTAAACTCATGCCTCCTCCTCTTCCACTCTTTCTCTCCTCCTCTCGCTACGTCTCCATTTCCTCCAATACCTTACTTTAAGACTAAGACACATGTGGAACAGTTGGGTATCTTTATTGTTAAAACGTTTCACCTACACTGTAGGATTCTTCAGTCAAATACAAAGACAGAAGGTGAAGTAGTGAAATCAATGTGATGTAATCAGTCCTTGGAGAATTAGTACTTGATGTGATGGACTGATCACATCACCTTCATTACACTACTACACCTCCTGCTCTGTATTTGACTGAAGAAGCCTACTGTGTAGGCGAAACGTTTCAACAATAGACACCCAACTGCTGCACATGTGTCTTAATCATCAACTTGTCGGTATTTTATACCATTTACAACATACCTTTCTTCAAGGGAGATATCGTAGGATGTGTATCAAAAGTCCTTCACTATCCTTGAGGCTGGTAAAGGGCTTTTGATGCGGGGAATTGAAGCTATTCTCCCCTCCATTGGATCAAACCTGCTTAATTCTCACCCCCTCCCAAGAACTGTATGGTTCACACGGCTTTATAAATTCGTCTGTCTTCAACAGACGCAAGTTAATCTTGGGGAAAAGATTAATTGGTGAAAAATGTTGATGTCATCATGGAACACGAAAAAAATAGAAGGTTTTTGCACAAAATCCACAAGATTGTACTTCCTGGACCACAGCCGAGAAAAAATACATCAGAATTGACGAATATGACTCGTTTGTAACACCTGGATATCTTAATTATGCAGACGACTCACCAACCAGTGGCCTTTGCAGTTCAATACAGAAATTACATTCTGGAGACTGTAGAAGAGGAAGTCTAGACTCAGGGACAGATTACCTCATCTCTCACTGTTTCTCTACTGTGATCATGTTCATTAAGACTTATCTAGAGTTTATGGTCTGTATGGCTTTGAGGGGTATAAGAATAGATATGCTATGAAAGCTGGGGATGTGGTAAGACACAGTAGCTGCTGATACAAACATGTCACAGATGTACTGTTTGTAAAATCTTTCTCTTGTAAGCTTCGTGGTTCAGTTGTGCTGGGCCTGCTACATGTAAGGGCCACGATTCGAGTCCACGTTCATTTTTTTGTTTATTTAAACACACTTGCACTACTAACGCACCACCGTTCATTTCTCACCTGGTAGGATGACCCACAAAAAAAAGGAAACACATTCACCGTTTGTCATTCAACTGCTGTCTTGCCAGAAGCGTGATGGCATCACAGTTCAGACTACATTCCGAACTATAACATCCTTACCGATTAGCCGGACCAAAGTTCGGCTAATCTGTTTCCCTGAATCCCTCTTAGGTGTTATCTTGCTCACACTCCAACAGCATGTCAAATCACAAAAAAGCTCTTGCCTCCACTCACTTTGCTCATAACACGCTCACTCAAGCCTGTTGGATATTCGAGCTCCTAGCACTCAAAGCCTCCTTTGCCCCCTGCCTCCTCCCCTTCCAGGGACTACCCCAACTCCTCCATTCCTGCACCAAGATTTATGTGCCTTCCTCTTCATCCTATTTTTCTCCATCCTCTCTAAGTGCCCAAACCACCATAACTCCTCAGCCCTCTGAATTATGCTTTTGTTGACGTCAATTTTTCTTAATTCCCAATCTCTGAATTCTGTGCATAATATTTACACATCGCATTCACAAATTACATCTCCACTGTCTCCAGCCTCCTTCTCGCTGCAACGTTTACAACCCATGGTTCACACCCACCTAACATTATTATTACAACTATACTCTGACCCATTTCTCTTTTTTTTTGTCTCTGTGGATAAAGTTTTGTATCCACAGATACCACAAAGCACCACCCACCTTTACCTCTTCTTTTATCCACCGATTCACGTCTTCTTTCACAGATCCATCCGCCGACAGGTTCGCTCCCAAATGAATCCATTTACTTCCTCCATACTCCCTCGCACCAATCTAATTTTCAATCTTTCAGTGCATAGATTTTTTGGGTCAGTCTCATCCCCTCGCTCTTTCCTACGTCCACTTTTAACTTCCTTCTATTATATTCCTTCCCTAATTTCAAACTTTGCAACTTCTCTTCCTCGCCACCACCCAGAACATAAACCACAGCCGCCGCCGCCGCCATCCCCGCCACCGCCATCGTCGCCGCCGCCGCCGCCACACGGGTACTCTTGCCAATATCTTTTGTTTGACGAAGATTTAGGTTAACGTGAACGTGTAATTTTGGCTGCCTAATGGGCCTAACCAGTTTAGCGTAGCCACTGAGGGGAACAACAACTCACAATAGGGGAAGAAATCTGCTCTTTCCCCTCTCCCCTCACACCACTAGGGGAAGAGGAGAGGGGAATATGTGGGGAGGGAGGAGAGGGACAGAAATGGTGGAGGATATAGACAGGAGAGAGAGAGAGAGAGAGAGAGAGAGAGAGAGAGAGAGAGAGAGAGAGAGAGAGAGAGAGAGAGAGAGAGAGAGAGAGAGAGAGAGAATATGAGGATATGGGGTAGAGGGTGGAAATGGGAGGAGAAATGGGTAAGAGTTGGAAATGGGGCATACACAAGGTATGATTATTATTATTATATTCAGGGGAGAGCGTTACACCCGTAGTGGTCCTACAGTTCCTTGGGAATGGAAGGCAATCAAGACCCGGAAGTAGCTCTGTTTCCTTGGATCAATAATATATGAGCCAGAGGAAGAGATTGAACAGGCCAGACCAGGAGACCTGGTATAGGACCGCAACCTGCAGACAACCTACAGGCAACCTACATATAACCTGCAGGAAACCTACAGGCAACTGGCAGGCAACTTGCAGGAAACCTACAGGCAACTTGCAGGAAACCTACAGGCAA
Source organism: Cherax destructor (assembly GCA_009830355.1). Lineage (NCBI taxonomy): Eukaryota > Metazoa > Arthropoda > Malacostraca > Decapoda > Parastacidae > Cherax > Cherax destructor. Next base: position 175,527 of record WNWK01000024.1, read on the forward strand.
CTTGCAGGCAACCTACAGGAAACCTGCAGGTAACCTACAGACAACCTGCAGGCAACCTGCAGGCAACTTGCAGACAACCTACAGGCAACCTGAAAGCAAATTACAGGCAACCTGCAATTAACCTACAGGCAACTTACAGGCAACCTGCAGGCAAATTACAGACAACCTGAAAGCAACCTTCAGGCAACCTACAGGCAACCTGCAAGCAACCTACAGGCAACCTACAAGAAACCTACAGGCAACCTACAAAGAACCTGCAGGCAACCTACAAGTAACCTGCAGGTAACCTACAAGGAATCTACAAGGAACCTGCAGGCAACCTACAAGGAACCTACAAGGAACCTACAGGCAACCTACAAGGAACCTACAAGGAACCTACAGGCAACCTACAAGGAACCTACAGGCAACCTACAAGGAACCTGCAGGCAACCTACAAGGAACCTACATGCAACATAAAAGGAACCTATATGCAACATACAAGGAACCTGCAGGCAACCTACAAGGAACCTGCAGGCAACCTACAAGGAACCTGCAGGCAACCTACAAAGAACCTACAGGCAACCTACAAGGAACCTGCAGGCAACCTACAATGAACCTTCAAGGAACCTGCAGGCAACCTACAATGAACCTACAAGGAACCTGCAGGCAACCTACAAGGAACCTACAGGAAACCTACAAGAAACCTGCAGCCAACCTACAAGGAACCTACATGCAACATACAAGGAACCTATATGCAACATACAAGGAACCTGCAGGCAACCTACAAGGAACCTACATGCAACATACAAGGAACCTACAGGCAACCCCTTTGGGTTAGTAACTAAGGATAACCCAAGAAAACCACTCTGGCTTATTTCCACTGAGGTGCTTCTGACCTCTTTCCCAGGATGCGACTCACAAGACTCCTGTAACACCCAGGTACCTACTAACTGCTAGGTAAACAGGGGCAAGTGTTAGGATTATTACCCGCCGACATGTCTCTACCCGCCCAAGATTGGATTCGGGTCCTCTGATTGTGAGCCAATATCGGTATCACTGAGGTACGGAAGAGAGGGAGAGGGAGAGAGAGAGAGAGAGAGAGAGAGAGAGAGAGAGAGAGAGAGAGAGAGAGAGAGAGAGAGAGACAGAGGATAAGAAAGGGCTGGGTAAAATAGGGAAATGGGCATTGAACTATTGAGCACAGACGAGGGGAAGTAGGAAGATAAGAGAGAGTGGGAGAGGGAATGAAGGGTGAGATAGGCAGGAGGGAAGAATAAATGGGAGAAGAGGAAGAGAAGGATGAGAGGGGAGGAAACAGGTGGAGATGGAGAAGGAAAAAAGATGGAAAGTGGAGGAAAAAAGGGGAAGAGAAAGAAAAGAAGAGGAGAAGAGAAGAGGAGGCGGAGAAGTAGGGGACAACAACTCACTTATTGGTAAATCACTTCCATCACTGATGCATCAAGAGAAAAATATTACCCTCCGGATATTACCCTCCGAATATTACACCCCGGATATTACACCCCGTTACCCAGTTGTATTAACATCACAAACTATTTTTTTTTATTTTTGCCTCACGGGGAAAAAATATTGAAACAATATTTTTGTTTACACATCTCCATTGTCTCAACTTAAGGCCTTTTTCTAGTTAAACTTCTATTTTAACTAAAAACTATTCTAACTAAAAGTTAATTTTAAGTAAAGGTTCATTCCAATTATAGATCTATTCTAACTATAGCTCTATTATATGGCTCTGTTCTAACTATAGATCTGTTCTAACTATAGATCTGTTCTAACTATAGATCTGTTCTAACTATAGATCTGTTATAACTATAGATCTAGTCTAACTATAGATCTATTCTAATTATAGATCTGTTCTAACTATAGATCTATTATAGCTATAGATCTATTCTAACTATAGATCTATTCTAAATATATATTTGTTCTAACTATAGATCTGTTCTAACTATAGATCTATTCTAACTTTAGATCTGTTCTAACTATAGATCTGTTCTAACTATAGATCTGTTCTAACTATAGATCTGTTCTAACTATAGAGCTGATCTAACTAAAAGTCTACTTTTAAATAAGGTTTATTACGACTATAAATTATTCTAACTACACATCAATTCTAACTGTAGATTTATTCCAAGTTAAGGTTTGTTCTAACTAAAAATCGTGAGCACGTCTCTTCACTCGAGGTATTTAAAGAGCGCAGCTAATTCTACAGTACTTAGATACGGAGTGATGAGGTTAATGTAGTGGAAGTCTCTCTCTCTCTCTCTCTCTCTATTTTTCCCCTCTCTCACATTCCTTCCCCTCACTACCACTTGGCTACCCCTCCCCTCTCTCCCCTCTTCTTTCCCCCTTTCCTCCCCTGGTGTCTATTATGTCACCATGCATTTGATTACTGACCGACAGAGGGGTGAATAGGGCTGGGGGAGAGAGGTGACATATGTACTCTGGAAGGTTACTGTTCACGCACGCGCACCCGAACACACGCACCCGAACACACGCACGCGTGAATACACGTGCGCGCTCACGCAGGAATACGCACACGCACGCACGTACGTACACACACACACACACACACACACACACACAGGCAAAGGTTTTTGGAGCAGGGAGAGAGTGAATCTAGTAGCGACTAACGAAGAGGCGGGGCCAGGAGTTATGAATCAACCCCAGATGAGTACATATAGGCGAGTACACACACACGAAAAGTAGTTTGATGCTTCATACACCTGATATAAGCATGAATTAATACACACTTCATAACACCACCGCAAATCGGCCAATAAACCTTCAATTAGTTTCAACCAAAATAACAAAGAATGCGATTGCCGATGCGATACCTATTTATTTAACGAAGTAACGAACTTGGAAATAAAAATGCCAATAAAATAATTGAAGATTAGGAAAAACGACTTTATCATTTATGTGCTCTTGTTGGTCGTTGTAAAATGCGTTGAGGTGTAAAACTAATGTCAGGGGAAGTGTCAAATTAATTCCGATCTTGAACATTTGAGAAGAGAATGGAATAGCGAGGAGGATATATGCATTAAAGAAATATATATATATATATATATATATATATATATATATATATATATATATATATATATATATATAAGGTTCCACGTAACTGCATTCGTCTCTGCCTACCCACCGTGTAAGGGGCTATTGATTCAAGGAATTGGAACTGCCTTCCTATTTCGTGGATAAAAGTTTGATTACCTTAAATTCCAGACGGGTTTATTGCTTCAACGTGCATATAATAATAATAATAATAATAATAATAATAATACCAGCAACACAATAAATAATAACACTAATTATTAATTATAATAATAAGACTATCAACAGCAATAATAATAATATTAAATAATAATAAAACATAAATAATAATAATAATAATAATAAAATATAAATAATAATAATAATAATAAAATATAAATAATAATAATAATAATAATAAAATATAAATAATAATAATAATAATAATAATAATAAAATATAAATAATAATAATAATAAAATATAAATAATAATAATAATAATAATAATAAAATATAAATAATAATAATAATAATAATAATAATAAAAATATAAATAATAATAATAATAATAATAATAATAATAATAATATAAATAATAACAATAATAATCATAATAATTTAAGGGAGTTTCACTGAGGTATATACGAAAATTAAGAGACGGATTAAATTCGGCTTCAAAAGGCGAGTTTTTCTGACCATTTAAACCCCTTTAAAGTTAGCTAAAAAAGAGTTAACTCTTTTTTAGAGTTTTAAACAATGAACTTTAATTGTTTTTCATAACTACCAGCGTGAGTTTTCTCCACAATAAACACGGTAGTGAAACATGTTTCTTTGTAATACAAGATAATGAAACGTGTTTCATTGCAATGTATTGAAAGATGTTTACGTAACAAAATGAAACATGTTTCTGGTCAAGTTTCATTTGATTTAGTTTCTTCACAAATAACTCGGAATTTGAAAACCATAAGGAAGGCTGCGTTTCGGTGCGTCATGGATCATTTTATCAAGTCGATATCTGACAATCGTTTTAGAAGGACCGAAACATCGGATAAAGTTTTCTAATCTCCATCAATGTGGGTTAGGTGCAAAACGTTGCAGTTATAACTTTACAAAGTCGTCTTGGCGAAACTCGACGCAGAGTGAAAGTTGGTGTCAGTAAAGCTGAACATGGGGCGAAACGTTGTCCCAGTGAAAGTTTGTTCTGCAGCCTGCATCTTTTCCTCGCTATTGTCGGCAGTGCGACGTTTTGATCAATTATCAGTATGTATTTTGAGGCAAGAGGACGGAGGATCGAGTCTCTACGACTTTATTGCTCTAAATAGCGCACATGGATTTAGAGCTTCGTTTAAAAACATTTTTATCCCATAAGTACTAATACGATCAAGATCCCGAGTATCGTCATAGAAGCTAAAACGTTGAGTAGTTTTAAAAATAGGTTAGATAAATTAATGAGTGGGTGCGTGTGGATGTGAGTTGGACCTGACTAGCTTGTGCTACTAGGTCAGATGCCATGCTCCTTCCTTAAGTGAATATGACCTGATCTGACTAGGTTAGGGCATTGGCTTAAGCCGGTGGGAGAATTGGACCTGCCTCGCATGGGCCAGTAGGCCTACTGCAGTGTTCTTTATTATGTTCTTATGATCTTAACAGATAGTATAACTACTAACAGATAGCATAATTACTAACAGATTGCATAACTACTAACAGATAGCGTACTCTTAACAGAGTAACTCTTAACAGAGAGTAACTCTTAACAGAGAGTAACTCTTAACAGAGAGTAACTCTTAACAGAGAGTAACTCTTAACAGAGAGAGTAACTCTTAACAGAGAGAGTAACGCTTAACAGAGAGAGTAACTCTTAACAGAGAGAGTAACTCTTAAGAGAGAGAGTAACTCTTAACAACATTTGGATCTCAGTTCAAAAAGTTCAAGCAAGAGTTCATATTTTCTGGATTATCAGACCCCGAGGCTCAGGTGGCATTAACATTGACACCGTTAACTAACATTAACTTGTTTACCATTAACATATTTAGTTAAAATAACACTAATCTAAAAAATATCATATTTAATATTTACGCGGTATATATACGCCGCGAAGTGTCTCTCAGCGTATATACCCCGCGAGGTCTCTCTCTCTCAGCGTATATACGCCGCGAGGTGTCTCAGCGTATATACGCCGCGAGGTGTCTCTCAGCGTATATACGCCGCGAGGTGTCTTTCAGCGTATATACGCCGCGAGGTGTCTCTCAGCGTATATACCCCGCGAGGAGTCTCTCAGCGTATATACGCCGCGAGGTCTCTCTCAGCGTATATACGCCGCGAGGTCTCTCTCAGCGTATATACGCCGCGAGGTGTCTCAGCGTATATACACCGCGAGGTGTATGTCTCTCAGAGTATATGTGCTGAGAGACATACACTTAAATCCCTATTTTAGGGATTAAAGTAGTTTTGGAAACGCTACTTGTACAGCCTTAGTGACACTAGTGTAGTCGATAGGCTTTAAACACCTCCAACAAATCCCCCCCCCCCAAAAAAAAAATTAATATATTTAACATGAACATGTATAATAAAAGAACATGTTCAGGAAATATTAACAAGTTTAACCAACATGTGTGGAGGTAATATGAGGGAGCAGAGTTCGCCCTTTGAACGTGGGGGAAAAAAGATATAGATTTTATAACAGCATTTTTCTGAACAAAGGAGGCATTGGTATGCAGATTAGCTTATCTATAACACAATTATCTCTCAAGGTATAGCAAAAGCTGCCTTGTTATCTCCCCACTTAATATTTAAACTTTTTTCTTGGTCTTAAACTTTTCTTTGGTCATAAGCATATTTTTACCTTAAATAGGAGCAAGTATCTTTATATTGTATAAAAATACTATATATATATATATATATATATATATATATATATATATATATATATATAGGAATAATTCCAAGGGCTTTCGTGACTACTCACATTATCAAGGAACATATTTTGATATCACCTGTTTACTGTGATCTTTTTGCATATATATATATATATATATATATATATATATATATATATATATATATATGTCGTACCTAATAGGTAAAACTGGTCAATTAGCAAGAACTCATCTAAAATTAAGTCCTTTCTAAAATTTTCTCTTATACGTTTGAAGATATATTATTTTCATTTATGTTAATGTAAAAAATTATAATTTTGCACCAAAAGAATATTAGAAAACTTACCTAACCTTATCATAACAAGCGCAATTTAATTTAGCCTAATTCAACTAAATATATTTTTGATACATTTACAATAATTTAATAATAAACAAACACAATGAAATATATTTTTTTCGTTAGGATCAGAATGATTTTTGCGAAATTATTGCATACACAAATTTTCGCTTGTCTTATATGGCAAGAAGAGCGTTGCTTTTTAAGCCAAAATCGCAAGTTTTATCTATTCGGCACGACATATATAAAAAAGCAGTCCTAAATAATAGAAACTGTCTTCTATATTTACATAAGAAAGCCTTCAATTTGACTAGCTGTATTTTAAATCAGCTTTAGCCTTAAGTAAAAGCAACTGTATTTTATGTATACCTAAAGTAGCTTAAATAACAGGAACAGTCTTTTATAAATAGTTAAAGCAGTATGTAGCATTTACTTCTTTTAACACTGCTTCCTTCAAGACAGTGTATTGATGCCAGTGGTCTCTTCTTTGGGTCTAACCTGATTACCTTCATTTTCCAGGCAAAATATGACTATAATAATAATAATAATAATAATAATAATAATAATAATAATAATAATAATAATAATAATAAATTATAATTACTACAATTAATATTATATAAGATCTGTTTTTGTTATTTTATTAGTTTTTCATTGTATACGTATTGAGGACGTTGATGAACAAATGATAGACTGTACATAACATGCTGTCTCACGCTAGTTGGGTAGACAATGCAAATTATAATACTCACGTCCCCTCACCTCTCCAGTGAGATATGACCACTTGCGATGCTTGAGGACCTCTAGCCATTAAAAAAATAAGGATTCACAGTAAAACAAATCATCCAATAAAAATAAGGTATAGTTTTAATAGTTTATTGATTAAATGGTCAGATCTAGTTACCTCGTAATGTCAGAGGTAATGGTGAACTTGCCAGGTCTTCTGAAATGTTAGAATTTTTTCCCTACTTCAGCACACTTAAGGTGCGTTCATTTGAAGCCAAATAATATATAATATATTCAGTTGAAGTGTTAAGCCCTTAATGGTCAAACAGACGATCGTAAGCTGCTAAAAAAAAATTACGCAATGCCATAGTGACATTAGAAAAAATGGCATAGAGTTCATGATCAAATATTTCTAAGCGTAATTCCTAGTTTCTCTTTCACTTTAAAGTCCGCCAAATATATTTGGTTGGGGAAGATGTCCTCTTCACTGAAAGATTTTAAATTTCATTTTCATACAGTCGCTGAAATTATTCAGTTACTTAATGTAAATTTTCATTATTCCAATTGCTGAACTGAGAAAGAAAATCCCCAAAATGTACAAAAATAGTTTCAGCGAATCAAATCTTCGTGTAGGATCTGAAAAATCAGGGTCATTGATTACAAAGAAAACACTGGTCCAATCATCCTGCTCAGTATCGAAATCAGTCAGGGTTGCATCCCACTGTTCACGAATTTGTTGAGTGTCTGTCATAAGACATGCAATATTATCTCTCAACATCATGCAAGATAAAAAAAATTTATAAACGATTAAATAACGGGTAGTGATAACGGTATAAAACAACGTAGCTAAATATAATTATCAACTCAATGGCAAAACATTCGATCAATTAGTGCAATAGTATATTAGCTGTATAAGAAGCCAGTTAGATATTAATGTATTCAGCCTGTATTAAGAAACTGCCAAGGAAAGATAGGCAGATATACACCAATTACCATCAGTCTCCCTAGCAGACTGTTATGCAAGATACATGTGCAACAGTTAGGTTTCTTTATTCCGAAACGTTTCGCCTACACATACGGCTTCTTCAGTAGAATAGAGGAGTAAAGATGTAAAGACGATGTAATCAGTCCATCACCCTTGAAGACAGTTCTAGAAAAAATGGTCATAGACCGGGCCGCAGGGGCGTTGACCCCTGGAACTCTCTCCAGGTAAACTCCAGGTAAACACCTGCTGTACGAGCTCTCAGCTCTGTGATTATGCAAGTAAACAATCTCAAAATCCTAACCACCCTACACAGCTTATTCAGGAAGAACGCAAATGATGTTCAGATCAGTGAGGAGGCGTCAGTGAGAGCACAGACCCTCCAATATGACTATGTATAAATATTTCAGAAAACCGATGAATGAGACGCATTAACTACAGACTGAGGGACTGATTACCTCAAACACCCCGTCTGTCACCAGTCTTCTCTGTATTGGACTGAGGAAGCCACTGGCAGCCGATACTTTTCCACAAGATACCCAGGTGCTTCACAGGTGTCTCAGTCATCAATATGACTATAGTCTATAGAAACAATAGACTACAGTCTATGGCCCTGATCACCCATCATTTCTATTTGATTATTTTTTTTCATTTTATACTTATATAAATGCTACATTCAGATATTCAATGAAAATGTCTTAATTCTTGAAGTTTTTTGGAATTTTTAAAGGTGGAGTGAAAATAAGCAAGAATAATTTCATGTTAAACAAACTGAACACGAGGTGATTGACAGGCTGTGATGATTAGTGACACCAGTGTTCACCATCACCAGAACACCACAGTGTTCACCATCACCAGAACACCACAGTGTTCACCATCACCAGAACACCACAGTATTCAGCATCACCAGAACACCACAGTGTTCACCATCACCAGAACACCACAGTGTTCACCATCACCAGAACACCAGTGTTGACCATCACCAGAACACCACAGTGTTCACCATCACAAGAACACCACAATGTTCATCATCAGAACACCACAGTGTTCACCATCACCAGAACACCACAGTGTTCACCATCACATGAACACCACAATGTTCATCATCAGAACACCACAGTGTTCACCATCACCAGAACACAACAATGTTCATCATCAGAACACCACAGTGTTCACCATCACCAGAACACCACAGTGTTCACCATCACAAGAACACAATGTTCATCACAAGAAAACCACGGTGTTCACCATGGTTCAACCAATTCTCTCTTAGATCAAGATACTTATATAAAATTTAGGAAAACATAGGGAAAAATTATATTTAGAATTTGTGTACTAAGTATATCAAGAGAGAGAGAGAGAGAGAGAGAGAGAGAGAGAGAGAGAGAGAGAGAGAGAGAGAGAGAGAGAGAGAGGAGACAGACAGACAGACAGACAGACAGAGACAATCGTGATTGTTTTTAAAACACATCTTTTACCCATCTCCCTCTTCCCTTTTCTTACTTACCTTCCCTCTTTTTCCCTTTCCCCTCCTCTTCCCATCGTGACAATTTCCGATGGACCAGAAACACTCAGTAACACTTCCGGTGGACCAGAAACACACAGTAACACTTCCGGTGTACCAGAAACACTCAGTAACACTTCTGGTGGACCAAAATCACACAGTAACACTTCCGGTGGACCAGAAATACACAGCAACACTTCTGGTGGACCAGAACCCCACAGCAATACTTCCGGTGGACCAAAAACGTTCAGTAACACTTCCGATGGACCAAAAATGTTCAGTAACACTTCCGGTGGACCAGAAACGCACAGTAACACTTCCGATTGATCATAAACATGTGGTAACACTTCCGGTGGACCAGAAACACACAGTAACACTTACGGTGGACACGAAACACACAAACACATTGTACGGTAAGCAACGACACACACACACACACACATATATATATATATATATATATATATATATATATATATATATATATTTTCAGTAAGAGATGCCAGAAGGGGTCCCATAAGAGATGCCACAAGAGGTATCGCAAAAGGTGCCACAGGGCGTGTCACAAGGGGTGCCACAATGGGTGCCACAAGGGGTGCCACAAGGGTGTCATGACACCGGAATCTAAGAACTAACACATCTGATCCTACTTTTTTTCCTCCATTATTTTCAAGTAAATTTTTATTTGAATAAAACGCGAGAGAACAAAAGCTGGCGAGGGGAACAATAGCGGCGCTTCCCCCCGTTCCCCTTCTCTCCCCTCGTTTCCCTCCCTCCCCAGATCCCCGCTTCCTCCACCCTTACCCTATCCCTCCACCCCTGTCTGTATACCACCCAGCCCCTCGACCGGAAAACGTGCAGCGAGGGGAAAAGAGGAGAGAGGGGAAGGGATAAAGGGGAGAGGGGAAGGAAAAGAGGGGAGAGGGGAAGGGATAAAGGGGAGAGGGGGAGGGAAAAAAGGGGAGAGGTGAAGGAAAAGAGGGGAGAGAGGATGGGAGAAGGGAGGATGAGAGAGAGGAGAGAGAGAGAGAGAGAGAGAGAGAGAGAGAGAGAGAGAGAGAGAGAGAGAGAGGAGAGAGAAATCTAAACAAGGGAAGGAGAGATAGTGACAGAGGGAGAAAATGATGAAAACACAGAAGAGAAAGAAAGAGCGTTGAAGAGAATAAGACTGAAACTGAGAAGTATGAAAGGGACAATAAAAGACAATAGAGGAAAAAGAATGATGAAAACGTAGCAAGAAGAGAGCAAAGGGTAATAAAAAAGACACGGGGATGAATAGCAAATAGAGAAAAGGGATTAAGGTATGGGTAAAGTGGAGATTGGAAGAAAGGAGGAGAAACAGTCAGATAAAAAATAGGCAGTGAAGTAGGCTGGTAGGTAGGAAGGCAGGGCTCACTCGCCATAGGTTCAAGCCCCACCCGTTCCGTGGTTAGAGAATTATATCCGAAGAAAGATAAGCGAAAGGAAAGTAAAGAAAGGAGGGTAAGAAGGTAGGCAGAGAGGTAGGTAGGTAAATAAAGAGGAAAATAGACAAAGAGGCAAGAAGGTAGGTAGGTAAGTAGATAGCGAGGAAGACACAGAAGCAGGAAAATAGGTAGACAAAGGTACAGAGACAGGAGGGTAGATAGGAAGGTAGGCAAGGAGGTAAGTAGGTAGGTGGGTTGGTGGATTTAGGTAGGTACATGAGAAGGTAGGTAAGTAAATAGGTAGGCAGGTAGGTAGGGAAGTGGGTAGGTAGGGAAGTGGGTAGGTAGGTAGGTATTTAGTCAGGTATGTAGGTAGGTGGGTAGGTAGGTAGATAGGTGAGTAGAAAGATAAGGAGGTAGGATGATAGGCAGAGAGGCAGGGATGTACTATCAGGAAATGCCACACCTATTAAGCAAAAATCCCTTACTTTGAGCATTTCAAAATTTCCACCACTCAAGAACATTCTTGACTGTATAATTATTTGACAACTTACTCAGGGGGAAATAAGAATCTCATCCACTCATCGATAATACTCATCCACCCATCGGTAATACTCCTCCACCCATCGGTAATACTCATCCACCCATCGGTAATACTCATCCACCCATCGGTAATACTCATCCAACCATCTTTAATACTCATCCAACCATCGGTAATACTCACCCACCCATCGGTAATACTTTTAAACCACTTTTGATAGACTACTAACAACCTTGTCACTCACCAACAGAATGAATCACTCGACTTTATAAATATCTTATTAACTCTCATAGACACATTAACAACGGGAAAATGATATTGCAGTTAAAAAGGGAATACACTACTTATTATCAGTTTGTATTAAATGTTAATGAAATTGGTTAATCAATTAGCATTTTATCACAGGGAAAGTAAATGTTACATAAATGTTACATATTGGAAGGAGGGAGGAAAAGAACACTAAACACTGGCAGAACTGTAACACAAATTAAAATTGACAATCTTCTGGTGTTACCACTCCAAACTTCTCACTGCTCTCTCTCAACACCTCAACAACCCTTCCTCACACTCTCCTTATATATCCCTCCTTCGTCTCTACTAAAACTAGTGATTTGACCTCATATTATGTGGGCAATACACACATCTCATCAAGGTCCCTCAGCTCAGCATCATTCATTAAGGGGATGCTGATGGTGGCCTGTGACATCACATCCCATCTTCTTCCTCTAAAAAAAAATTACAAAGTTATGAGGAACTATGATTATCCTTAACTCTACAAACCATAATTTGAACAATTAAGTACAATTTCTACTTGAAAACTACGGAGAAAATTTTTCAACGCTTTTAAATGAACTATTATTGCCAATTTTTACTATAAAATAGTGTCGATCACAGTTAACCATATGGTTCTATAAGATTGTAGCCTAATTACTCTAAATAACTATCTCATCTTACAGTGCATATAGCAATCACACTCTTGGTTCAAACGCTGGTTAATTTGAGCACTCTCATATTACTCAGAAAGCTCTTAAAAGCCTCCAACTGTTTCTTTCTCCCAACAGCAAAGTCGAAGACGAACAGATTGAAGGGGTAAAACCCTAAATGCTCCTGTGGATGCCATAGTGTCACAAGACTCACACCAGGAACTATAGTAAAGGGTTATTACCATAACAAGATTTTTTTAGAGGGGGTGGACGGGTAAGCCGACGGAAGGCCTTGGTCAGATGACTAAAAGCTCCAACTGCGGATCATCATATAACTAAGACCCGCGTCAGGGAACACTTTTCCTGCTTCTTGACAAACCTTACCTAACCTAAATAACAAAAAATGCACAATACCGTGACTAGAATACACAAATAACCCGCACATAGAAGAGAGGAGCTTACGACGACGTTTCGGTCCGACTTGGACCATTTACAAAGTCACACTAACAGAAACTAGAGAAGGAGAGAGTATATATAGGCCAGCAGACAGGGACGGGACAAGAGAGGTAGTAGGAAAGGGAGAGAAATAGTGGTAGAGGTGGTAGTAGAAGTAGTGGAGACAGTCGAAGACTGACCCCTCACACTTCTCAACATACATCCCACCATTAACCTTACACACACTGAACAATGCCAACTAATCCCCTTCCAAGGGCTGTTAATTCACACGCAGAATAGTAGCAAGCCATCCCAGGAATAATAGTGAATATACGAATACACAAAAACAACTACACTTAACTGGGTTATTTACCTAAGCGTTGAATATCACTAATAATAGGGACATATTATTAATGTAAATATTAACTCCCAGGTTAATGTATTCCAGGTATTGAGCTATGAACTAATATTAGAATTAGAACGATAATTATATATTTATTACACACCTAGGGAGAGTAAAATAAGTAAATTATTATTGCGGTAACATTAATTAAAATAATAGCGTTGTCCCTAGTATGCACATAAATAAATCGTGGTTGACTGGGTATAATTAAAAAAAAATTGTCATCAAAGTGAAAAATCACCTTAATCACTAGGAACCACAAAATTAGTGTTAATATTAATATGCAAAATGTACAGGAAACTTGTACAAATCCTATTAGTAAGATGCAAAGAGATATGAAGTAAACAGATTGTTGGTAAATAGCAATGAGTGTGTGTATAGAGGAGACTCCTACTGGAGAGACTACCTCGTTGGACAGTGTTAGGACCTTCAACGAGACTATACACAGATAACCCACACATAGGAGAGAGGAACTTACGACGACGTTTCAGTTCGACTTGGACCATTTACAAAGTCACACTAATATAAAAGAGAGATGGAGCCAGTATATATAGGCCAACTGGCAGTGACGGGACAAGAGAGATGGGAGTAGTGGTAGGAGTAAGGCAGGTAGTGGGAGTAGTGGTAAGGCAGGTAGTGAGAGTAGTGGTAAGGCAGGTAGTGGGAGTAGTGGTAAGGCAGGTAGTGGGAGTAGTGGTAAGGCAGGTAGTGGGAGTAGTGGTAAGGCAGGTAGTGGGAGTAGTGGTAAGGCAGGTAGTGGGAGTAGTGGTAAGGCAGGTAGTGAGAGTAGTGGTAGTGGTAAGGCAGGTAGTGGGAGTAGTGGTAAGGCAGGTAGTGGGAGTAGTGGTAAGGCAGGTAGTGGGAGTAGTGGTAAGGCAGGTAGTGAGAGTAGTGGTAGTGGTAAGGCAGGTAGTGGGAGTAGTGGTAAGGCAGGTAGTGGTAGTGGTAAGGCTAACTATAAACACAGACGAAGAAATATACTTCATTACAAAACTGCATTTTACATGGTGTAGGGAGAAATACACACGCCACAGACGCCACAAATGCTAGCTTAGCAGAGTAAGAGAGACACTGTGCTACCTATGTCATCTTAGCAAAGGAATACACTGAACCACTATTGCCAGGCTGGGCAAGAGTTGCAAAGAACTTGCAAAGTCAGAGAAATAGCAGCCAGTTGAGATGGCATAAAGATATAACCTCATAACACGTCATAAGAGTTTGGAAAATCATATACCTGATATTTGTGTGACAGTAACACAGCCTGAACCTGAATGATACGTGTCCACTAGTTTCTGTGTGTCTTGCCCACATATCTACACATCTAATAATGTTATATTTAAAATATAAATATATAAGATGCTTAGAAAGACCTTCCTAAAACACAAGAGGTATTTATTTATTTCTTCGTCTGAAATATTTCAGACTAATAAGCAATAATAAATATACAAACATATATAATTAAATATACAAATTTAGACTTAATGGAGTATGTGTAACGCTCACAATGTGTGAACGATACATATACTAACATAGTCAAAATTGGAGACCCTCAAGTCAGTAAATCTTAAAAGAAAAAAATAATGGGGTATTGATACTTGCCTGCGACAGTACATACTCTCTAATCCTAAAAGAAAGTGAGCTACGGAAATGTATTACTAACCTGAACTCTTCATATTTAATTCTACAACATGCAACCACTTAACTAAGTGGTTACGGTAACGGCTTGTTAAAGCTCCTGGAGAGCGAAACGTTGCCACAATAAAATGTTACATTAGTTGCACTTGTGTCCTTTTACCTAACATATTGTCGGTAATTCTACCAACATTAATACAATGTCTACTTTAAAAATCACGGAAAATAATATTTTAACACACACACACACACAGAGGAGCTGTGACTCGGCCCCTGCAACCACAACTAAGTGAGTACACACACACAATGCATACCTAACAACCTGGACACAGCAGAAAATTAGGTAATCAGTCCCTGAGCTTTGAGAGTCATGGAACTGCACTTATCTATATTTAACCTACGTTAACCAAAGACAAACAATGACTTATTTCTGACTAAAACCTACTTAACGTAAACTCAAGGAGAAGGTTCCTTTGAGAAAAACACGTCATCATTAAAGGTTTAAATCCGATCAGAAGATGCATTCTCCAGTAATTGCTCAGAATCTATCAAAATTTGCACCAACACAGCCTGGTATAAACCTTGGTAATAAATACCGACAAGTTGGTTTAGAAAAAAACAGCCGAAATAAAAAAAACTTATTCATCCATTTCATT
The DNA here is from genome assembly GCA_009830355.1 of Cherax destructor. NCBI lineage: Eukaryota > Metazoa > Arthropoda > Malacostraca > Decapoda > Parastacidae > Cherax > Cherax destructor. The sequence goes on from WNWK01000024.1 coordinate 190,982, forward strand.
AGATGTATTAGCCATTGATGCTATTCAGAATTGTTTTATTTTAATCAGAGGAAACGCTAAACCTGTTAGAGGTCACATCGCGGCTGGAGATTGGGGCACATTGATATTCGATCCAAAGAAGAGAAGGGCAAGACCAGTTCCTCGGATCAAGAGCCCTGAGCAACATCGGTCCTGGGACCCTGATCACCTCTAGAAGTGATCAAGGTCCCAGGATCGAAACGTTTTCTAATATGTCCTAGAGTTTGCTCACGTGTTTATCTAAATCAAGGACTTGCCTTTTATGGGCCAGTAGGCCTTCTGCAGTGTTCCTCCATTCTATACACTATATACAAGTTGTCCCGTAAGCCTGAAATATAGGCTCTCGCTGCATGTAACATTACTGACTGGATTTCTCGCGTGCATTCTTTTATCAACAATAATGGTAGACACACTGAACACGTTTTTTGAATAAACGCCTTTATTACTGCCGCTTTTTTTCAGTTATCGCTATGGTTCCAAACTTAAAGGACACCTTGCAGAATAGGGTTGAATAACATTGCTGATTTATCCAATTTCGATAAATAAAAAAGGAAAAAGAAAATTTGACCGTACATGGCGTCCCCACAAGACTGATTGTGTCCACCGCTATTTACATAATCATTGGAAAACCATAGCGGCAGAAGCAATAATTCCGCCCATCTTGGGTGTGCGACAAAACGGGACATGTGCGCCACATCTGCGACTGGTGGCTGTCACCGCAAGTGTCTCCAAAAATCATGTGACAGGGGGAATTAAGAGACATGAATATATGAATGAGAAGCAGGACTCAGTGGGTGGGATGGTTGGTTAGTGGTTGGGCGGGCGGATGCTTAGGTGGGAGGGTATGTTTGGTGAATGGTTGATTGATGAGTGAGTCTTGAGTGGGTTGGAGAGTAGCAAGAGGGTGGGTGAGTGGTAACGAGTGGATGTAGGTGGGTTGGTTATGGTGGGTGGGTTATAGTGTGACTAGATGAGTGGGTAATGGTGGGTCGAAGAGGTTTGTGACAGATAGGTTGGCGGATTCCAGGGAGGTGGGTAGTTGAAGTTATATTACAAGGTGGGTGTGGTAGGTGGGTTTGTGTGTGGTAGGTGGGTTTGTGTGTGCTAGGTGGGTAGGTGATGAGTGGGTGAAAGTAGGGCATATATTAAGGGTGTTGGGGGATGTGTCTGGATAGCATGGTTGTGGGTGAATATCATGGTGGGAGGAAGGGTAGTGGTGAGTGGGAAATGGTCGGATAAATGAGGGAGGCAGGATATATAGCTGAGGGTGATTGAGAGTGACACGGTTGGTGGTGGCAGGGTGAATGTGTGTGTGTGTGGAGGCAGTAATGTACAATAACCATGTTACTTGTCCATGAATGACAAATACACACTGAGTAATTGTGTCATCACGGCCACGAAGAGTGGAGATTGGTTGTTGAGGTAGTAGTGGTGGTGGTGGTGGTGGTGTTAGTAGTAGCGGTGGTGGTGATGGTGGTTTGTGGATGTTGTAGTGATGTTGGCGATAGTGTGGCTGTGGAGATGATGATGATAATGTTATTAGTAATCGTAGTAATGCTTATAGTTACTTATGACATCTAATTAACATTACCATTTACAAGTTAACTACAAATGTGGTAATAACGATAGAATTACCGACAAAATGTTAGGTAAAGGACACAGATGCAACTAATGTGACATTTTACTGTGGCAAAGTTTCGTTTGACAAAGCTCCTGGAGAGCGAAACGTTGACACGATAAAAGGTAGCATTAGTTGCATCTGCGTCTTTTACCAACCATAAAAGTGTGGTGGATGCTGCATGATTCGAGAGAGATATCTCTCATCTCCTGTAACCCCAGCATCCTAACACTCCACAATAATATACACCAATATTGCATAAATTTGTTACTATACTTAATATTTTTCACCTGCGTAACACAATAACAAGTAATTAAATTGCAATACAATGAAATGGCTTATCACTAAAAATAACTTATGAATGATGGACAATGTAATCCCCTACATATCAAAATGTCTTTAGGTTTAGATATGCTTTAGTACACGTAATTTTTACGTTTGCAAGAATTAGGAATGTACTTCCTCAGACATGTACTGCTGAGACGTGTACAGTCATTTTACCACTGTTATTTTGAAAGCACATCCTCCCACTTCAAGTATTTAGTAATTAAGTGCATTTTGGCGGCTTAATAACAGTGATTAAGATGGTGTGCCATAAAAAAAAATGACTAACGATTTTTCTTCTCTCCTAAACCCTCCTCACAGTGAACATTTTTCTACTTTGTCATCGCTATATTTCTAATTTACAAACTTCTACTAACACCCTTAGTCCTCTTAATATTAAACTTGCATTTCGTCAAATTAAACATTTCGTATCAATCTGGCTCATACAAGTCATTCTGCCTCTGATGGTTCCGCTGTTTACTATTTCCTGCTCTTCTTCACCTCTCCATTACGTTGGTAAATCTGACCTATTTCTTTCTGGCAGACTTGAACTCATGAGTATTGTTCACGTGTTTACACTAACATCGCTTTATTTTGTCGTGCTAGAAGCTATAGCTATTGTATGGCAGGTTCTCTTCAGGTTCTCTAACTCTTACAGACTTTGTCTTGTTAAATTGGTTTTCACATAGAACATTCTTAACACGAATCATAGTCCCGGTTCGCTTTCTTTTGATGCTTGAATCTTCAGAACACATGACTGATCAGAGATCAAGCCGAGATGAGCGGACGCATGATTGAGACTACACCACTCACTGTCATGATTGACTCAAACAGGATTCATTATCATCATAATAATAATTATAATAATAATAATAAAACAACAGGAGTCAGGGCTCAACTGGTTTGACTTTACATTAGCTTTCTCCTTACCTCTTACCCCGACCTGTCTTCAGTCTTTCTCTTTGCCTCTTTCCCTGAATTGTTAAGCATTCCAAAATCTCTTTCGAAGTTCACTGCATGTGGCAGGATTTGATGAAATAACTTACCACAAGCGTGGTGCTCCGGGGTATGGGAGTTACCGTCTAGCTCCGGCTAGGTGCCCATACTTATCTGGCTGTGTGCATAAAGTATTGCGTACATTGATGCAGTGTGCGCAGTTTCGAATCTTGCTGTGGACTGAGAGATTATATATATCTCGTCAATTATCAATAACTCATTTAAAATTAAGTCCTTTCTATAATTTTCTCTTATACGTTTAAATATATATATATATATATATATATATATATATATATATATATATATATATATATATATATATATATATATATATATATATATATATACCGCTATGAAGGATGAGGTGAATCATAGAATTGATGAGGGGAAAAGGGTGAGTGGAGCACTTCGGAGTCTGTGGAGACAAAGAACCTTGTCCATGGAAGTAAAGAGGGGAATGTATGAGAGTATAGTTATACCAACGCTCTTATATGGGTGTGAAGCATGGGTGATGAATGTTGCAACGAGGAGAAGGCTGGAGGCAGTGGAGATGTCATGTCTGAGGTCAATGTGTGGTGTGAATATAATGCAGAGAATTCGGAGTTTGGAAATTAGGAGGAGGTGCGGGATTACCAAAACGATTGTCCAGAGAGCTGAGGAGGGGTTGTTGAGGTGGTTTGGACATGTAGAGAGAATGGAACGAGACAGAGTGACTTCGAGAGTGTATAAATCTGTAGTGGAGGGAAGGCGGGGTAGGGGTCGGCCTAGGAAAGGTTGGAGGGAGGGGGTAAAGGAAGTTTTGTGTGCGAGGGGCTTGAACTTCCAGCAAGCATGTGTGAGCGTATTTGATAGGAGTGAATGGAGGCATATGGTTTTTAATACTTGACGTACAGTTTTATAACTGTAGTGTAAAGCACCCTTCTGGCAAGACAGTGATGGAGTGAATGATGATGAAAGTTTTTCTTTTTCGGGCCACCCTGCCTTGGTGGGAATCGGCCGATGTGTTAATAAAAAAAAAAAAAAAAAAAATATCACATATATTTCAAGGAATGCCTTGAAATATATGTTATATAAAAATACATTTCACTCAATGCCTCTTGAAGAGTCTACTTCCAAAGACACACTTTAGCAACGTGAAACATGATTCCTTGAATCATACGTGATTGTCTTTCATTCCTCATTCCCTTGGGACTATATGACTCCTTTGAATTTAATACTTTTCCATAATGCAATAATATCCAGTGTAGCGGGTGTGAAAGCAGAGGCACAACGTACAGCTATATAACGTCCATCGTGGTGGTACTTTGTACAGGCGTTAGATCAAATTAACAACCTTTATTAATAAAGATTATATGCTTCTCTAGTTTCTAAAATGTGTAGGGGTTGCAACACGCTAAGCAAACAAAGAGGAACTGGTAAATGCAAGCGGAAGAGGAGGTCGTAGGAGCTGCAAACTGTCTGGTAATCCAACAAACTGTAATGAAGATTGATTGCGTATAGATGGCCGAGTCAGTACTTAACTGCAGCTCGTATGATTTAATGCCTCTAGCCAGTGGGCTAAAATGTCTCCCGGAATTGCGGAAATGAAGAATTGTTTATGAACCAACTCACTCCCCGCTAATTTGAGCCCACAATAATGTACTGTAACTTGCCTTCTCTCCTAAATGATTGCTCATACGTGGAAACTTTTGTGGATATTTTATCGCTTCTAATTCCATCGCAACTGATTAGCTGAGGAGAGTTTGTTCAGCTGAAAATCCTGTCTTTCCTGTCGGCAAAAAAAATGTTTGGTAAACTAGGAGTCATGTTTTGCTGTGGTATCCAGTTCTCGGCTATGTTATATCTGTCGTATGTTATACCCGGTATATGTTATACTCGGGGTAAGTTGTACTTATGGTTATACATGTTATACATTGGTTATGCTGCACTTGTATGTTATACATGTGCCAAGGGTAAGAAACCATTTAGCCACCCACAGTATTCAATAGTATTTAACTTGATATATCAAGACTTGTCATTAATACACAACATCATACTACTGCCATTTTTTCTATGACAAAAAATGTAAATTACCAGAAAGTATCTTACGTTTGTGATGCACAGAATAAAATAATTTGGTGCATAAGTAATAAAAGACCCGGATTCTTTTCCTGGTAGCAAGAAGCTTGTGGATATATATATTTACGCCTATTCCTGTTCATCTAGCAGTAAATAGGTACCAGTGTGTTAGCCGACTGTTGTGGGTACCCTACTGCGGGTAGTAATATACCTTAGAGCTGAGCTCTGAAGTGAGACGTGGTAGGAAAAACATCTCTTAGTAAATTAGAGTTAAAAAAAATAGTATTAACGAAGTAGTTTTTAACCGCCGATTACATACGCGGGACTTGGTGGGGAAAACCTAATTTTCCTCTTCCTCTTTAAACCCCAACATCTTCCATTACACTTCCTCTTTACCCGATTTATAATTGAGCTTATTTAATAACATTTTTCTGAACTTAAATATCAAGATATAGTGAAAACGAATCTTTTTGTTGCGGTATTTAAATGGGGAGTGACAGGAATAAATATATGACGAGAAAGCAATAGAACATACGGCCCTACAGCGTGATGGTGTTCAGCCTCGAACACCTGAATACAAGGACTTGTGCTCAGTGACCCACCGGGAACACCATTTCACATATAATTGTGTAACAGCATAAATGATTTTTTTGTGTGTGGCTGAGTTTGCTTCCGTTGATACCGAATAGAAAATGTTGAATTGTATCTCTGGGGTCTGTTAAACTTGTAGAGCTACACCACTTAAGTTACCGTTATTGCATATATACCTCAACTTATGTTACCGTTATTGGGTATATTCAACTGCTTACGTTACCGTTATTTTGTATATTCCTCAACTTATGTTACTGTTTTAGGTATATATCTCAAATTATGTTACGATTATTGGGTATACATCTAAAATTGTTACTGTTATTAGGTATAAATCTCAGATTGTTACTATTATTGGGTATATACATCTTAAGTTACCGTTATTGGATATATACCTAATCTTATGTTACTGTTATTGGGTGTATTCCTTAGCTTAGATTACTGTTATTAGATATACTACCCCTTAGATTACTGTTATCGGGTATAATCCACAGCTTAAATTACTGTTATTGGGTATATACCAGTAGTTAAGTTACTCTTACAGGACATATACCATTAAAGAAGATACTGTTAGCAGTTATAAACACGAGCAATAAAGCTCAAGCTTTGTGTTTTAATATGTGAGCTTTATCAGTCCTTTCACGTTATGTCGATCAGGAGTGAGCTTTATTAGTCCCTCCACGTTATGTCGATCAGGAGTGAGCTTTATTAGTCCCTCCACGTTATGTCGATCAGGGTGGCTTTATTAGTCCCCACGTTATGTCGATCAGGGGTGAGCTTTATTAGTCCCTCCACGTTATGTCGATCAGGGTGAGCTTATTAGTCCTCCACGTTGATGTCGATCAGGGGTCTGTTATTAGCTCCACTTAAGTCCTGTTTCATTATCCTCACGTTATGTCGATCAGGAGTGAGCTTATTAGTTATGTTATTCCAATACGTTTAGGTATTCTCACGTTATGTTCGATCATGGGTGAGCTTTATTAGTTCTCTAAATGTTATGTAGATCAGTAGTTAGCTTTATTAGTCCTCCACGTTATGTCGATCAGGGTGATTTAGTTAGATTATGTCTATTATTATCCCTTCAGTTATTTTCGATCACAGCTTATTACTGTTATGGGATCAGGGGTGAGCTTTATTAGTCTTCCACGTTATGTCGATCAGTGTTAGCAGTATAGAGCAATTAGTCCTCCAGCTATGTCGATCAGGTGAGCTTTATTAGTCCCTCACGTTATGTCGATCAGGAGTGAGCTTTATTAGTCCCTCCACGTTATGTCATCAGGAGTGAGCTTTATTAGTCCCTCACGTTATGTCGATCAGGGTGAGCTTTATTAGTCCCTCCACGTTATGTCGATCAGGGTGAGCTTTATTAGTCCCTCCACGTTATGTCGATCAGGGTGAGCTTATTAGTCTCCACGTTATGTCGATCAGGAGTGAGCTTTATTAGTCCCTCCACGTTATGTCGATCAGGTGGCTTTATTAGTCCTCCACGTTATGTGATCAGGTGAGCTTTATTAGTCCCTCCACGTTATGTCGATCAGAGTGAGCTTTATTAGTCCTCCACTTATGTCGATCAGGTGAGCTTTATTAGTCTCTCCACGTTATGTCGATCAGGAGTGAGCTTTATTAGTCCCTCCACGTTATGTCGATCAGGGGTGAGCTTTATTAGTCCCTCCACGTTATGTCGATCAGGGTGAGCTTTATTAGTCCCTCCACGTTATGTCGATCAGGGTGAGCTTTATTAGTCCCTCCACTTTATGTCGATCAGGGTGAGCTTTATTAGTCTCTCCACGTTATGTCGATCAGGAGTGAGCTTTATTAGTCCCTCCACGTTATGTCGATCATGAGTGAGCTTTATTAGTCCCTCCACGTTATGTCGATCAGGGGTGAGCTTTATTAGTCCCTCCACGTTATGTCGATCAGGAGTGAGCTTTATTAGTCCCTCCACGTTATGTCTATCAGGAGTGAGCTTTATTAGTCCCTCCACGTTATGTCGATCAGGGGTGAGCTTTATTAGTCCCTCCACGTTATGTCGATCAGGGGTGAGCTTTATTAGTCCCTCCACGTTATGTCGATCAGGGGTGAGCTTTATTAGTCTCTCCACGTTATGTCGATCAGGAGTGAGCTTTATTAGTCCCTCCACGTTATGTCGATCAGGAGTGAGCTTTATTAGTCCCTCCACGTTATGTCGATCATGAGTGCGCTTTATTAGTCCCTCCACGTTATGTCGATCAGGGGTGAGCTTTATTAGTCCCTCCACGTTATGTCGATCAGGAGTGAGCTTTATTAGTCCCTCCACTTTATGTCGATCAGGAGTGAGCTTTATTAGTCCCTCCACGTTATGTCGATCAGGAGTGAGCTTTATTAGTCCCTCCACGTTATGTCGATCAGGGGTGAGCTTTATTAGTCCCTCCACGTTATGTCGATCAGGAGTGAGCTTTATTAGTCCCTCCACGTTATGTCGATCAGGGGTGAGCTTTATTAGTCCCTCCACGTTATGTCGATCAGGGGTGAGCTTTATTAGTCCCTCCACGTTATGTCGATCAGGAGTGAGCTTTATTAGTCCCTCCACGTTATGTCGATCAGGAGTGAGCTTTATTAGTCCCTCCACGTTATGTCGATAAGGAGTGAGCTTTATTAGTCCCTCCACGTTATCGCTTCTCTGATTTATAATTTTTGTGAAGCTTTCCCAGTACCTTTTGTCTGATTGATGTACCTGTTGTTGTTGATGTACCTGTTGCTGTTGATGTACCTGTTGATGTACCTGTTGCTGTACCTGTTGTTGATGTTTCAGGTGTTCCTGTTTTTTGTGTACGTGTTGATGTACCTGTTGCGGATGCACTTATTGTTGTTGATGTACTTGATGTACCTGTAGGTGATGTACGTGTTGCTATTGATGTAACTATTGTTTTTGTACCTGTTGCTGATGAACCTGTTGTGACTGCTTTACCTGTTGTGACTGTTGTACCTGTTGTGTCTGTTGTACCTGTTGTGACTGTTGTACCTGTTGTGACTGTTGGACCTGTTGTGACTGTTGGACCTGTTGTGACTGTTGGACCTGTTGTGACTGTTGGACCTGTTGTGACTGTTGGACCTGTTGTGACTGTTGGACCTGTTGTGACTGTTGGACCTGTTGTGACTGTTGGACCTGTTGTGACTGTTGGACCTGTTGTGACTGTTGGACCTGTTGTGACTGTTGGACCTGTGTGAAATCGAAATTGTACTACAAAATTGAAAATTTTCAGCTGTCATCCTTACCTGCAGGTAAGATAGATCCAAGGAAAGGGAGGATAGATCCAGTGAAAGGAGGATAGATCCAGTGAAAGGAGGATAGATCCAGTGAAAGGAGAATAGATCCCTCTCTTGGACTCCCTCATAAAGGCAAGTGTCTTGCAGAAACTATTTTACAAGATATAAGGTAAAATACCGACCAGTTAACGAGCATGTGTTTTGATAATAGACATGTGTAACACCTGCAACACCGTAACACCTGGGTGTTGCACATGTCTATTATTCGCCCGTGCAGCAGGAATAGTCTGCTTGTACTGGTGTACTCCGCCCACATGTGACCACACCTTCAACTGCTGCATCTATCAACATCTACAACTCCACTATTAAATATATAGCCTACCTTAAGGGACTAATATTTTTTTCTCACTAGAGGGCCCCGCCCACACGAGATGATGTCTTCAACTTCTGCGCCTCTCCACTTTTTTCATTGGCTCATCTTTCCTTCTTCATACCTCTGTATTAAGCTGATGAAGCCTGCTGCACGGGCGAAACGTTTCTCAATGAAGATAACCAGATTGTGTACATATGTCTCATTCACCTACTTGTCAGTGACACATAATAACCATGTGTTGTATATGTGTCTCATTCACCTACTTGCGAGATTTCATAAACAGTTGAGCACCCCTCCCCGTCCTCGGATCAAACCAGAGTACCTACCATTCCCTAGTCTCTGTGTCTCTCTTGCGGGATTTGTCTCTCACCATGAATTTAATAATAATAATAATGGACTGAGTACAGCGTGTGTACAGTCACGGATACTGTTGAACTGATTACCTCTGATTGTCCCCAACACTGTGTGTCTTAGGTTGATTCCACGTTTGTACTCAACAGTGAGTACCTTAGGAGGCTGATGTTACGTCTGACTGTACTCAGCAGTGATTATTTTTGTCTTCTTTAGTGATTATATTTTCTTTAATGTCATGTCTGATTGTCCTCTTCAGTGATTTCCTTTGGCTAATATCACATCTGATTGCCTTCCCCACTGATTACCTTTAACTGATGTCGCTACTGATTGTTCTCAACTCAGCTCTACGTCTTCCTTTGCTCTCCTTCACTCTATACCCTCCTCTTTCACTCTCCTCTTCCGTCCTCCTCTCCATATTTTTTCCAACTGCTCTTCTGGTTTTTTTTTCTCTCGCACCATCAAACTCTTCACCCATTTTCTTCCCTCCTCCTCTTCCATCATCCACTTCCTCTTCCCTCCTCTTCTTCCCTTCTCTCCTCCCACCTCCTCTTCCTCAGCCACCATCTTCTCCCTCTTCCCTCATCTTCCTCCTCTTCCATCATCCTCTCCCTCTTCCCGCCTCTAATCCCTCTTCCCTTCTCCTCTTTCATCATCGTCTCCCTCTTCTCTCATCTTGCTCTTCCTTCTTCTTCTCCCTCTTCCATCTTCCTTCACCACAATTTTCCCAGTGAGCGCCGCTCCAAGACGCGAAACTCAATCAATAAGCAATTAACTGCAACAATCTTCCTCTGTTATATTTTCCCTCGTGTGTGTGTGTGTGTGTGTGTGTGTGTGTGTGTGTGTGTGTGTGTGTTACCCGTTGTCAAAGGCGATTTTCGATAGACAGTTGGTTTGTGTTTTGTGTGTGTAGCACTCACATACTCACCTATATGTGGTTGCAGGGGTCGAGTCACAACTCCTGGCCCCGCCTCTTTGCTGGTCGCTACTAGATCCACTCTCTTCCAGCTACAAGAACTTTATCGTACCTCTTAAAGCTATGTATGGATCCTGCCTCTACTATTTCACTCTGCAGATTGTTCCACTTCCTGACAACTCTATGACTGAATAAATACCTAACAACTTTGAGTTTTAAATTTCCAGTTGTGTCCCCTTTCTCCTATATTCCATCCCTGAAACATTCAGCCCCTGTTCACCTTGTCAGTTCCTCTCAGTATTTTATACGTCGTTATCATGTCCCCCCTATCCTGCTTCATGGGCCATGTTCTATTTATTCTTAAAACTTTGTTTTCTTTCACCTTATTTAAGTCATTCCACTTCCTGAACATAGTGAGGCTTCAAGAGTACTTCTTTGCTTAAATAACTTACATCTGCGCTCCCTTGTTTCCCTTTCCCACAGAATATCTTACAAGTTGCTATCAAGTATTGACTGTCTTTTTATTCCTTTTGAGGTCCTCATATTTAGTTCCATTAACCTCTCCTCGTAGGTCAGCCCACTTGGGTCTAGGACCAGTCTTGTTGTAAATATCCGAGCTTAAACTAGTTTCTTCACATGCCTGTTCAGACGCCTGAACCTTCAGACAGGTGCTGTAAACTTCATGTAAGATCCGGTTTATGTTCAATACGTGTCTTGGAAATTGATTGATTGACGTTCCTGATAATTAAGCGAACAACGCTGCCGGTGCTGTCTATTGACATGCATAACTGATGATACATTTGGTATTATGCTTACAAGACTTTTCCACATGACTGAGGTTGGTAACCTTTCTTGTCCCCAATTCTGGTGCAGAGGACATTACAACCTACTTGCTAACTTGGGCATAACCTACTTCCACTGGGAAGACCTGCGCACCAGTGACAATGCCTTCGTCTACTGCGCACCAGTGACAATGTCTTCGTCTGCTGCACCTCATCTGTAAGCACCAGTTTTCCTGCCTCTGCTTCAGATTCTTGAAGAATGCGCTGCTCTTCACCTCCTAGGCTGAGGGGTTGATTACCTCGTCTTCCACTGTCTTTTGTATATATTTCTACAATCTTTAGATTGGATGGTGAAACGTCTACAAAGAAACCCAGATCTTGCATGTGTCGTCATTAAATCTATACCTCGTTATCGATTTAACTTTACCTACCTTGATATCCATAATTTCTCACTAACTGGGATTGTATTCCAGTAACTCTATACCTGAATATATCTGTAGCTTTGCCAATCCTCAGAGTAGGCTGAAAAGTGTCTTCTCAGTTTTGTCCTCATCAGTCTAGCATCATCTGCAAACAACGAGGTATAGAGTTTCATCGGCTTCAGCAAGTCGTTTACGTTTATGAGAAACAGTGTTGGTTCCAGCACTGCTTCCGGTTCCTGCTTGTCACCTCTGCTCAGCCTGATACCTCTCCCTGACCATCAATATGTTACCTGTTGCTTAAATATTCTGCAATCACAAAATATGCGCATTTAGGAGAAAAATCTTATGGAGACGTTTTGGTCTGTCGTCATTAGGTTCCTCTCCTAAATGTAGATTTTTTCGTGATTTATTCTAGTAACGGCATTGTTACCTTTTATTTCTGTATTCTTTTGTACTTTTCTACGCTATCTCTGCCTGCTCTTCCAGTTTGCAGATGAAATTCTGGCGTGGTACAGTATATAATGATTTGTTTTAATTAAAAAATATGCCGTAATCCTAACCTTATTTTCCCTGTTTTATTCTTATCATTCTGTTGTAGACATAAAGTAGGTTGATAAGACGGGATTGCCCATCAGTAAGCCAGTGCTACCTGGAGTCTACCTGGAGGGTGTTTTGTGGGTCGACGTCCCCGCGGCCCGGTCCATGACCAGGCCTCGCGGTGGATCAGGGTCTTGATTAACCAGGTTGCTACTGCCGGCCGCACGCAATCCAACGTGCGAACCACATCCCGGCTGGTTGTCTTATGTATTCTCTAGTCTCCAGGGAAGGAAGTAACAGTCTGGCTGGTAAGAGACTCGGCTGCTGTTAGCGGACGGAAGTTCGAGGCTCCACGTCTCCTTGGGCTGAATATCCCACACAGTTTAGTACATCAAATACATGACTGGGACATTCCAGTCACCAGAAGATCAATCATTCTACTTTTGATTTTCCTGTTACCTTGAACTCTATAGATGACAAGGAGGCGGGGTTGTAGTTCAGCACCCAGGGTTGTATTCCAGCACCCAGGGTTGTAGTTCAGCACCCAGGGTTGTAGTCCAGCACCCAGGGTTGTAGTCCAGCACCCAGGGTTGCAGTTCAGCACCCAGGGTTGTATTCCAGCACCCAGGTTTGTAGTCCAGCACCTGGTGCAGTCCAGCACCCAGGGTTGTAGTCCAGCACCCAGGTTGTAGTCCAGCACCCAGGGTTGTACACCAGTTGTGTCCAGCACCCAGGTTTGTAGTCCAGCACCCTGGGTTGCAGTCCAGCACCCAGGGTTGTAGTCCAGCACCCAGGGTTGTAGTCCAGCACCCAGGGTTGTAGTCCAGCACCCAGGGTTGTAGTCCAGCACCCAGGGTTGTAGTCCAGCACCCAGGGTTGTAGTCCAGCACCCAGGGTTGTAGTCCAGCACCCAGGGTTGTAGTCCAGCACCCAGGGTTGCAGTTCAGCACCCAGGGTTGTAGCCCAGCACCTTTTGTCTCCTTGCGTGAATACAGATGAATAAGGCACGTGTACAACACCTGGCTATCGTGACTGAGAGACATATCGGCTGCACAGCAGACTTTATCAAAGAGGACGGCAATTTGAAGCCAGTGGAAAAAGTGGAGAGGTGCAGCAGTTGAAGACATCATTAAATGTGGGAAAGGCCCGCGACCCTAAGTAAGCCAGGCCCATAACGATCCCTGGCAAGGGTGGAAACGTTGGCCATTCTTCCTAACACCTGCTGCTCCTGTTGACCTAGCAGTAAGTAGGTCCCTGGGTGTTTGTCGAATGTCGTGGGTGGCATCCTGGGGGTGGTAATATACCTTAAATAGGGCTGGGCTTCGTAATGAACTGAGGTAAGGTGACAGTTCTTAACTTGTAAAATTGATTTGTGTAAAAAAATGTATAACATTAATTCTTTGACACATTTTTGGTAGTTGCCTGATCCCACTGACCTACTGAAGATTTTTACAGTGGTACACGTAGTGCTTCTGCTCCTTCTTTCAGAAACCACTGGCATATAATGGTCCAAGTCGGACCATTATATGCCATTATATCCTATGTGCATGTTATTTTTACATTGGCATATATTTTCAGGTGTATTTATTTTTAAGGTTCCCAGTCCATTTATTAGTTTTTTTTTTTCATCTCTTGATTTAAGTATGTTTCCCCAGTCTCTGCTGGTCTTGACTGGTGGTTCTCAATTGTTTTTTACTCGAGCTTTCCATGGCACCATGTTTGTTTATGTTCCACTCGTTTGTTAGTGGCTGGTGGATGTAGGTCACTCTTTTGTTAGTTGTCCGTGGCTGGTGGATGTAGGTCACTCTTTTGTTAGTTGTCCGTGGCTGGTGGATGTAGGTCACTCTTTTGTTAGTTGTCCGTGGCCGGTTGATGTAGGTCACTTGTTTGCTAGTGGTTGGTTGATGTAGGTCACTTGTTTGCTAGTGGTTGGTTGATGTAGGTCACTTGTTTGCTAATGGTTGGTTGATGTAGGTCACTTGTTTGTCAGAAATTGTCAGAAAGTGGCGACACTGATGAAGCAATTTGCAGAAGCTGGAATCGACAACTTCGACCAGGAGATTATAGGGAAGGTGACGAAGAACATGATAAGAGATGATGGTGATGACACTTCTCCGTCACTTTCACACGTTTTCAATTCCCATCGTGCTAAGAGACAAACAAATTTAGTGTTTAATGGCATAAACCAAAATATTATACCAAATCCCGTCAGCCTTTATATTTCGCAGTGTCTTTCGTTCAGAGCACAAGCTTTTGAAGAAAAATTGGACATTAAATTATGAAATGAGTGAAATTAACTTAAGAACATAAAAACGTAAGAAAAGAGGAGCACTGCAGCAGGCCTACTGGCCCATACTAGAAAGGTTCTTCTTAAACCCCTTTGCACTTACAAATGTAATGATCAGCTTACAGCACAAAAGGGATCTCAAAGTTTATTATTTAAAATTAATTGGTAATGGACTTTTTGTGTATATGATGGCAGGAATTGCTAACAAGTATGATTAACAACGTTTCACTCCACCCCGAGCGAAATGTAGTCATTAATAAACATTTGCTCTCTACATAGTGCCTACCAATGGATTTCGTATTTAACAACATTGAATACATCAGCAATGTGCTGCTCGGATAGTACCGAACCTCTCTACGATACGAGGATAGTAACAATGTGGTAACGAAAGCTTTCTATGTTTGTAATAATATTGGTAGAATTACCGACAATATGTTAAGTAAAAGGACACAAATGCAACTAATGTGACATTTTATTATTGCAACGTTTCGCTCTCCAGGAGCTTTCTCAAGCCGTTACAAGCGATACATGGACACAGTGGGCTATTATATACTCTCAAAGTGAGGTGAAATACTAGTGGTGGTCGAGGTAGTAGTGATATAAGTAGGTAGTAGTAGTAGTAGTAATACAATAGGTAGAACAATCAATATGCGTTGAGGTCGATCAATGAACACATTAATGCATGAAGAAACGATAACCTGAACAACGCCTGCTAACACGAAATTAACAATCATCTGAAATTCAAAGACGCCGACTAGTAACGAAAACTAATTCGTAGACGAAATGCCTGAATCAGCACTTATCTCTGTTTCAACACAATTAAACAAAACAAGATCCATCTCTGAAGTCTTAGCAAGAATCCTCTGAAAACAGTTAACCATACCATCACATAGTCTCTCCTGCTAATTCAACACAAGCACATCGTTGATGTGGAACACTCCTACAGGCCTTCTATATTTCAACCTCCAGCAAAAATATTTGTCTAACCTATTGTTATACTACCCAAGTATTTGTTTTATCACCTTTGACTCATGTGCATATTGATTGTTCTACCTTATTGTATTACTACTACTACTACTACTTATATCACTACTACCTCGACCACCACTAGTATTTCACATCACTTTGAGAGTATATAATAACCCACTGTGTCCATGTATCGCTTGTAACGGCTTGAGAAAGCTCCCGGAGAGCGAAACGTTCCACAATAAAATGTCACATTAGTTGCATTTGTGTCCTTTTACTTTCTATGTTTCCCTGCAATATTCCATCGCACAAGACGGGTTTCGGAAATTAATGAAAAAGGTTCATTGTGACCATCAGCCATTGATTCACCTGCAGGGTTGCATGTACCTGGAGTAAATAATGCAATATGGATTGCAACGTCGTGCCTCCTACGACTCACTCGCCATGGGTTCAAAACTCACCCGTTCCGTGGTTTATCTAGTAGCGAAGAGATTACGGGTCGGCATTCAGCATTCCGACAAAAGCAGGTTCCAAAACGTGGCCTTTCTTGATATTTTTTCTTTTCGAGATTTATTACAAAAAAAGTAGTTTCGAGTTGAGAATGTTTGTATAATGGTTGAATGTAAAACTTTTTTTGGTCAAAAACCCTGAGTGAAAATCAAAGTATGGAAAGTAATGCAATAGAATTATGTGGAAAATTGAAATCTTAGAGATACAAGAAAAAAGAATAATAATAAAAGTTATGATGGTATTTTTTACTTAATGGGTTTAGCGCCTGCCTTACTGAAATAAAAAAATATAAAAAACTACTACTACTATTACTACTGCTATTACTACTACTACTACTTCTACTACTACTGCTATTACTACTACTACTACTACTTCTACTACTACTGCTATTACTACTACTACTACTGGTATTACTACTGCTACTACTACTGCTACTACTACTGCTATTACTATACTACTTCTACTACTACTGCTATTACTACTACTACTACTGGTATTACTACTGCTACTACTACTGCTACTACTACTGCTATTACTACTGCTATTACTACTGCTATTACTACTGCTATTACTACTGCTATTACTACTACTGCTATTACTACTACTGCTATTACTACTACTACCACTGCTAATACTAATACTACTACTACTAAATTAATGCAATAATAATAATAATAATAATAATAATAATAATAATAATAATAATAATAATAATACTATGGCGTCACCATCAGCTCAAAATAAACTCACCTGAGAAAATACTTGAAAATGGGCTGAAAAAAAAATCGCTCGCCAATTCAATTCACTTTCACGCTTTTTTAATTAACGTTTTTTCTTTTCTTTTTTAACCGGTTGTTTTCTGAGTTGATGTGTTTTTCTCTCTCTCTCTCTCTCTCTTTCTCTCTTTCTGCCTTGTTTTCCTCCCTTTTGTTAATCACTCTCTCCCCTCTTTCCCTATCGTCATTTCCCCTCTTCGTCATCATTCTCTCTTCTTCCCATCACTTTTATTTCCCTTTGCATCAGTCTTTCCCCTTCTTCCAATCGCATTTTCCCCTTTTATCATTATTCTCCCTCATTTCTCCCATTGCTCTATCTCCATTTTATCACCGTCTCCCTCTACCTATCAGGCTGTCCCCTTCCTCCGATTGCTTCTCCCCCTTTACTCATCATTTTCTGATTATACTTTTATATTGTATGTGGTTCTCTCTGCCCCTTCCCACCTTTCTTGCCTCATCTCTCAATCTGTCTTACGCTCTCTCTCTCTCTCTCTCTCTCTCTCTCTCTCTCTCTCATATATTCACACTAGTTCTTCCGATGATTTGAGTGTAAACTGAAAAGAGAGTTCAGGTATTAATTGCAATTTTTTTTCACTAGGGTATTTTCTCTCACTCTCTCTCTCTCACACACACACACACACACACACACACACACACACACACACACACACACACACACACACACACTAGAATGATGAATGTAAGTGGTGTCGTAAAATACTCAAAGGAATTATTTTTTTATGGCAGATTGCTTTAGTAAGGAAAACTTATATCCAATTTATGAAAAAAAAATACTGAATACTTAGTGGTAGTCCATTGTTTACATTACCGCGGAAGGATACCAGATCAAAACAGAGTCATGATTTTAAAAAGCAGAGAAAAGATCTGGTGGATGGATGGAAAGACTAATTAAACTGGAACAAACGCAGACAAAAACAGAAAAAAATGAAGAGCTCAACTCAACGAATGTACGACACAAAGAGCAAACTGATACAATTAAAGGAGAGAAGATATAGATCTGGAATTAGTGAAATAAAACAATAAGAATCACAAAGAGGAGAAAATAAAAGGTATAAAAGAGTGCAAACCCTAGGTAGAAGATATGTTGATATATCAAGGCAAAAGACAGAACCACAATAACAAGAGCAGCAAGATATTTGAGAAAAAAAATGCAAGGGCTAGAGGCGCATAAAACTAAAATAAAAGGCAGTTAAGCCAAAATCCCTAAATAGGAGAGAGAACAGCATGTTGTGATAGCTAAAGAGATTACTATTAGTTTGAAGATGAAAAGGGGGTTAATCAGCCAACCTGCTTACCAGCAGGTAAGCTAGCCAGCGGTCTTTCAGCAGGTAAGCCAGCCAGCCTGCCTGCCAGCAGGAAAGCAAGCCAGCCATCGTTCCTAAAAGCAGGAAAGCAAGCAAGCCAGTCAGCCAGCCACCTACCCCCCCCTCATTACAATTGGATTGAGCAATCACGTTCTCATATTTGGCATTTTGTTTCCTTTCCGCCCATATATTCCATGAACTTTCCACACCCAGAATTTTTTCCAGGTTATTATAGTGAGGAGCCACACTTGTCTGTAAGGGCGTGACTCCTATCTATGTACAACGGTCAGGGAAGCCATGAGCACATAGGGTCGGTGATGGGGTTACGACCCCAGCTTGTCGCAAAGGTTATCCCCTTGCATCGCACCTATAATTACGTTTAGCTTCGTAATTTTCAAGAATATATACACTGAGAGGTGTGTATGTCAGTGTATATACACTGAGAGGTGTGTATGTCAGTGTATATACACTGAGAGGTGTGTATGTCAGTGTATATACACTGAGAGGTGTGTATGTCAGTGTATATACACTGAGAGGTGTGTATGTCAGTGTATATACACTGAGAGGTGTGTATGTCAGTGTATATACACTGAGAGTGTATGTCAGTGTATATACACAGAGGCGTTTATGTCAGTGTATATACACAGAGGTGTGTATGTCAATTTATATACACTGAGAGGTGTGTATGTCAATTTATATACACTGAGAGGTGTGTATGTCTGTATATATCACAGAGAAGTGAGGTATGTCTGCGTATATACACAGAGAATATATATACCGAGAGATGTCTATGTCAATGTATACACACACCGAGAAGTGTGTTGTATGTCAGTACATATGCCGGCTATTGTGTGTATGTGCGTGTGTGTGTATGTATGTGAACACTCACACAAAAGGAAAAGTTCAAGTGCCTGTCGACAAGAGACATTGACAACTGATAACTAACCCCCACTATCACACACACACACACACACACACACACATCAAAACAGCAACCAGTCAAAAAATATGTTTCTTATATATAAGGTAAATTGTGTGTCACCTACAGGCTTCTCGTACACTGAAAATCGAATATTATACAAAACATTTCACAACACTATTGCATCACGTTATATGAATGTTAGAAACATTTACAAGCTGAACGTTTACATTCTGAACATTCAAATGCTGAACATTTTCAATGTTTTGAATATCACGTCTAGATTTTAGTAGCCACTAATATGCCCCTAGAAAAAACCATACCACGGGTGGGGTTCGAACCCGCGGTCTCAAAACTCCAGAAATGTTGAAGGAATCATTGCAAGGAATTTCATGATTGTCATTTTTTCTGTTTTTTTCCCCATTAGTTTTTCTTATTAATTTGGTACAGTAGCCATGATTTCCCGGATACACCCCGAACCCTAATGTATTTTGTTCACTGTAGCCAAGCACTGCTGGATACAGCATAAGCTGTGATACATTTTATTTGTTGTATTAAAACATTACTGGATACATAATGAGCTGAGATATTTTTTGTAAATTTGAAAAAAAAAATATGTATTCTCTTTTTTAACAGAATTTGAAAAATGTAATTTGTAAAAACTTGCTAGAGAGATATAAGTCTGACTAGTTGCACCCTTCTAGGAGGGCGCCTTGAAGTCGGTGATAGGATGTTGATCCAAGGAACCGAGGCTATAGTCCCCTTCCTTGGGTCAAACCTGATTATCTCCCATTCTAGAGGCACTGCATGCCTCCTACGGGTTTAGCGTTTCCCCTTAATTATTATAAGTTACATAGATTCGAATGTGTATGATAGAACTCACGACGATAGTCCTTGAATCTGGAGATTGGTGGTTAAGAGATGTAACCCAGGAGCTAGTGCTTGATATTCCAATAACAAGTGAACACACACACACACACACACACACCCACCGGGGCCAGGAGCTATGAATCGAACCCTGCAACCACAAATAGGTGAGTACACACTCACTCACAGGACAGAATGTCCCAGAAATGGGACACAGAAACAAGGGGTCACAAATGGAAGTTGAAGACTCAGATGAGTCAAAGGGATGTTAGGAAGCATTTCTTCAGCCACAGAGTTCTCAGGAAGTGAGAATAGTGGAATAGTCTGGCAAGTGACGTAGTGGAGGAAGGAACCATACATAGTTTTAAGACAAGGTTTGGTAAAGCTCATGGAGCAGGGAGAGAGGACTTAGTAGCGACCAGTGAAAAGGTGGGGCCAGGAGCTATGACTCGACCCCTGCAACCACAACTAGGTGAGTACACACACACACACACAGACACACACAGCCAGCCAGAGTACAAATATCATACTTTTCTGTAAATTCTGCTCCATTTTTCGTTGGTTCTGATTGTGCTGAATTTTAAGTTAATCTTTATATAGGGAAGTATGATTTAATCCTTCATATCCTCTTCCCTTCCTTCCTGCCTTGGCGTCCAGCGTTGAGTTCTCGTATTAAAAAGTATCATGGTAGAAATACGTCTACGTGTCTTGAGTTCGTGTCTCTTCATTATTCTAACCATATTTCTTCCCCCTCTCTCTCTCTCTCTCTCTCTCTCTCTCTCTCTCTCTCTCTCTCTCTCTCTGACATACTCAGAGGCTGTCATGGGCGTGCCTTAGGGTGTCAGCTTAAGACCTGTAATCTATACACGCGTGATGGATAACACATGTCGCTGCCCACATGTTCTTGTCATACAAGCTGACGACCTAATAATGGCACCCACTGTAAACACCTCGCAAACTTGGTTCACCTCAGTAAATAAGATTTTTTTTTCGGCGAGAGGATAATGTACAGTGAAGACGTGAACACCATTTTGATACAAGTCAATGATGTCCACACAGGAACTACGAGGTGCCTCCTTACCTTATTGTGAAAGTTCGGTCCTTTCGTACTAGGTGAAGCGCTATAAATGGTTCAAGTCGGACCGAAACGTCGTCGTTATGACGACGTTTCTCTTCTATGTGCGGTTATTTGTGTAAATGTCGTTTGTTGGTACATTACTATTTAGGTGAATTTCCTTAACATTTTATAATCTCACTTAATCATTTGCCTAAATCTTGTTTAATGTAGAAAAAAACTGACAGGAGTATCATTAGCGAGGCAGTGATCCCACATTTTGACAAGTGTATTTATATTAGGGGCAGCCCAAAGTTTTTCTTTGGAATTAGAAACTAGCATGAAAAAAAAAAATCTAAAAATATTCGAACATTTGCCTCTCTCGATACCAAAATTATGCACTAAAATTTTCAGAGAGAGGAAAAAAATAATTAAATAACCCATAACAAAGACAAAAGTGCGGACTTAAATTAATTAAATAACCCATAACAAAGACAAAAGTGCGGACTTAAATTAATTAAATAACCCATAACAAAGACAGAAGTGCAGACTTAAGTGTCTTCAGAAGACGGGGTTATCAGTCACGGGCTTCATTCCCAAATTGCCCACGACCAAAGTATTACATATATACTTTTCTCGACTGCCTTATGTGATACCTATTTGTGATTACCTATTTAAAATTACAGGAGCAGATCTAGGGTGGTGGTGTTGCGTCTTCAGTGTTTGTGGTTGCACAAGCAGAGCTGTGTTGGTGGTGTTGCGTCTTTAGTGTTTGTGGTTGCAGAAGCAGAACAGTGTTGGTGGTGTTGCGTCTTTAGTGTTTGTGGTTGCAGAAGCAGAGCAGTGTTGGTGGTGTTGCGTCTTTAGTGTTTGTGGTTGCAGAAGCAGAGCAGTGTTGGTGGTGTTGCGTCTTTAGTGTTTGTGGTTGCAGAAGCAGAGCTGTGTTGGTGTTGCGTCTTTAGTGTTTGTGGTTGCAGAAGCAGAGCAGTGTTGGTGGTGTTGCGTCTTTAGTGTTTGTGGTTGCAGGAGCAGAGCTGTGTTGGTGGTGTTGCGTCTTTAGTGTTTGTGGTTGCAGAAGCAGAGCAGTGTTGGTGGTGTTGCGTCTTCAGTGTTTGTGGTTGCAGAAGCAGAGCAGTGTTGGTGGTGTTGCGTCTTTAGTGTTTGTGGTTGCAGAAGCAGAGCAGTGTTGGTGGTGTTGCGTCTTTAGTGTTTGTGGTTGCAGAAGCAGAGCAGTGTTGGTGGTGTTGCGTCTTCAGTGTTTGTGGTTGCAGAAGCAGAGCAGTGTTGGTGGTGTTGCGTCTTCAGTGTTTGTGGTTGCAGAAGCAGAGCAGTGTTGGTGGTGTTGCGTCTTCAGTGTTTGTGGTTGCAGAAGCAGAGCAGTGTTGGTGGTGTCCTATGAAGGTTCAACAGCACTATCAGACCCTCAAAGAGTATTAGATAAGGCTGGATCCTCCTTATGGAAGTGAATGACAGAAAAATCAATGATAACATAATAAGATAAACAATTTTATTAATATGTAAAACTAGGAAAGAATATAAAACAATTAAAAATGAAATTAATCTTACTTGAAGCAAAGAAATGAAAAAATGAATATAAATAATTAGCGACTCAAAGCTAATATGTACACAATACGTAGTGGAGAATGGTGCCGTGCCGATGTTCTGGGCACGTAGCTCTGAACGGTGCCGTGCCAAAGTTCTGGGCACGTAGCTCTGAATCGTGGGGATGGGGGAAGGATATAATGTAGCGGGAACGATGTACCCACCTAACAGAACAAGCAGACTGCCCAACAAACTACCACCACCATTCATTCATACTTCCATTACTCCTATCTAATGAACTTTTCCCTCACATATCCCATCTTCAGTGTTTGTAGTTACAGTAGCAGAGCTGTGTTGGTGGTGACCCATCTTCAGTGTTTGTAGTTACAGTAGCAGAGCTTTGTTGGTGGTATCCCATCTTCAGTGTTTGTAGTTACAGTAGCAGAGCTGTGTTGGTGGTATCCCATCTTCAGTGTTTGTAGTTACAGTAGCAGAGCTGTGTTGGTGGTGTCCCATCTTCGATACAGCTCCTAGCTGGCATTCAAGTTCCTAGACTTGTTTTCAAGTCCCTTAAGATAGTTATATACTCTTGCAGATCGTGTAGATGTCTTCACCATTCTCTGTGGATACTGTCCCAAGAAATATGTTGGAAAAACTAGCTGAAATCTTTCGGTCCGCCTCAGCTAACATCGAAACGCCAGCAACAAGGACGACTTAAAGTACGCCTGTGTCCTCCACAGGAACTCCACGGAACATTTAATGAACTAGAGTGAGACACAACTCGTCCTCACAGAACAAGATCTTAGACGCCAACGTTGTCTGGAAGCCTCGCTAATCACCGACACCATAGAACGTAATGCTGGAAGCTACAAAATGTCAAAAAGATTAGCATACATGATACTCAACCAGGCAAAGCACCACCTACCTAACAACACAGGAATCACATGACCTCATTGTCTACCTGTCCTCATCTCAAATATGTCATGTTTCAGGTCATATATATATATATATATATATATATATATATATATATATATATTGATAATGTGAGTAGTCACGAAAGCGCTTGGAATTCTTCTATTTTTTCATAGTGGTTGTCTTGCTTATATATATATATATATATATAATATATATATATATATATATATATATATATATATATATATATAGTATTGTAAACACGAACAAGTGGTATTTAATCAATAGCAACTCTGCGACTAGCTGGGGAATCGAACCCGTGTTGTTTTAGCCCGCCTCATGGTGAGCAAAATTCACGACGCTCTAACCCACTGGCCTAGCGTACTAGGTTTGCTTTAAGTTGCGAGGACATACGATGGTGTGGGTGCCTCAGAGATAATTTCATTCTACTCCCCGTTTGGTGTACTAGCCTCCACACCATCGTATGTCCTCGCAACTCGAAGCAAGCCTAGTTCGCTAGGCTCAAGTTGTTTGTAGGATTGTATGGTCTAGTAGGTTAGAGCGTCGTGAATTTTGGCTCACCATGAGGCGAGCTAAAACAACACGGGTTCGATCCCCCGGCTAGTCGCAGTGTTGTCATTGATATATATATTTAAACATATCAGAATTTATTGTTGTGGGTATGCGATGATGCTACATATTACAGCTGCATATTCTGATTTTGATCTTACAAAAGTTGCGTTATATTTAGCATATCACCATCTATACTTATTACTGTTTTGAAGTTAGTCGTATAGAATATGTCTCACTGCTGCGTTTGTGTGTTATTCCGGCTGTGATCTTTTATCTATAAACACTCCAGATTACAGAATTATTGTGATATTACGCCCTTCGAGGAGTGGGGAACGAGAGCTTCATAATCGTGGCTGGTTTTTGATACGAGGGATTGGAGATAATCAGGTTTCATCAGAGGAAGAGTATCTCCCAATCCTCAGATGATTTATAGCCCTTATTAGTTCAGTGTTTTTTCTCGGCATATTATGATTACAGATGAGGTTCCCGAGGGTCTCCTCGCGCCACTGAGTACATACAATAGTAATCATACTTGATAAACTAAATATGTGATAAACCTCCTAGAAAACTCCGAAGACGAACTTCAAGATTTAATAATCTGTGTTACGAAGACAGACAACTGATATTTATCATTCCCTTGGGATAAAAAGAGGCATAATAACCACATATATTGTTATATAAGAAGAGTACTGAAGCCATCAGCAGGGAGAACGAAGGCCATTCGCATGCTTTATGAATTTGATTTATGTTTTGCCTCCAAAGCGGCTAGTTTATTGTGCACCTCTTATCCTGTGGATGGTAACGCAGGAGCATTTGGATGCACAAAAGGCCTAGTTAGTATTCCGCAAAGGATTAACAGAAGTACCTGTAGCAATATATCTTCAATTTATGTTTCATTAGTTGCTCAAAATATCTGGTATCATATTTTTTTACTAATAATAAAAAAAAAAAAAATATATATAAATAAATATAAATAAATAATAATCTTAACACATCGGCCGATTCCCACCAAGGCAGGGTGGCCCGAAAAAGAAAAACTTTCATCATCATTCACTCCATCACTGTCTTGCCAGAAGGGTGCTTTACACTACAGTTATAAAACTGCAACATTAACACCCCTCCTTCAGAGTGCCGGCACTGTACTTCCCATCTCCAGAACTCAAGTCCGGCCTGCCGGTTTCCTGAATCCCTTCATAAATGTTACTTTGCTCACACTCCAACAGCACGTCAAGTATTAAAACCATATGCCTCCATTCACTCCTATCAAATACGCTCACACATGCTTGCTGGAAGTCCAAGCCCTCGCACACAAAACTTCCTTTACCCCTCCCTCCAACCTTCCTAGGCCGACCCCTACCCCGCCTTCCCTCCACTACAGATTTATACACTCTCGAAGTCACTCTGTCTCGTTCCATTCTCTCTACATGTCCAAACCACCTCAACAACCCTCCTCAGCTCTCTGGACAATCGTTTTGGTAATCCGCACCTCCTCCTAATTTCCAAACTCCGAATTCTCTGCATTATATTCACACCACACATTGACCTCAGACATGACATCTCCACTGCCTCAAGCCTTCTCCTCGTTGCAACATTCATCACCCATGCTTCACACCCATATAAGAGCGTTGGTATAACTATACTCTCATACATTCCCTCTTTACTTCCATGGACAAGGTTCTTTGTCTCCACAGACTCCGAAGTGCTCCACTCACCCTTTTCCCTCATCAATTCTATGATTCACCTCATCCTTCATAGACCCATCCGCCGACATGTCCACTCCCAAATATCTGAATACATTCACCTCCTCCATACTCTCTCCCTCCAATCTGATATCCAATCTTTCGTCACCTATCCTTTTTGTTATCCTCATCACCTTACTCTTTCCTATATTCACTTTCAATTTTCTTCTTTTACACACCCTACCAAATTCATCCACCAACCTCTGCAGCTTCTCTTCAGAATCTCCCAAAGCACAGTGTCATCAGCAAAAAGCAACTGTGACAACTCCCTTTGTATTTGCTTCTTTATCTTTTAGCCCAACACCTCTTGCCAAGACCCTCGCATTCACTTCTCTACAACCCCATCTATAAATATATTGAACAACCACGGTGACATCACACATCCTTGTCTAAGGCCCACTTTTACTGGGAAATAGTCCCTTCCTCCTACACACTCTAACCTGAGCCTCACTATCCTCATAAAACTCTTCACTGCTTTCAGTAACCTTCCTCCTATTCCATACACCTGCAACATCTGCCACATTGCCCCCTATCTACCCTATCATACGCCTTTTCCAAATCCATAAATGCCACAAAAACATCTTTACCCTTATCCAAATACTGTTCACCTATATGTTTCACTGTAAACACTTGGTCTACACCCCCTACCTTTCCTAAAGCCCCTTGTTCATCTGCTATCCTGCTTTCTGTTTTACTCTTAATTCTTTCAATAATAACTCTACCATACACTTTACCAGGTACACTCAACAGACTTATTCCCCTATAATTTTTGCACTCTCTTTTGTCCCCTTTGCCTTTATACAAAGGAACAATACACGCTCTCTGCCAATCCCTAGGTACCTTACCCTCTTCCATACATTTATTAAATAATAGCACCAACCACTCCAAAATTATATCCCCACCTGCTTTTAACATTTCTATCTTTATCCCATCAATCCCAGCTGCCTTACCCCTTTCATTCTACCCACTGCCTCACGAACTTCCCTACACCCACAACTGGCTCTTCCACACTCCTACAAGATGTTATTCCTCCTTGCCCTACACACGAAATCACAGCTTCCCTGTCTTCATCAACATTTAACAAATCCTCAAAATATTCTCTCCATCTTCCGATACCTCTAACTCTCCATTTAATAACTCTCCTCTCCTATTTTTAACTGTCAAATCCATTTGTTCTCTAGGCTTCCTCAACTTATTAATCTCATTCCAAAACTTTTCTTATTTTCAACAAAATTTGCTGATAACATCTCACCCACTCTCTCATCTGCTCTCTTTTACATTGCTTCACCACTCTTTAACCTCTCTTTTCTCTCCATATACTCTTCCCTCCTTGCATCACTTCTACTTTGTAAAAACCTCTCATATGCTAACTTTTCTCCCTTACTACTCTCTTTACATCATCATTCCACCAATCGCTCCTCTTCCTCCGCACCCACTCGCCTGTAACCACAAACTTCTGCTGAACACTCTAACACTACATTTTTAAATCTACCCCATACATTTTCGACCCCATTGCCTACACTCTCACTAGCCCATCTATCCTCCAATAGTTGTTTATATCTTACCCTAACTGCCTCCTCTTTTAGTTTATAAACCTTCACCTCTCTTTGACTTACTGATTCTATTTTCTTGTATCCCATCTACCTTTTACTCCCACTGTAGCTATAACTAAAAAGTGATCTGATATATCTGTGGCCCTCTATAAACATGTACATCCTGAAGTCTACTCAACAGTCTTTTATCTACCAATACATAGTCCAACAAACTACTGTCATTACGCCCTACATCATATCTTGTATACTTATTTATCCTCTTTTTCTTAAAATATGTATTACCTATAACTAAACCCCTTTCTATACAAAGTTCAATCAAAGGGCTCCCATTATCATTTACACCTGGCACCCCAAACTTACCTACTACACCCTCTCTGCATGTTTCTCCCACTTTAGCATTTAGGTCCCCTACCACAATTACTCTCATTTGGTTCAAAAGTTCCTATACATTCGCTTAACATCTCCCAAAATCTCTCTCTCCTCTACACTCCTCTCTTCTCCAGGTGCATACACGCTTATTATGACCCACTTTTCGCATCCGACCCTTATTTTAATCCACATAATCCTTGAATTTACACATTTATATTCCCTCTTTTCCTTCCATAACTGATCCTTCAACATTATTGCTACCCTTCCTTAGCTCTAACTCTCTCAGATACTCCTGACTTAATCCCATTTATTTCTTCCCACTGAAACTCGCCTACCCTTCAGCTTTGTTTCGCTTAGGCCAGGACATCCAACTTCTTTTCATTCATAACATCGGCAATCATCTCTTTCTTATCATCCGCACTACATCCACGCACATTCAGACAACCCAGTTTTATAAAGTTTTTCTTCTCGTTTTTAGTAGATTTGTACAGGAGAAGGGGTTACTAGCCCATTGCTCCCGGCATCTTAGTCGCCTCATACGACACGCATGGCTATATTCCTCAATAAGTGAATAATCAAGTATAATGGTAAAGAAGCTGATCATAAGGTTGACCCTTTTAAATTTAGTTTGACAATCATTTGTGAATCATTTTATATAACCCACTATTTTTTTCGAGAAATACAATTTTTTTTCCAGGTTGCCGTGTGGACCCTGGTGGCAGGTGTGTAAACCAGATCTTCCCACAATGCACCAAGAGGCCATCAAACACAAACTGACAAACGTTTTCTCTAAACACAAACACAAAATAGTCGGGCAACTTAATTCATTTTTTTCAATTCATTTCTGTCTGCCCACAATACATTTCGCTGTTTTATTTTATCCCAGTCATTTCCATCTCTATCTCTCCCTTATCTTTACAAATCATATATTCTACGCTTCAATTAGGTCATTACACTAAATTTTGTTTATAATATCCATAATGACTGTTTATTTAGCACTGTAGGATGAAGCTGGCACTACCATTATGCACCATATTATGCTACATCATGCTATATTATGCTACATCATGATACATCATGCCCTACTACTTAATACTGTAATGCCAACATGCTCCATTAAATGTCCCCCTAGCAGAGACAATTAGCTTCTTCCTCACTGTCACGGGTCAACTGAGTCTTATTTAATACCTGTCCAGGTCCTGTGGAGCAGTTCACGAGGACTTGTTGGGGCAGGAAGATTAATTGGCGACTTTCCTGGATTTTTTAATTCGAAATTTAAAAATATCTGATAAGAACAATGTTAGATAATGGTACAAAATACGTATCTACACGATGGTGAAAATGGCATGAAATACCCATGCGATGGTAAATATGGTCAGTAAAGGTACAAGATGCCCACATAACGGCAAAGAAACAATAGTTGTATGAAATAATTTATTGACGTTTCGACCACGCCGTGAGCGAAACATTGTCCGTAATGTTTTTTTTATAAAACTATTTGTCTCTTGATGCCACTAAAGCATGTTAGACATCGAGAAACGATTTTCTAAACATGCCAGTCCAAGAGTTTTTTCCCAAGTAAACCATGCGAGTCCTTGACGTGGTTTTATATACATAACCTAAATAAGCAGGATTATATATATAAATTTATCAGTATAACGGGAACAACCATTACTGAAGAAATTTAAACCAGCGAAAACATGATCCTGAGTTACTAGAGATTTAACACTGACTCCTGTGCCAGCACCTCTGCTTCTCCCTACGATCTCTGTAAACAGCATAGGGCTATAAACGGCACATCTCTTGTACAAACTGGCGGTGAGAGAACACAAGTGATTTGAATAGTCTTTATTAGCAATGATATCTCATGTGCCAAGTCGTTGACAATATTCTTGCTTTCGCAACATTTGCTTATTATGTACTCTAAATGACAAATCATATGACATTAGTACACCCAGGTCTTTCATATGTTCCTTCCGTTCTATTTGGTGGTCTTCCTGTTATTTGTACACTGTGTCCCTTTTGAGTTCTCAATTTATCTTTATCTGATTAATTGAAATTTGTCACCAATGAACTCCATGTTATTCTCTACTGCCCACTGGAAGATTTTACTTATATCCTCTTGCAGTTTTTCGGTGTTTTCTACCGAGGTGAATTTCATGTTTATTTTCGTATCGTCCTCAAAGGATTATGCAAAACAGCAGTGAGTGTATTTATATATTTTTGCTATGAGGATAAGAAACTGTAAAGGAGGTAGGACGTGTCTTAGGGTACTAAGCATCTTACATTATTATCGATGGGTTTTTTGTTTACTATTTTGTGTTCTATTAATCAGAAAATTGAATATCCGTTT
This sequence comes from Cherax destructor, assembly GCA_009830355.1. Lineage (NCBI taxonomy): Eukaryota > Metazoa > Arthropoda > Malacostraca > Decapoda > Parastacidae > Cherax > Cherax destructor. Next base: position 220,965 of record WNWK01000024.1, read on the forward strand.
GCTTACATTTTAATGTATTATCACTACAAGATTCCATCCATAAAATGCCTTCGCAAAATCAGTGTGGATTACGTTTTCATTTTGATTTTCTTTCTAATCCAATACTGTCTTAACTGTTCAGCAGCTCCTAGATGTATGATCTTCTGCTCTAAGTTCATGCTGGGATTGTGCAGGTCGAACTTTGATGGTGTGTGATGTTAGTGCTATGGGACTTCTGCCGTCTAGTGAAGAGGAACAATGTCTGCACTTTTTTAAGTCTTCTGGTATTTCACTTAGATCTAAACTCCTCCAGAAAATACCGAGTGCTCGTACAAGGGGTATTGTCCATATTGTCTACTCTGTTTTCATCCTTGTAATCCGTATATCTATCACGTTGTGTTCTCTTCACGTGTGTAGTTACTAGAGATAATTGGTACATCTCTGGGTGAAAATACCTACACTCTTTTTATAGGCCCGTTGGAAGTCTTATTGATATTTGTACTTACAACTTCTACTGTAGGTGCAAATTTACCTGGAGTAGTACATATTACCTCTCTTTTAACTTCTGCTGCAGGTTTGTCTAGCGCATTATTTTCTTTGGTCTCCTTGTTATTCATGTTCTGAACATGTTTCTTGTGTTTCACTATGTTATTGCCTGTTTTGTCTTAAGAGAAGCTTACGACGACGTTTCGGTCCGACATGGACCGAAACGTCGCAAGCTCCTCTCTCCTATGTGTGGGTTATTTGTGTATTGTTCCATTCACGGTATTGTAGCAGGATAGAGGCAGTAATGTGTGTATGTTTATCATGATCTCTCAGCACGTTTCCGTCTTGCTTGTGATAATCTGCACCAATGTTTCTTTCTCATCTGTGCTACTTTCTCTCATGTGTTTCTGCCACACCTGGATCAAGAGCCCTTCACCGTCATCGTGGCGCCTCCCTTCCAGGATGTTTCGTCATGAGTCGACCCATTAAGGGAGGTTTCTCGATTCTGACGAGGGGCTCTTGAAACAGAGACTGATCTATTTCCTTACCTTCTGTGGATCGAACCAGATTACCTCCAGTTATCCGTGCGTTGTATATCACTCGTATAAGTTTAGCGTTACCTCATAAAGAATAATAATAATAATAATAATATCAATAACAATAATATCAACAAGATTAATATCAATAATAATAATAATAATAATAATAATTATAATAATAATAATAATAATAATAATAAATAATAATAATAATAACAATAATAATAATAATAATAATAACAATAATAATAACATAAATAATAGTAATAATAAATAATAGTAATAATAAATAATAATAATAATTAATAATAATAATAATAATAATGATATCAATAATAATAATAATATTAACAATAATAATAATAATAATAATAATAATAATAATAATAATAATAATAATAATAATAATAATGACGCCCATTCATGATAGATTTACTCAGAAAACTCAAACTTTCATTATTTTCAACATAAATAACAAAATCATTAACATTGTCACGGAGGACAAAATTACATCGACCTTTTTTTCGATATCTTAAAATCACACCGGCACATAATTTTTTTTATATATATATACATTCCCCTGAGCGTAGTGGCACTAGACTAAAAAAAAAAAAGTCTTTTTCAAAGTCAATTTCCATTATGTATTTAATACTTCAAATGTCGGAGGCAATACTTGTGTATATTTAACGTATCATCAAAGTATGCGAAGCTTTCATCATTTTTTTTTTACCTTGCTGTGTTGACCAGCAAAATTTATAAACTGACAAATTATGTAAATATAAATTTAATGAAGATTATTAGCGGAATTATTATTTTTTTCGTCGTTTTAAAAATGATTATTCGGTAAGTTTTTGAGAGTTCAATTTTTTTTCTATATTTTTTTTTTTTTTGCCTTACAGCTGATAGCTGGTTACATAACGCTGTGAGAATAATGATGTGAGGATAATGCTGTGAGAATAATGCTGTGAGAATAATGCTGTGAGAATAACGCTGTGAGAATAATGCTGTGATAATAATGCTATGGAATTAATGATATCGGAATAGTTCTATAAAAAACTACTGTGGGAATAACTCTCTGAGGGACATGTAGTGATAAACACGTAGGGGCAGAGAGAGAGAGGCAGGCTGTGAGAAGCAAGGAGAGGCAGAGAGACGCAGGGAGATAGGATAGACGCAAGAAGGGAGACGCAGGGAGAAAAGTGCAGGGCTAGAGGCAGGAGGGCAGCGGACTAGAGGCAGCAGGATAGAAGCAGTAAGGAAGGAAGCAGGATATAGGCAGTAATGAACGCAGGAGGATAGAGGCAGTAAGGAAGGAAGCAGGAGAGAGGCAATAATGAAAGAAGCAGGATAGAGGCAATAATGAAAGAAGCAGGATAGAGGCAGTTATGAAGGAAGCAGGATAGAGGCAGTAATGAAGGCAGTAGGACAGAGCAAGTAATGAAGCCTGCAGGATAGAGGGAGTAAAGCTGCAGGAAAGAGGCAGTAAGGAAGGCAGCATGATAGAGACAGTAAAACAGCAGGATAGAGGAAGTAAGGAAGGATGAAGGATAGAGGCCATAAGCAAGGCTGTAGGATAGATGCATTAAGGCTGCAGGATAGAGGCAGTAAGGAAAGCAGTAGGATAGAAGCAATAAGCAAAGCAGCAGAATAGAGGCAGTAAGCAAGGCAGCAGGATAGAGGCAATAAGCAAGGCAGCAGGATAGAGGCAGTAAAAAAGGCAGCAGGATAGAGGGAGTAAGCAAGGCAGCAGGATAGAGGCAGTAAAGAGGGCAGCAGGATAGAGGCAGTAAGCAAGGCAGCAGGATAGAGGCAGTAAGCAAGGCAGCAGGGCAGAGGCAGTAAGCAAGGCAGCAGGATAGAGGCAGTAAGCAAGGAAGCAGGACAGAGGCAGTAAGCAAGGCAGCAGGATAAAGGCAGTAAGCAAGGCAGCAGGACAGAGACAGTAAGCAAGGCAGCAGGATAGAGGCAGTAAGCAAGGCAGCAGGATAGAGGCAGTAAGCAAGGCAGCAGGATGGAGACAGCAAGCAAGGTAGCAAGATAGAGGCAGTAAGCAAGGCAGTAAGATAGAGGCAGTAAGCAAGGCAGCAGGATAGAGGCAGTAAAAAAGGCAGCAGGATAGAGGGAGTAAGCAAGGCAGCAGGATAGAGGCAGTAAAGAGGGCAGCAGGATAGAGGCAGTAAGCAAGGCAGCAGGATAGAGGCAGTAAGCAAGGCAGCAGGGCAGAGGCAGTAAGCAAGGCAGCAGGATAGAGGCAGTAAGCAAGGAAGCAGGACAGAGGCAGTAAGCAAGGCAGCAGGATAAAGGCAGTAAGCAAGGCAGCAGGACAGAGACAGTAAGCAAGGCAGCAGGATAGAGGCAGTAAGCAAGGCAGCAGGATAGAGGCAGTAAGCAAGGCAGCAGGATGGAGACAGCAAGCAAGGTAGCAAGATAGAGGCAGTAAGCAAGGCAGTAAGATAGAGGCAGTAAGCAAGGCAGCAGGATAGAGGCAGTAAGCAAGGCAGCAGGATAGAGGCAGTAAGCAAGGCAGCAGGATAAAGGCAGTAAGCAAGGCAGCAGGACAGAGGCAGTAAGCAAGGCAGAAGGATAGAGGCAGTAAGCAAGGCAGAAGGATAGAGGCAGTAAGCAAGGCAGCAGGACAGAGGCAGTAAACAAGGCAGCAGGATAGAGGCAGCAAGCAAGGCAGCAGGATAGAGGCAGCAAGCAAGGCAGCAGGACAGAAGCAGTAAGCAAGGCAGCAGGATAGAGGCAGTAAGCAAGGCACCAGGATGAAGGCAGTAAGCAAGGCACCAGGATGGAGGCAGCAAGCAAGGCAGCAAGATAGAGGCAGTAAGCAAGGCAGCAGGATAGAGGCAGTAAGCAAGGCAGCAGGATAGAGGCAGTAAGCAAGGCAGCAGGATAAAGGCAGTAAGCAAGGCAGCAGGACAGAGGCAGTAAGCAAGGCAGTAGAATAGAGGCAGTAAGCAAGGCAGCAGGATAGAGGCAGTAAGCAAGGCAGCAGGATAGAGGCAGTAAGCAAGGCAGCAGGTAGACTCAACGATCCCTGCAACATAGTTATGATATATGACCATAATGCTGTGATATACGACCAAATTTTCATTGACCGGAGCCTCAAGCAGTAACTAGGCTGCCTCTAGCGACCACCTGCCGGAAACACCCGTAGATTGATAATCTCCTAAATAATACCTGTAATCCCACAGGTACTACCTGTAATCCCCCAAGTAATACTGTTAAATCCCCAGGTAATACCTGTGATATAATTTAAAGAGATAACGAGATCCTTATATTTAATCCATAAAGAAGATTTATCAGTTTTTTGGAGACAAATTCAAAAATTCATATAGATTTGTAAAACATTTAAATTACTGGGAACGCCTTAAAATCTTAAACTTGTACTCACTGGACGGAGGAGAGAGAGATACATGATAATATATACCTGGAAAGTACTCGAGGGCCTGGTCCCAAATCTTCACACTGCCATAACAACATACTGGAGTGAGAGATATGGAAGTGCTAAATAAACCCAGTGAGGAGCAGGGGTGGTGGGCACAGTAAGAGAACACTGGATCAACATTCGTGGCCCCAGACTATTCAACATCTTACCAGAAGATGTCTGTGATCCCCATTAAGGGACCCCTTGAGGGGTGATAGGCTCTTCATCCAAGGATGAAATCTCATTGTCTCTCACTCTCACGTGCGCTGTATGACCCAAGCGGGTTTAGCACTTCCTCTAAATATTATAATAATCTCGCAATGGGATGACTGTAAAGCAAAGTACCCACAGATAAAGACAACGTTTTGCTCGTGCTGAGAGAAACGTTGCCTTAGGAAAATCCTTGTCAGCTCTGAGTGTCTTTGCATTACTCACAAATGAATATGAATTTTTGTTTAAAAAAAAAAAGTTGCAAAACAACGTTTTGCAACGTTTCTTTCCTTAATTCATGGCATAACTTAACAAATCTTTGAGGATAATTGTGTTGCAGAGGTCTGAGGTGTTCTCAGACCTCTGCAACACAAGCACCGTAGTCTTGAACACTACTCCAAGACTGAGGGGACTGATTACCTCATCTTTTGTATATAATTCTACATTCTTCACATTATGTCCTTGTATTGTACTGATAAAGCCACTGGAGGGCGAAATGTCTACAAATAAAGATACCTAGATGTTGCTCATTAACTAATTCTTCAACATGTTTCTTATTTCGTTATTAGCGATTATTTATACGTTCGTATTAGTTAATTTATTGGCTAATTTATTGATTGGTTTAGTTAGAACAAAATATATTCAATTTTGAAGAAATTTGATCAGGCTGGAATAATCGAAGTGTAATGCGTGCGAAAACGACCGTCCCATTTGAAATACACGTTTCTTCCTGAGAATACGCTTAGCCCCTATGGGTTTACCGTTTCCCCATGAAAATTATAAATAAAAATAAATTCGCTTCGAGGTGGCTCACCCTACATTTTTGGTAAACACCTCCAGCAAGATAGCTATTGAATGAATGATGGTAAGGTGTTTCCTTCCTTTGGCTTACCCTCCTCAGGTCCTCCTACACACATCCTCAGCGAGCGCTGCCAGCAAGTACCCGTGAAGGAATCCAACACCTCAAGGCAGGGCAATCTCAAATATGATCTGACCCACTCTTCAGTGACCTCTGCATCCCTGGGCTGAATTACAGCCCAGTTACCATTACACAACCCGTACATAGGAGAAAGAAGCTATGACGACTTTACAAGTCAACGTGTATTGTTCCAGTCACGGTAGCCTTTTTCTTCTTCCCATTTACCATTATTTTCACCCGGCTATAACGTAAATATCAGGTCTTTTAGAACTTCTTTCTGACACAAGTCGGACACCATCCAGTAAGGTTAAGTAAGAGTCATCAGGAAATAGGACAAGTGTTTTCTGACGCGGGTCTTAGTCATGATGATGACCCGCAGCTAGAGTTTTTGGTCATCTGACGGAGGCCTAAAAAAAAAAATTTGAAAACATATAAAACTTGGTATCAACTGATAACTTTTTACAATATTTTTATATTGATTACTAATGTATATATATATATATATATATATATATATATATATATATATATATATATATATATGTCGTGCCGAATAGGTAAAACTAGTCAGTTAGCAAGAACTCATTTAAAATTAAGTCTTTTCTAAAATTTTCTCTTATACGTTTAAAGACATATTTTTTTTCATTGATGTTAATGTAAAAAATAATTTTGTACTAAAAGTACCTTAAAAAACTTACCTAACCTTATTATAACAAGCGCAATTTAATTTAGTCTAATCCAACTAAATATATTATAGATAAGTTTACAATAATTTAATAATAAACACAATGAAATATATTTTTTTCGTTAGGTTCAGAATGAATTTTGCGAAATTATAGCATACACAAATTTTCGCTTGCCTTATTCGGCAAGAAGAGTGTTGCTATTTAAGCCCAAATCGCAAGTTTTATCTATGCGGCACGACATTATACATATATACATTTGCTCAAAAAACTGGGCAGTTCGTAGATAAGGCTAAATTGTTTGAAGATTTCATTATGTTTTCTGAGAGTGATATATAGTGTACAATAGTTCATAATTTCGTGGAGCCATATGAATTTCCCAGGCATCGTTTTCTGTTGACATTGACTGTGGCTAGCGGGATGGCTGTTCGCTCAGCGATTTTGTAAGTTAGGAGTGTGTGGGGAGGTTGCGGGAATGCAGGTAGGGATACAGAGGTGTGGGGGTGCTGGTGGGGGTAGTGGGCGGCCGTAACATTCGTCAGAAAGAGGTGTGTGTGTGTGTGTGTGTGTTTGTGATGGGTTGTCACAAACCCACATTCCAGATATTGATCTGACAGTTTTGATGATCGCGATAGATAGCTTAACCCATCTGTACACACAGTGGGTTTAATAACACAGCGAGTACACTAGGCGAATTGAGAGCGATTACATGGAGGGTGAAATTCTATTTAATCCCGAATGATGAACGGCAGAGGAAGGTTATTTATGGAGAGGATATCATTAGCATGATTGTAAGATAGACCACTGAGGATCACATCGTAAATTGCGTGGTAGGTGCAGCAGCAGCAGCAGCAGCACCAGCAGCAGCCTCTGGCGGGCTACCTAGGAGGTGCCACTTGTGATCGATACGCTGGAGAAAAACACCGTCATTAAGCCACTTCCTAATGATTTATTCTTCAATCAATTCCACTCGTGACAGTTGCAGACCAGGTCTGGCTGGCTGGTTGGCTTACTAGATGGCTGTCCAGCTGCTTGGATGAGTGGATAGCTAGTGCTCATACTGTCACACGGTGCTGGTATCATCGCACTGTAAGCCACCTGGATGGCTGGATGGCTTAGGCTGGTATCGTCACCCACTGTAAACCACCTGGCTGGCTAACCGGTGTCTCCAGTTATCCGGTTAAACAAGAGGGACAATATTTACTAATGAGAGTTTCCGTACTTGCAGTTAGATGATCGACTTTTGGCTCCCTGTAGAAGCCTTTTTCAGATGTCCCTAGTATACAGCTGCTGTTAAAATGAGCCTTGTTAAGCAGTAGGCCTATTCTATATGCCTTAAACGGCAACTGTTTTGCCTGATACACGAAGTGTGGCTTTTTAAATTTACGACAACCAGTGAATCATCGATACCCAGTGACCATACATGATACCAGCGTGCTAGCTTCCCGCACATTAAAAGTATATACAGTATTTGCACGATACAAAAATATCATGTGGATACAAAGTCTTACTGCCGACACTATTGAAGAAATAATAGATCCAAAACACGCTTACTCCATGACACAACAAAACAAAAGCTTGTTGTGCACCGCATGTCTTTTGTTCAATGCACTATGTAGAAGACGCATTAGTTGCGTTACAGAGAGTACTTACACGATGCGTAGCGATCCTCAAAACAACGCGGTGTTAGATGCGACTATCACCAGGATGATCAACAGCACTTGCAATTATGTGGATCAAACATACGTGTAACACTGGGGTGTCTTTAATGACGAAACGTCTTCGTATTAATGATTCCCATGGGTTGTGCATGTGTCTTATTCACCTATTTAGGCCATACAGAGATACAGAGCTTCAAGGAGAGCTTTATGGCTAGATAAATCTCTTTTTTGAGCGAAACGTTGTCTTAATAAAGTCTTGCTCTGCTCTACGTGACTTTGCATTACCCTTATTTGTCATGGACACTACCTTCCAGCCCCACATGTCAAAAACATGAGTGCTAGTAGCACCGTTAGGGTTTTGCATAATAAAATCGGCCTATGTCTCATGAGCTTGATTGAAAACCCGCCCAAGAATGATTTATGGTAGACCAAGGTGCCATAACTCCTCTTACGTGACGCAGTGGTCATTATTCAGAGAGAGAGAGAGAGAGAGAGAGAGAGAGAGAGAGAGAGAGAGAGAGAGAGAGAGAGAGAGAGAGGAGAGAGAGGATGAGGAGGGAAAGAGAGGATAAGCATTCTAAAAATCTGGCAGACATATTATCTATATTAGGGAAAAAAACGAAGAAAAAAAATGGAAGGGGACATGATTGAGAGCAAGAGAAAGAAGAATATGAAGAAAGAAGAGCATACAATCATTCAAGAAGTTAGGTAAGGTAATGTTTGTCAGGAAACAGGACAAGTGTTTCGGGGCGCTGGTCTTAGTCATACAACGACCGCAGCTGGAGTTTTTGGTCATCTGACCGAGGCCTTGTGCTGCCTTACCGGTCCATCCCTTTAAAAATTAAGGTTATTAATCATTCAAGAACCAGCTGGACAAGCACTTTGCAAGTATAAGATTCAAGCAGATAAATCGTGCCTTAGTGGGGCGAGAATCCAGAGTGTTCAGGACGTAATAAGCTACAGCGACTATCAAGGTGTAGGAAGCTGTGAAGGATGACAGGAGCGAGATGTTGCCAAGGTCACTTGCTACCTCCCTCAGCCACTCACTAAACGCACTTTCTGACGAGCCTTACCTAACATAACCACACTAAAACCCGCACGGATAATCATTTGCACACAACAGATGGGCCACTCTAAAGTCAGCGGATTCCTAATGTTTGCACAGCGGCTGCAGCGGGACGATCAGTCGAGAGCGAGGCAACCAAGTCAATAATGACAGTAGGGGTAGTAGTAGCAGTGGAAGATTGTTATAATCATAAAAGAACTGGTAGTAACCAGAAGTAGACCCACTGGTACACACAACTCTGAGTGGCAGTGGAGCAATATTAGTTGTAACCCACGTCTTCCATCCAGTTCCATTTCTCTTGTAATGTCCACGCTTTTTTTTATATATAGTACTGTTTATTTCCCCCCTGTTCTTCATAACGGCAGTGGCCAGAGGGAGGCGAGACTGGGGAGAGAGCCTTCTACTTTTCTTCCCTTGACTCATACTCATAGATATTACACGATAGTCCTTAATGTATATACAAGTAGATAATCCTCAGCAAATACCCTCAGCGTGGACAGATAAGTCCTCTGCTGTCTGTCTTTCCAATGTACTCCCATGTACTCCCCAACTGTGTACCCCCTATGGCTTTTAAATTTCTCAATAATAATAAAAAATAATAACCATTTTAGCAATAATAAAAATATTTGCGTAATATTGGTGTGAGAGGAGTGCTCCAATACCACCTCGCGTTAATACCAGCCGGAAATGTTGAAGGTCATTAGTCAAGGCTTAAATAGCTATGGAAGGCAGTAGTCAGGTAGTAACGCAGGTCAGGTAATTAAGCAAGTCCGATAGCTGAGCAGGTTATGGATAGTTACGCAGAACAAGTAATTACGTAGGTCAGGGAGTTAAGCAGGGCAGGTCATTACGCAGGATAGGTAATTAAGCAGGTCAGGAATAGTTATGAAGGACAAGTGATTACGCAAGTCAGTGATAGTTACGCAAGTCTTCATTTGTTTTCTTTGTTGGAACAAAGAAAAATAAAAGGAAACATGAATAAGCCCAAACGGAAGAAGAAGAAGAAGAAACAAGAAAGAAAGAAGGAAAGAGAGAAAAAGAAAAAAAACGAAAAAATATAGAAACAAAATAACAATAAAACAGCAAAACAAAAATCTAAAAACGGAGAAATAGATTTTTTTTACGAAGAAACTCAATATAAGATCTTAAATCCTGTCTTAGAAATGAAAATCTAGGCGAGATCATCACCGTTTACTTACCAAGTATACTGGAGAATCTTGACAGAATTCACACTGCCAAAACTGGCCTCTTTTGAATCAGTAGTCACTCTCACTGCTGCTGTATTGGCACTTTTATGACCAGTGAGTTCTAGTGGTGCTAGAGTGTAACTAGTATTATGGTATAGTGGTTCTAGTGGTACCATGGCATAATTAAGGGTACTAGTTGCACTATATGACCACTGATATTAGAGGCATAATGGTATAATCAGTGGTACTAGAGACACTATTGTATAACCAGTGGTACTGTGGTATAATAGGTGATGCTAGTGGTACTCTGATATATCTAATGGTTCTAGTGGGACTGTGGCATCACCAGGGGTACTAGTGGCAATGGCCCAACCAGGGTTACTATTGTCACTCTGGTATAACAAGTGGCACTGTGGTGTATAACCAGTGATATCAGTGGCACTAAGGATCTTAATGGAACTATAAAGCTATTGCTACTGGTGGGACAATGGTATAACCAGTAGCACTCTGGCATAACCAGTAGCACTACGGTAAAATCAAGTGGTATTCTGTTATAATCGTGGAACTAATAACACTGGTATAACTAGTTTAACTAGTATAACCTTGGTATAACCAGTGGCATTAGTATCACTACTATTTTATAAACGGTTTAGAAAACTGACAACTTGATGTAACACTTAGATATTTTTATTGTGGAAATGCTTCGTCAGTCCAAAAGAGAGAAGAGCGGTGGAAGATGAGGTGTTTCAGGTAATCAGTCCCACAGCCTAGAAATGCTTTCAAACCATCAATCTCGACAAAAGTACAGTATGTGCGTGGATGAGGAGCTTATATACTGGAGACAGTTGAGATGAAACAGTTGAATAAAGTCCACTAGTGGACACACACAGGAGGTCATGCCTGTAGGCTAGGCAAGCGCTGAAAAAATTCCCTGTATCAAGATCCCAAATTATTACTTTGTCTTACTGGTTTGGAAAACAAACAAGTTGAAGTATGACACTTGTCCAATATTTATATAATACCTGTCAGACACAGCAACATCTTGGGATCTTCAGTGCTTGCCTAACCTATAGGTATGACCTACTTCCACTAGTGAATTTTGTCCACGTGTGACGCCGCCTCCAACTGCTTCACTTTATCTGTCCACGGTACATAAGCCCCTTCTACACGCATATGATGTACTTTCATCAAAATTGATGGACTCAACACATCATCTCCAGGCTGAGGCACTGATTACCGCAAACTTCTCATTTTCCACCGTTCTTCTCTATACTGGACTGATGAAGCCAGTGACCCTATATTAGAACCAGTGGTACTGAAATAACCAGTAGTGCTAGTGGCACTATAGTATAACCAATGATATTATTAGCACTATGGTGTAACTAATTGCAAAACAGTATAACCTGAATTACTAGAGGCACTATGGTACAACCAGTGGTATTAGTAGCAATAACTCATTACTAGTGGTGTAAGTGTGACACAGTATAAGCAATTGCACTAGAGGCACTGTGTTGCTAATAGTACTATACCATGATTATTAGTACTTGTGGCACTATGGAACAACTATCAATACTAATGGCATTAATCACACCTCGGGGCCAGGAGCTGTGAATCGACCCCTTCAACCACAACTAGGTGAGTACACACATTCTTCTTCTTCTTCTTGAGTCGCTGGTACTCTCCCGGCCCGGGCCTTTTCCAGTGGTGGCCCGGCCTTGGCTCCCTTTCTCGGGAGTATCTCAGACTGTCTGCCATGGGAGGAGGTACAAGTACCTTCTCATCGTTGGAACCAACTGTCCCCAGGCCTAGCCACATTCCCCGCCATCACGGGGCTCGTAGGGAGAAGCTAGGCCTCTCTGGTCTGCCATCTTCCCAGCCCCAGGGAGGCTGATGGGAAAAGCAGGCTTATGAGCTGCAGATGGCAGCAAGCATTTTCCCTCTGGACGGCCACGCTGAGGCGCTGGAACGTGAAAGTGGCTTCCCTCAGGTCCCTAATAGTCAATGGGTCTGGAACCCAGTTCTTCGAGGAAACATGTGACATTCTTTTCCCATGATCACAAGGTCTCCGATCCCACTGGGATAAATTGATACTGATGGCTTATATCTCTTACTGATCTTGTGCTCTCACCTGTGATCTGCAGCACCTCCCTGTTGCCCAAAGCTGTGACGGATTTAGGTGTCAGCCAGAGTCGACACGCAGGTATAGTCCCATGCTAAAAGCTTGCCATTCTTCCAAGGATAGATGGTGATCCCGTCGGGGCGGTTTGCGGGTTTGTGGGTATTACTGGATGCTGGTGATCGGGGCTCCCTTTCAACTGAGCATTCAGCAGTAGTAAGGCTCCTCTTTATTATGTCGTTAACTTCATTGCGTCTTGCGTGCCAGCCCTTGGTTTTGGAGCAGTTTAGACCATGTAGACCATATTGGTTGGCTTCCGCATCGCCGCAAATACACGTATATTCCGTGTGAATTGGGGCAGCGAGGCGGAGAGTCAGTGCAATACGGAGGGTCTGTGGACCGAAGAGTGTTCCCATTGCCGTTATGGGAATTGTTAGAAAAAATTCCTTAAAAAATAATCCTAAAAAATCATAAAAATGGATCATATGTATAAATAGTTTGTATGTGAAACATTAAACCCGTGTGGGTCATTCAACCCAGAGACATTACACTACCCTAGTTGCTGAAGCATAGTGTGACGTTTGACACTAGAGAAACAACTAGTATTCTAACTAGCAATAATAAATAACTTGCAGTGTTATATTCATACTAGTAGCACTCCACTAGTTGTAGCATTGTATTCTAAGAACATTGTACCAATACACTATTCTATTCTGACTTATTGCAATGTACTAGATTTTGCTTATACATTTCACTCTGAAATCCTACCTCACCTTATTTTAAAAGCCCAGTCCTATCTAAGTATACTACCTCTTCCCTTCAGTATGTCACTCACAGCAGTCTATTAATATTAAGGTATTTATTTAATGCTTGTTAGCAGAGGCGGGTGAAGTATGGGGCTAACCCACACATCTCGTTAAAGTTTCATATCATTTGTATGTGATACCAAAAGTCGCCTCGGTAGAAGACAAAAAATTACATAGATATATCAAGAAAGTGTTCCAATGGTCAAAATGGCAATATGTTAAGTAAAAGGACGCAAATGCAACTAATATGACATTTTATTGTGGCAACGTTTCACTCTCCAGGAGCTTTGTCAAGCCGTTGGCTTGACAAAGCTCTTGGAGAGCGAAACGTTGCCAACAATAAAATGTCACATTAGTTGCATTTGTGTCCTTTTACTTAACATATTGTCGGCAATTCTACCAATATTAAAACAAAATGGCAATAATATGATGATCAATGGTGTCAATATTTCAGCTTCTTAGGTAAGGGTAGAATGAAAAATTTAAATGCACGAAGAATACAGAAGGCAGGAATATCATCTCAAAAGGAAAGGAAATAGGTGAAAGACTTAAGAATAATAGAATCACATCTTCTATCGCTTAAAAAAACAAAGTAAGGCAAATGCAGCATAGGAAAGGAAACCGATCTTGTGGATTATGAGACCCTTCACATAAGACGACACACTAATGATGGTACTTTTCAAATCAATTGTGTTCTCCGGTTTTAATTTTTTTTTGTGCATCGTCTTTCAAGATAACAGAAATTGAAAATGTATTGAGGATGTATTCTGCCCGAACTGGATGAATCAAATATTCAAACTGCTGGGAACACCTGACTACTCGAATGAACAGAAGAGAGAGATATACCTAATGATATACGCAATAAAGATACTTTAGAGTGAGGTCCACTGCACTAAGTTACTGCCGTAACTTATTGCAGTGAGAGATGCGAGGGAGGAGTGTAGAATATACTCAGTGCACAGCAAAGGACCAATGAATCCAACAAGAGAGCACTAGTATGTCTGTTTCCGTTATGTCCGTTATTCCGTATGTCGGTTACCAGCAGATATTAGAAATATTACAGGAAGTAAGATGGAAATTTTCAAGAGGAAACTGAAGTTCTGTCTAATTCAAGTGTACGTTCGAGTTATGATGGCTATGTTGACCTGTTGGAGGCAGCTTACAGCAACAGTTTCGTTGATCAGGGTGTCAACAAAGATTCCTGGTTTCAGACCGGACTCTAAAGAGCAGAATACCAGAATCCAAAACAAAAATAAATCAAAACTTGAATAAAGAAAACTGTAATAATATTTATGGTTTTTAAATAAAAAAAATTTTGGGTGACAACTTTTCAGGTTAAACAAAATTAAAATAAATAGAAACAATTTCTCACCTCCGTTCCAAGGTCTGAAACTATTTTTTTTCTCTCTATGAAATCTTTATCGTCGTTGAAATCCCAAAATCGGTCAGTCGTTTTGCCGGTGATTTGTAATTTGTCGCAATTTCATCATTATTGACGACCCAATCGCATCCTAATTTATATAAAATCGTATTTGTAAACTAATTTTATTCCCCAGTGATTACTGATAATTTATATAATGACCAAATCTTCGTGGCGTGATGCCATGGTCGAGTTATAGAGGCTATGGTCGAGTCACTGAGGCTATGGTCGAGTCACTGAGGCTATGGTCGAGTCACTGAGGCTATGGTCGAGTCACGGAGGAAGTAGTCGAGCCGTAGAGACTATGGTCGAGTCACTGAGGCTATGGTCAAGCCATAGAGACTATGGTGGAGTCACTGAGGCTATGGTCGAGCCATTGAGACTATGATCGAGTCACTGAGGCTATGGTCGAGCCATAGAAACTATGGTCGAGCCATAGAGACTATGGTCGAGTCACTGAGGCTATGGTAGAGTCACAGAGGTTATGGTCGATCCCTAGATGCCATGATCGCCTCCTGGACACTATGGTTCATTCATAGACGCCGGGGTCGACTCACAGACGCCATGGTCGACTTTTTAACAGAAAAAATTATTCAAAGAAGAAACCAAATTACTGACTATAGGTTAACTTTTAAGAGCTAAAACTAATTAATATTTGATGGATAGATTTTTGGAATGAAAAAAAAATCGATTCAATATCAGATGTAAATTCTTAAAGTCAAGAATAAATTCTACGTTTCTAGAAAGGAATAAATAGACACCAGAGACGATTTATAAAATAACTGAATACAGTCATACGCCGCTTTACGTCATTTCGGCCGACGTCAAATTCGCCTTTATCCCGCTTTTCTAGAGTAAATTTCAGTTCAGCGAACGTCATTACGTCCGACTTTGCGTCACTCAGCAACGTCACCTACGTCATAATTTTTTAATTGTTCATTATTCTTTAAAAAATATGACTAAAATGTGTTTTTAGTGTTCTTTAAGGTTTAGCAATAGTTATATTCTTTCGCGAGTTATTTACTAGATCTAGTTTTACTGTTTGTCGTCATTTTAAGGCCTTTTTAAGGCATTATGTCCGGGTTACGTCAAAAACCGGGTTACGACATGGCTCTTGGAATCATTAATGACGTAGGGCGGGTTAAGACTGTACTAGAGAAGTTGTTTGCAAGACCTCAAGAATAGATTTCCTAGAGTTTATTCATATTTCCTAGAGTATTTAGATTTCCTAGAGTTTATTCAGATATCCTAGAGTTTATTTAGGTTTCCTAGAGTTTATTCAGATTTCCTAGAGTTTATTCAGATTTCCTAGAGTTTATTCAGATTTCCTAGAGTTTATTCAGATTTCCTAGAGTTTATTCAGATTTCCTAGAGTTTATTCAGATTTCCTAGAGTTTATTCAGATTTCCTAGAGTTTATTCAGATTTCCTGGAGTTTATTCAAATATCCTAGATTTTTTTCAGATTTTCAAGAGTTTATTAATATTCTTGTTTATTCAGATTTACTAAAGTTAGATTCTCTAGAATTTATTCAGAATTACCGGAGTTTGTTCAGATTTATCAGTGTATTTAGGATTACTAGAATTATTTTTATTTACCAAAGTTTGTTCATATTTACTACTTTATTCGGAATTATTTGAGTTTATTCAGATTTATTAGCTTATTAAGCTGTTTCATATTTATTCTCGTATTTTTAGATTTATTCAAGCTTATTCAAAGTTTTATTCAGATTTATTCGAATTCATTCAGATTTAAGTTTATTCATATTTGTTCATGTCTATACATATTCAAACGAATTTATACAGATTTATTCGAGTTTGTATAAACTTGGGTTTATTAAAATTCATTCTTGTTTATTCGAATTAACTCAAATTTTTTCAGATTTATTAGAGTTTATTTGTATATTCAGATTTACTAGAGTATATTTAAACACTTTAAAAAATCCGTTTATAGTCATAGATGAAAATTTATTCGTACTCTCGCTCTTGATGCAGGTGAAGGGCTCTTGATCGAGGGAGCTGGAGCTACCTTCTCCTTCCTAAGGCGGTGTAAGTCATCAATGGGGATATTGATGCTAGCCTCATTGACACTACAATTGATTCACTGGCTGTTTTTAGCTCCAGGAACGCTGTTTTTAGTTCCAGGTACGCTGTTTTTAGTTCCAGGTACGCTGTTTTTAGTTCCAGGTACGCTGTTTTTAGTTCCAGGAACGCTTGTTTTTTCTCTTTTTTTTTTTAGCTCCAGGAACGCTGTTTTTAGTTCCAGGAACGCTTGTTTTTTTCTCTTTTTTTTTTTAGCTCCAGGAACGCTGTTTTTAGTTCCAGGAACGCTGTTTTTAGTTCCAGGAACGCTGTTTTTAGTTCCAGGAACGCTGTTTTTAGTTCCAGGAACGCTGTTTTTTTAGCACCAGGAACGTTGTCTTAAGCGCTAGGAACGTTGATAGATCAACAGGGTTAAGCCACTTTTCAAATTTCTAAACTTTCTTCAACAGCTTAGGTCAGGCAAGACTCGTCAGGAAGGACAGTTGCATCTTGACGCGGGTTTTAAGACCTGTGATGACCCGCCACTGAAACTTTTGATCATATGTTCGACGCCTTTTGCTGGCTTAGGTGTTAATAACATCAACTGATGATGTTTTTCTTCCATAGATGTCGGAGTTAATTTACTATCATCAACGTAATTAGATTAGTAGAAATCAGTAAACATTGACCTGAGAGTTGGTTGATGTGCATCGAGGTAAATTTACTTGACTGGCATACACAAATGTAATCATAGGAGCAGAAGTATGTTCAGAAACGCTAAATCTACTCACAGACACTAGAATCTGCTCATAAACGCCAGAATCTGTTCACAGACGCCATAATTTACTAATGTGCACCAGAGTCTATTCACAGTCGCCAGAATCTTTTTATGGACACCAGAATCTACTCACAAATGTCAGAATCTACTCACAGACCCCAGAATCTACTAATGTGCATCAGAATCTATTCACAGATGCCAGAATCTACTCAAAGATGCTAGAACCTAATCTAATTCACTATAGTCTAATCATCGATGCTGGAATCTATTCGTAGACGCAGAAGTCTAATGATCAATGCCAAAATCTAATCATAGAGGCCAGAAACAAATGACAGACGACAGAATCTAATTACAAGAGATTGAAAAGGTGTGAGCCTAATCCTGAATGGGCAGTCCTATATGCATTATTTTTAAATGGCTTGAAGTCTAAGTCAAGTGTATTAAAACAAGCAAGTTATAGGTTTAAAGCTTTTGTTTCAGACTCGGGTGGACATGAATTCTCAGAACATCAAAATTAAAAACCGTATTGTCAAGGATTTTTTAATATAAAAATCACACCATCGGAGATTCATAGCCGCATGATCAAACATGTACAAGGACCAGTCACTGGATGCAGAAAAGACACTGTAAGAGTCCCTCCCCTAGACCCTATTACCCTATTTCCTATACCCTATTTTCAGACCATATTAGCCTATTCCCTAGACCCTATTCCCCTATTCCCTAGACCCTATTTCCCTATTCCCTAGACCCTATTCCCCTATTCCCTAGACCCTATTCCCTAGATCCTATTCCCCTTCCCTAAACCGTATTACCCCATTTCCTGTACCTCATTACCCTATTCCCTAAATCCTATTACCCTATTCCCTAGATCCTATATCTAATCACAAAAGGAAGAATCTGATCATAAAAGCAAGAATCTAATCACAGACTTCTTAATCTATAAACGCCGAAATCAAAATAAAGGTGGAAGAACATATTTATAAATGACAGAACATATTAAGAGGCGCAGAAATTAAGTCATAAATGCTGTAATATCTTCCGTGAATTGCAGAATTTATTCATAAGCGTCATAACCGATTCAGAGATAACATAAAAGGTTCATATGCCTCAGAATCGATTCACGGAACTGAGAGTCGAGTCACGGATACGTGGTTCATTCCTAATCTAAGGCGATTAATAGACTCCGAGTCTATTCACGGGTAACTTTCGGAGCCAATTTATAGACGCCAGAATCGACTCATAATTTAAGGTCCCATTTACTTCTTAACGACGTCGTCTCAATGTACGATTTATCATATTATTACTTAGACGACAGGAACTTTTCTCTAAGTGAATAGAATACTTAGGAATTAATAAAAATTAATTCCTATGTGCACTTAGGAATTAATAAGAATTAATTCCTATGTGCGGGTTATTTGTGTATTTTTTTGTCTGTGTATTCCTGTCTGTATCTCTCTGTCACTGGGACTGTCAGTTCTTTGTCCTGTCATGTTTTCTGGTTTACCGTCTCATCATGTCAGTAATTCTGATTTTCTTAAGTGCTCTTTTCATCGTGGCCTTTCCTACGTTTAATGTTAAGGATTTAAGAGTTTATTTCCTTGCATATTTTACAATGTGTAATTGCAGTATTGATTTGTTAAATGCAAAGAAAGCCACTATCATGCCGAGGAATATCAGGCAGTCATCATTCATATGATTAGGTAAGAAAAACTCGATATTTATTAACCAGCGTTGATTCCCTGATGTTTATTCCCCGATGTTGATTCCCCGATGTTTATTCCCCGGTGTTTATTCCCCGATGTTTATTCCCCGATGTTTATTCCCCGATGTTTATTCCCCGATGTTTATTCCCCGATGTTGATTCCGATGTTGATTCCCCGATGTTGATTCCGATGTTGATTCCCGATGTTGATTCCCAATGTTGATTCCCGATGTTGATTCCCCGATGTTGATTCCCCGATGTTGATTCCCCGATGTTGATTCCCCGATGTTGATTCCCCGATGTTGATTCCCCGATGTTGATTCCCCGATGTTGATTCCCCGATGTTGATTCCCCGATGTTGATTCCCGATGTTGATTCCCGATGTTGATTCCCGATGTTGATTCCCCGATGTTGATTCCCGATGTTGATTCCCGATGTTGATTCCCCGATGTTGATTCCCGATGTTGATTCCCGATGTTGATTCCCGATGTTGATTCGATGTTGATTCCCCGATGTTGATTCCCCGATGTTGATTCCCCGATGTTGATTCCCGATGTTGATTCCCGATGTTGATTCGATGTTGATTCCCCGATGTTGATTCCCCGATGTTGATTCCCCGATGTTGATTCCCCGATGTTGATTCCCCGATGTTGATTCCCCGATGTTGATTCCCTGATGTTGATTCCCTGATGTTGATTCCCTGATGCTGATTCCCTGATGTTAATTATCTAATCTTGATTTTGCGATGTTGATTTTCTATATTTATTTACCAAGGTCAATACACAGAATCGATTCACAAAAATTATTAAAAAAATTAGATACGTTCGTCGCTTCATCAATACAAAGAAATTTAATCACACACCCAATGAGTCTGTTGTTGATGTTCTTGTGGTCGTTTCTTGACTTTTTGATAATGGTATTCCGTAAATAGAATTTATATGACTTGATCAACCTTGAAGGCCAGCGTGTGGGTGGAGACGTGTAAGTGTCACTCATGATGCTTGCAAAGGTTGACATTTGTACCAGGAGAAAACCATTAATTTTTGTTGTATGTTCTGGCCTTTTAACCACACCCTCAACGGCGTCTTCTCTTCTTCCTCCTCCTCCCCTCCTCCTGCTTCTCTCACTCATCCTTCTCCGGTTCCTTCTCCATACCTACCTGGAGGTCGTTGCGGGGGGTCAACGCCCCCGCGGGCTAGTCCTCGACCAGGCCTCCAGGTTGATCAGGTCCTGATCAACCTGCTCAGTCGTCTTGCTTTTCACTCCTTTATAACAGATTATGCCACGTCCTATTCCTTCACCTCCTCTTCCTTATCTACTCTATATCCTCTCATTTCTCTTCATCTTCCTACACACTAGCACACACTTCTTCCTTATTTTCCTCCTCTCTACCTAATCATTCTTCCATTTCTATCTCTGTAACCGTCCATTCTCCTCTTCCCCTCTCCTCGCACATCCTTCGCTCTTCCTCCACATTCCCCTATTCCCAGTTCCTTCTCCTCCTCCCCCTCACTTCAGACCTTTCGCCTTCCCCACATTCTCTTACCAGGTTACAGACTTGGTCAAGTCAAATTACTAATACACACATCACCAGCCACCACTAAACAAGGAATATATATTGGCTCTCAATTTTGCGTGAGACTGTAATTACGCCTTGGGTTAACCAGCCAGCTGGCTGGTAGTGGCTTGTAGAACCAGTGGTAGACGCAGCAGCAGCAGAAGCAGTAGAACCAGTGGCAGACTGAGCGACAGCAGCAGTAGCACAAGTCGTACACTTACTGCAGAAGCAGGAATAACGCCAGCCAAAGTATCATCAGATCCAGTAGTAATGGAAGCAACAGCAGCAGTAACGACAACAGGGGTAACAGCAGAAGCTGTAGCGGCAGCAGCAGCAGTAACAGCAGCGACATCGTCGGACACAGCATCCGGCCTAGCAGGCCAGGCACTGGAAGAGCAGGACTGGTTATCAATTAAGTATAGCGTGGACGTCAATCATAACCTTTAGTGTCAAACAGAATACACTTCGACAATGGTATATTTATCTAACCCGTCTCTTTTATTGCTGGTCTCTTTGATACTGAAGCTTCAGGTTTAAACTGGCCCTTATATTTTCCACGGTCATATTTAAGCACAAAGAATTGTGTTCTATTTTCGTTTCGAAACAAAGTTCACAAATGGCAAAATTTATTGCCTTATACATAGCGTTTAAAATTTCCTCGCAGCACCAGAATCAGATATTTTTATTTATACGAAAACATGCCAATAAAATGCCCCTCTTGATATGAAGCCTTCAAAATAGGATTAATCAGCTCTGCGATAAAACTGCCTCATATTTTAGCCATTAGTATCCGTCGGTCTTTTGAAAATGTTCGTGTCGCTGATGCTGTAAGGAAAAAATCGCTTCCCTTTTCATTTAAATCATTAAAAAAGTCTAAATTAGAATTTTAATGGGATAGTCACCCCGGTGCCGGCAATCACCAGAAAATACATGGACACGTGTCTGGCCTAATAATTCGCTTCCGTTTTAGAATTTTTCCCTGCTAATTCGTTACATGTTAATGAGATTTTATAATGACTACTGGGGACGAGACTAACATTTTTGCTCTATATATTTCATGGGATACACATGGGTATGTGTGTGTGTGTGTGTGTGTGTGTGTGTGTGTGTGTGTGTGTGTGTGTGTGTGTGTGTGTGTGTGTGTGTAAAAATTCGACTTATACAAACCTATATAAAAACTCAAGTTTATATAAACCCTAAATATAAACATTGACGGACAATAAACCAACTTACAGAATGTGACTTTAAACAACCCCTTGACGCCAGTGAGGAGTGGGGAGCTCGTGATCCAAGGAACTGCACCTCGCTTCCCTTTTCCGTGTACCTAACCTAATTGCCTTTCATTCCCCCCATATGACCCCTACGTGTTTACCATTTCCATTATGAATGCAACAATAACATTGGATACAAACCAGCTGTTATGGGTCGCATCCAGTGGGAAAATTTGACAGTCTGATATACACCGCATATTAGTATCTTTCTTTTCTGCTTAACAATATTTTACTACATGTCAACTACATGTTTACTGCACAAAAGAAATAAAGTTAGTTTCCTTGATAGAATAATCGACTTCTCCAAACACCTCACTCCTGTGTTTTGAACACTGAAGTGGGTCGGGTAAGAAGTGTCCATGTAGCTAAGGTAATTATATAAAAAAACTGTTTCTTTGACAAACACCTTTCTATATACTTCTAGGCACTGTCAGCAACACTGAAAATGGGATAAGAAACCTTAGTATTCGGAAGAACCAGAAACTTGTTAGTCTGGATGCTCTCTCGTTATTGTCACGAGTGCTCACGAGTGCTCACAAGTGCTCACGAGTGCTCACCAGTGCTCTCACACACCAGTTGATACAGTGAAAGCGTGAGAGAGGCTTGTGGTTCTTCCCACCAGTAACACTACTCTTGCAAACCTCTTTCATGAACCTCAAATTGATGTGGCTGTGGTTTCACCGGAAGCCATCAGGAACATTACTAGACTCTATGTCTAGAACACATATAACAACACAGTTGGAATCCACACCATTTCTTGTGCAGAATTCGGTAAATTATTCGTAGGGGAGTCAACCCCAGCATCTTAAGACATGACTCCTAAAATATAAGTTTATGAGTAGAATACACAACACCAACAACCTGTACTCACCTATTTGTGGTTGCAGGGGTCGAGACTTAGCTCCTGGCCCCGCCTCTTCACTGCCCGCTACTAAGTTCTCTCTCTCCCTGCTCCATGAGCTTTATCATACCTCGTCTTAAAGCTATGTATGGTTCCTGCCTCCACTATCTCACTTGCGAGACTATTGCACTTCCAGACAACTCCGTGACTAAAGAAATACTTCCTAACATCCCTTTGACTCATCTGAGTCTTCAACTTCCAATTATGATCCCTTGTTTCTGTGTCCCCTCTCTGGAACATCCCGTCTCTGTCCACCTTATCTTTTGTGTGTGTGTGTGTGTGTGTGTGTGTGTGTGTGTGTGTGTGTTGCACACTGACAACACAACACACCTTTCAAACTGAAACACAACTCAAGACCTTCCATAGAGCAACACCTGGGCTGCATTCATTCTCGTAAAACTTCTCCCCCACTTCTCCTGGGGTCACCAGCAGGCAGGTGACCTCCCTCGTGCAGGAGCACAATTCACGTGACCCATTTCCATCCCCCACTACACTAGACAGGATAGACTATGTTTCCTATATAACATGATAACACTTGCCTGCAGCTGTATCACAGGACATCATAGAAACAAAAGTCTGATAACAATGACTTCAATCCATAGGACGTGAAATTAAATAAAAGCCTCCCATACACTTGGTTTAAAGCCATATATAAAAAAAAAATTATTATAATTATAACGAAGCGCTAAACCTACAAGGGTCATGCAGTGCTGCGTAAAAAACAAAAGCCTACTATAGTTTAAAGTCATAGGACACCAGAAAACACAAACGCCTCTGCTGTCTTATTTTAAAAACCAGAGCACATCAGAAAGAAAAACCCGACTGCTTTGCTTTAAAAACCATAGATTATTAGAAAAAGAAAAAACAAAAGGTTTTCTATAACCTTAGTTTAAATCCAATGATCATCACCTAAAAGCAAAACCTTCCGATACCCATTGTTTAAAATCTATGGATCAACGAAAAAAAAAGCTTCCATGTGATCCATAAATCATCATTTAAAAAACAAGATCTTCCTTTTGATCCATAAATCATCATTTAAAAAACAAGATCTTCCTTTTGATCCATAAATCATCATTTAAAAAACAAGATCTTCCTTTTGATCCATAAATCATCATTTAAAAAACAAGATCTTCCTTGTGATCCATAAATCATCATTTAAAACACAAGATCTTCCTTGTGATCCATAAATCATCATTTAAAAAACAAGATCTTTCTTGTGATCCATAAATCATCAGTAAAAAAAAAAACTAATAATTTTAATTTAAATCCATAGATCAGTTTTAAGCAATGGAACAGAAAAAACAAAAGCTTTCAATACCCTTGGTGTAAATTCAGAGATCATCAGACACACAAAAAAACGAAAGCTTCCGTTACCATTGGTTTAAAATGTGCGTTTCATTTGGGATCCCATTAATACCCAGCATACACTAAGAGAAACTCATTAATACGCATAATAAGAGCCGACAAAACAGGTCCGGAATAACTGTCAGGACGACCATAAAACACACACCTGTGTTTTTGGCTGAGAATTTATGTAAATTTGTACCGAACGTCAGTACGCACGTAGTTCTAGCACAAAGATATTTCTAGTATTAAGATATTTCTAGCACTAAGACATTTCTAGTATTAAGATATTTCTAGCACTAAGATATTTCTAGTATTAAGATATTTCTAGCACTAAGGTATTTCTAGTATTAAGATATTTCTAGCACTAAGATATTTCTAGCATTACGATATTTCTAGCACTAAGATATTTCTAGCACTAAGATATTTCTAGCACTAAAATATTTCTAGTATTAAGATATTTTTAGTATTAAGATATTTCTAGCATTACGATATTTCTAGCACTAAGATATTTCTAGCACTAAGATATTTCTAGCACTAAAATATTTCTAGTATTAAGATATTTTTAGTATTAAGATATTTCTAGTATTAAGATATTTCTAGTATTAAGATATTTCTAGTATTAAGATATTTCTAGTATTAAGGTATTTCTAGTATTAAGGTATTTCTAGTATTAAGGTATTTCTAGCACTAAGATATTTCTAGCATTACGATATTTCTAGCACTAAGATATTTCTAGAATTAAAATATTTATATCACTAACATATTTCTAGCACTAACATATTTCTAGCACTAACATATTTCTAGCACTAACATATTTCTAGCACTAACATATTTATAGCACTAAGAGATTTCTAGCATTAAGATATTTATAGCACTAAAATATTTCTAGTACTAAAATATTTCTAATACAAATATATTTCTAGTTTTAATATATTTCTTATTCCAAGATATTTCTAGTTGTAAGATTTGTAGTACTAAGAGATTTCTAGTACAGACAAAACTCTAGTGCCAACAGCAAGAATTAAGAGAAAAAAGGTTTCTATTGTCATAAATAACGCTGAATGTTTCAGACATAATTACATGTTAAATGCTTTTAAATGTTCTTAAATGTTCTTAAATGTTCTTAAATGTTCTTAAATGTTCTTAAATGTTCTTAAATGTTCTTAAATGTTCTTAAATGTTCTTAAATGTTCTTAAAAGTTCTTAAAAGTTCTTAAAAGTTCTTAAATGTACTTAAATGTACTTAAATGTTCTTAAATGTTTTTAAATGCTCTTAAACGTTTTTAAATGTTCTCAAATGTTTTTAAATTATAAATGCTTTTCAATGTTCTTAAATGTTCTTAAATGTTCTTAAATTCAGACATTCAGTAGGGAGTCGGAAAAGCCAACATTGAATGAAGAAAAAAATATCTTCACGACAATAGTCGACATTTTTTATTCATGGCGAAACGCTAAACCAGTAAGGGTCTCACAGCGCCTTTGTAGAGCTTTGACACAACCTGGAACAAGTGATGTATCACTATTTCTTTGAAACACGACAACAGACTGGAACTGGAAAACATCACTATTCCATTATGTAACGCTATAACACAAACTGGAACAAGTAAATCACCATCACCTATTGTGTAATTCGAAAACACAAGCTGGAACTAGGAGAAAACATCAACATCCTCCACTGTGTAAAACGATATCACAAACTGGAACTAGGATAACAACAACATGATCCACTGTGTAAAACGATATCACAATCTAGAACTAGGATAACATCAACATCCTCCACTATATAAAACGATAACACAAACTGGAACAAGTAAATCATCATCACCCATTATGTAATACGATAACACAAGCTGGAACTATTAGAAAACATCAACATCCTCCAATATATAAAACGATAACACAAACTGGAACAAGAAAACATCACTATTCTACTATGCATCAAGATAACACAAACCGCAACAGGTAAAACATAACCTCCACAATAATATAACAAGATAACTCATGCAAATAATTTTGATATCTGAACTCAAACGTCTGATTAATTTCAAGATTAAAATTGAATGATTTTTTGGGGGGTACTAATAATTGCCTTCTGATAATTATAGATACTGATGAATCAATTATCTCAATTATCATCAATCTGAGGCTCAGTAATAGATTATTTATTTACGCTTAGCGTTAAATCAGTGAGGATTATTCATTGAGGATTATAAATAATAATTTTAGCTAATGTTTAGAGCATTATTGTCATCATTATTATATCATTCTAGTAATCATTATTTATGATTATATATAATCGTTGATTATAATCATTCTTAAATTTACGAAATACATTTTCGTATTTTCCGGGGTGCTGTATGACTCCCTTACGGGTTTAGCACTTTCCACTGATTAAAAGAAATACGGCATCTTCAGCTTTTTTCATTTACTTTTTTTTTTGAAGCTTTCTTAAAACAATAGTTCAAATTTTTAACAATAACTCTCTTTATTTCAGTCACTTCCCCTTAGATTTTATCTACCAATATTAGTCTCTTTCCATTAGCTTTCATCTACAAGTCTCTTTCCATTAACTTTTATCTACCAGTCTCTTTCCATTAACTTTTATCTACCAACATTAGTCACCTTGACCTTAGTGTAGCTTCAACTGTATAGTGATCAGAAATTACGCCTCTAAAGACAGGTACCTGCGAAAGCCTATGTCTCACCCCTTTTATCCACTTAAGTCCAGCAGACTGCTCTTGGGGTTGTACTTCAATATTCAGCCGACCTCGTTTAACACCACGTTAGTAACACGATTGCAAAAAAAATCACCGAACGGTGTAGTTCGACTCATGGCAGGACTTGTCTACCATGGGTTCAAACCTCACTCAATCTGATATTTATTACCTACTACTAAGCTACGTTATATTAAATCAGTTGAAGGTCCGTACTATCGTTTGCACTTGAACTTTCTAAACGCCTTGCACGACAACTTTCTCACCTTAGCAACTCTCACAGAACAGTTATCTTTAAAATTACATAAATGTTCACTTAACATTTCTCCCAGATGTGATAAATGATTTCGAAACCCGGCAAATTGAAGAATAAGACAGCGTTCTTCTCTGTATTGGACAGAAGAAGCTACAGGCTGGCTCGATAAAGATTCCCAAATGCTGCACAAGTGTCTTATTCATCTCTCCCAGATATTTCCCCTTTTCACTCCTAACACAATACTGCTTTAACACTTACTATCACCCACTTTTCACAGCCCACTTTTACTCTAAAACACCGTTTTAGCTAGTATGCCAAAAAAAAAAAAAATACATTGCACTTTCAAAATATAAATGTAATTAGTTATGAAAGATGGTACTAGAGTATATTACATAAATAAAATATTGTGTACTTAAAATAACTCGACCACATGACAAATCTTAAACATTTCTCATAAATGTAAATGAGCCAAAACAAGAAATTACTCGAAGTAAAATTTTCTTGGCGTTTTCAGTGCAAGAACATATACACCGAGAGGTATGCATTTCACAATGTCTATATGCTGAAATTTACTGGTGATGAATAGATTACATGCAGCCTTAATGACCCTCGTTCAGTCAATAGGGTTTAAATCAATTAATCAATCATTTTCGGCTGAAAGCATGCAACACACTTTTAAGTGTTTGGGAATGCTCCAAAGCAATTCGGTTTTGTCAATATCTTTTTTTCTCAACTTTGCACAGGATAACTTCAACGAGAAACAAAAGACAGGGGAGCACACTGCCTTTTTTCATTAAAAATAAGGTTTTATTTTATGAGCATACACGAATATTGTATCACGCTAATGCAGGTGAGGCCTGTTCTAGTTATTATGCCAAAATCAAACGTGGTAAAGCAAACACAGAAGTAAAGCATAAGTTATATCAACCGGGAATACCTAAATAGACGAGTATCAATATATGTCAAGTGTCAATTTGAGTTTGGTGACTAAGAGCCTCGCGAGGAACAGTGCCTCGCCATTCTTCAAATTTGAATAAATAATAAAGCTATCCCACTCGATCATGCCTAAAAGGACCAACTTTCTCTTTGCACAATTGATATTTTCTTCGCAGGATAAATAGGCGAACAATTATATGCATTAGGTTAATATGAGGTTCAAGGGGGTGGGCAAACAGGAGAGGCACGCTGGGGTAATTTAGCGTATCAGAGAATCAAGGAAGCGGCGTATACCGCTACGCTATATATCACGTATTATTACGGCCAGGAATAACAGGGCAAAAAAAAATCAACATTTAAGATGCCAGGTGTTACGGTTCATGTCTTGTCCGTGCCATAAACATTACGGGTTCAAGTTCCGTCTCTCCGCTGCCCATTAGTTTTTCCCTGTCCGTTGCTTGTCTTTCCGCCAGCCTTGCTGCCCGTTTTTCCGCCCGCCCTCTGTTTTTTCTTCCCGTTGTTCGTCCACCTTTCGCCCACTTACTGTCATTCCACCCACTCATCTAATTACAGTTACTGAGGTGAACTCTTGCCTACTACCTCCTACCTTTAATATCATTCCACTCATTTCACAAATTTCCTGCCATATCTGTACTTAAAACTGGGTATAATGTTTGCTTCTATCACGTCTTCATGTAAGTCACTCCACTGTCTTACCATCTTAAGGCTGATAAAGCTTTTCTTAAGATCCCTGTGACTCTGCGTCCTAAACTTATATTCATGTTTCCTGATTCCTGTCTGTCAAGAAGTTTGTCTGTCCTTGACTGCTGTATCAAGTCCTCAAAGGATCTTGAACGTTATGAGTCTTTTTATTCCTCTAGAGCCAGTAAAGAGAGGGAGAGAGAGAGAGTGAGAGAGAGAGGGAGATGGTGAAAGTGTGTGTGTGTGTGTGTGTGTGTGTGTGTGTGTGTGTGTGTGTGTGTGTGTGTGTGTGTGTGTGCGCGCTCGTCCTTACCTTGTTGTATTTAGGGATCGGGTCCTGGTTCTTAGCACCTTCCTCTTAACCTCGTCTATCAACATTACTCGTTCCACCCCTCTTGAGGAATATCATACGTACTCTTTACACTGCATGGGAAATATGCCATCTCTCTTACACATCCACATCATTCCACTTCCCAACCTAAGACAGAAGAGGCACTTCCTTTCATTCCTGTGAGTCCTACGTTTTATGTTCTATCAGTAATTCCCTTGTTCTTGGTGCTCGTGTTTTAATCAGTCTTGATCAGCCCTATCAATTTATCTTAATGTCTTGTATACTGCAATCATGTCCTCGTTGTTTTGACTATTTCAGAGACATCAGGTTATACTTCTCTTCGTCTTTCTTCATAGTGCAACCAACTCAGTTCTGGAACTAGCTTGTATGATAGTTAATGGGTATTAAGGCCCTAGAATAGGTATTAATGGAAGCCCTCAGAGTATAACACTGAGACATACACCTCTTTGTGTACGACCAGTCAATGCACCAAGACTCGTACCTTTCCAAGCTTGATTGCGAGGATGCTTCAAGCTGGTGCTGCGAGGATGCTTCAAGCTGGTGCTGCGAGGATGCTTCAAGCTGGTGCTGCGAGGATGCATCAAGCTGGTGCTGCGAGGATGCATCAAGCTGGTGCTGCGAGGATGCTTCAAGCTGGTGCTGCGAGGATGCATCAAGCTGGTGCTGCGAGGATGCATCAAGCTGGTGCTACATATTCTAAATTGGGCCTGACATGTGTTACATACAGGGTAATACAGTACTCTCTCTAGTCCAGGAAAATACCTCCTCCGTTACTCACCCAACAAACTCCAGTAAGTTTGTGACACCAGATTTCCCGTGTGGTTAAGTGTTGTTTACGGTTGATGAATCAATTGATCTCCAGGTCTTCCATCGTTCTTTCCCCTCAAGGAAAATTCCCTGCCGCTGGTGAGGGGCTTATGGTCATTAGAAACTGAACCTGAACTCCCCTTCCATGAACTGAACCTGAACTCCCCTTCCATGAACTGAACCTGACTACCACATATTCCATCAGGTGAAAACTTACAATGCCACAGAGTGAAATAAGTCTCAAGACAGAAACATTGACATAAAAAAAATGTCCTCAGTGTTTGCTTGTATGTCTTTAACCACATAACTTCTACGGGTTTACCGTTCCCACCCATCAATGTGATTATGATATTACTACCACTCTCCCTTTGACTATCTGTCACAGCTCTTGTACTCACCTAGTTGTGGTTGCAGGGGTCGATTCATAGCTCCTGGCCCCGCCTCTTCACTGGTGTGTGCACTCACCTAGTTGTGGTTGCAAGGGTCGATTCATAGCTCCTGGCATCGCCTCTTCACTGTCGTTATTAGGTCACTCTCCCTGCTCCATGAGCATTATTATACCTCTTCTTAAAGCTATGAATGGATCCTGCCTCCACTACATCGCTTTCCAGACTATTTCACTTCCTGACAACTCTATCACTTAATAAATACTTCCTAACATCCCTGTGAGTCATCTGAGTCTTCAACTTCCAACTGTGACCCCTTGTTGCTGTGTCCCATCTCTGGAACATCCTGTCTCTGTCCACCTTGTCGATTCCTCTCAGAATTTTATGTCGTTATCATATCTCCCCCTATCTCTCCTGTCCTCCAGTGTCGTCAGGTCGATTTCTCTAATCTTAGGACATTTTCCTTAGTATGTGTGTGTGTGTGTGTGTGTGTGTGTGTGTGAGAGAGAGAGAGAGAGACAAGCAGTTTGTAATTATACATATACGGGGAAGCGTTAAATCCGTAAGGATCAAACAGTGCATGGGAATGGGAGGTAATCAGATTTCTTTCAAAAAAGGGGGTGTGTAGATCCTATTACTTGGATCAAGAGCTCTTCGCTGACACAAACACTGACCTTCGTACGGGCGCGTTGTACACACAAGGTAATACTTACTTGCTCAAACACAGTCGAGAATTATCGTATTTAAATCGCCCATATCACTCGTAAATTACCTGGGGAGAGAGTTGAGCAGTGGTGGGGGTCGTGTAGTGTTGGAGGGTGGAGCAGTGTTGAAGGGTGGAGCAATGCTGGAGGGTGGAGCAGTGCTGGAGGGTGGAACAATGCTGGAGGGTGAAGCAGTGTTGGAGGGGGGAGCAGTGTTGGAGGGTGGAGTAGTGCTGGAGGGTGGAGCAGTGCTGGAGGGTGGAGCAGTGCTGGAGGGTGGAGCAGTGCTGGAGGGTGGAGCAGTGCTGGAGGGTGGAGCAGTGCTGGAGGGTGGAGCAGTGCTGGAGGGTGGAGCAGTGCTGGAGGGTGGAGCAGTGCTGGAGGGTGGAGCAGTGCTGGAGGGTGGAGCAGTGCTGGAGGGTGGAGCAGTGCTGGAGGGTGGAGCAGTGCTGGAGGGTGGAGCAGTGTTGAAGGGTCGAGCAGTGTTACAGGGTGGAGCGGTGAAGAAAGTTCTCTACTTTCTATCTACTGTATAGTTCCACAAGGCGTGTATTGCCCGCCTTCCTTAAGTCACCACACTGAAGACAGACTCACGACGGACACTCAGGCAATACAAGCTCAGCGAGCAGGCAGGCAACACTTGTCTAGGTTATCAAAGATAAATTATTTGCTCCCTGCATCCTTCCCTATTTCTTTCCCTATCATCATCTAACCCTTTTTCCCTCTGCGTCTTTCCTTACCTCCTCCTCTTATTCCTTCCCTACTTTTTTTCCTGCCTACTTCCATACTCTTTCTTTGCCTCCTCCTTTTCACTCCTACCCTGCTTTCTTGTTTACCCAGTCTGACTACTCTCCCTTGCCTCCCTCTCCGCTTCACTCCCTGCCTCATTCCACATCTTTCTCTATATATAATTTATTATATAATAAATTAGATGCATAAATTAGATGCATAATATTCGAATATCTTAGCAAATATTTGATCAGTTTTCCCCTTCTGCAAAATATCTTTATTGAAAAATACACAATTATTCTTTAACTTATACAAGAACTTACCTTAAATATACCTTATACAAAACCTTAAGCTTCAGTTCTTCGATCTTCGAGGGTATACTTATACACACCTTACATTTATACGTCTAAAGTTATACAATATTTGTTTCTAAATAACATTTAAATCTACATGAATTATATCAGTGAAAGCTTAGATACTAAAATAAATATGAGAAAGGTGTTTTTATGGATAAGAACATTAACTCTCTATTTTACAACAAATATATAGATAGTATTTTGTAGTGTGAATGACCAGTACTTACAATATTTAAAAGTACCATTTATTAAGACATTTACAGATACATGAAGAAAACATACACAATTAAGGGTGTCAGAGGATCCTGATGTCCCTGCTTAGTGGTAGTCTGGGGCTCTGACTGTGGTGTGGAGACGGGTCGGGGCTCTGACTGTGGTGTGGAGACGGGTCGGGGCACTGACTGTGGTGTGGAGACGGGTCGGGGCACTGACTGTGGTGTGGAGACGGGTCGGGGCACAGACTGTGGTGTGAGACGGGTCGGGCACTGACTGTGTGTGAGACGGGTCGGGGCTCTGACTGTGTGTGGAGACGGGTCGGGCACTGACTGTGGTGTAGAGACGGGTCGGGGCTCTGACTGTGGTGTGGAGACGGGTCGGGGCACTGACTGTGGTGTAGAGACGGGTCGGGGCACTGACTGTGGTGTGGAGACGGGTCGGGGCTCTGACTGTGGTGTGGAGACGGGTCGGGCACTGACTGTGGTGTGGAGACGGGTCGGGCTCTGACTGTGGTGTAGAGACGGGTCGGGCACTGACTGTGGTGTGGAGACGGTCGGGGCACTGACTGTGGTGTTGGCACTGACAGTGGTGTGGAGACGGGTCGGGAACTGACTGTGGTGTGGAGACGGGTCGGGACACTGACTGTGGTGTGGAGACGGTCGGACACTGACTGTGGTGTGGAGACGGTCGGACACTGACTGTGGTGTGGAGACGGGTCGGGACACTGACTGTGGTGTGGAGACGGGTCGGGGCACTGACTGTGGTGTGGAGACGGGTCGGGACACTGACTGTGTGTAGAGACGGTCGGGGAACTGACAGTGGTGTAGAGACGGGTCGGGCACTGACTGTGGTGGAGACGGTCGGACACTGACTGTGGTGTGGAGACGGGTCGGGGCACTGACTGTGGTGTGGAGACGGGTCGGGACACTGACTGTGGTGTAGAGACGGGTCGGGGAACTGACAGTGGTGTAGAGACGGGTCGGGGCACTGACTGTGGTGTGGAGACGGGTCGGGGCACTGACTGTGGTGTGGAGACGGTCGGGGCACTGACTGTGGTGTGGAGACGGTCGGGGCACTGACTGTGGTGTAGAGACGGGTCGGGGCACTGACTGTGGTGTGGAGACGGGTCGGGGCACAGACTGTGGTGTGGAGACGGGTCGGGGCACTGACTGTGGTGTGGAGACGGGTCGGGGCACTGACTGTGGTGTGGAGACGGGTCGGGGCACTGACTGTGGTGTGGAGACGGGTCGGGGCACTGACTGTGGTGTGGAGACGGGTCGGGGCACTGACTGTGGTGTGGAGACGGGTCGGGGCACTGACTGTGGTGTGGAGACGGGTCGGGCACTGACTGTGGTGTGGAGACGGTCGGGCACTGACTGTGGTGTGGAGACGGGTCGGGCACTGACTGTGGTGTGGAGACGGGTCGGGCACTGACTGTGGTGTGGAGACGGGTCGGGCACTGACTGTGGTGTGGAGACGGGTCGGGGCACTGACTGTGGTGTGGAGACGGGTCGGGGCACTGACTGTGGTGTTGAGACGGGTCGGGGCACTGACTGTGGTGTGGAGACGGGTCGGGGCACTGACTGTGGTGTGGAGACGGGTCGGGGCACTGACTGTGGTGTGGAGACGGGTCGGGGCACTGACTGTGGTGTGGAGACGGGTCGGGGCACTGACTGTGGTGTGGAGACGGTCGGGCACTGACTGTGGTGTGGAGACGGGTCGGGGCACTGACTGTGGTGTGGAGACGGGTCGGGACACTGACTGTGGTGTGGAGACGGGTCGGGACACTGACTGGTGTGGAGACGGGTCGGGTCACTGACTGTGGTGTGGAGACGGGTCGGGGCACTGACTGTGGTGTGGAGACGGGTCGGGCACTGACTGTGGTGTGGAGACGGGTCGGGGCACTGACTGTGGTGTGGAGACGGTCGGGGCACTGACTGTGGTGTGGAGACGGGTCGGGCACTGACTGTGGTGTGGAGACGGTCGGACACTGACTGTGGTGTGGAGTCGGGTCGGACACTGACTGGTGTGGAGACAGATCGGGACACTGACTGTGTTGTGGAGACGGGTCGGGGCACTGACTGTGGTGTGGAGACGGGTCGGGGCACTGACTGTGGTGTGGAGACGGGTCAGGGCACTGACTGTGGTGTGGAGACGGGTCGGGGCACTGACTGTGGTGTGGAGACGGGTCGGGGCACTGTGGTGTGGAGACGGGTCTAGGCACTGACTGTGGTGTGGAGACGGGTCGGAGCACTGACTGTGGTGTGGAGACGGGTCGGGACACTGACTGGTGTGGAGACAGATCGGGGAACTGACAGTATTGTGGAGGAGGATCGGGGAACTGACAGTAGTGTGGAGGGGGATCGGGGAACCGACAGTAGTGTGGAGGAGGATCGGGGAACCGACAGTAGTGTGGAGGGGGATTGGGAAACTAACAGAAACCATCTATTAGGTGATCATCATTAAGTCACACTTACGTCTCGACTCTCCCTGTTCGACACATATCTCTCACCTGTCAATGAAATTTCACCCGATTAATAACAAAAAGTAATCGAAAAAAAAATCGATATTTTACACAATTACCTCTCACTTCTTCACACTAACAATAATTAATTAATCCATGCCCAGAATCAAAGCCATACCCCACAATTATCAGTAACAATTATCAAAGCAACAGATAAATTATCAAGATACACCCACTTAATATGGAGTCTTTTACCTTGTACAATATTTCTGCTAAATATTTTCAAGACTGTGCATTATAATATCAGTGAAGCAGTATATGGAAATCCCGTTGAAGGGTTTAGTCTCTGTTTATACTCAACACATAAGAACATAAGATAGGAGCAACACTGCAACAGGCTTATTGGTTTCATAACCGCATAGAAAACCTCCCCAGTGCCATTGAAACCCTTAAAGTTATTAACGCTAAGCAATCTCAAACAAATTTCTATTATCACTACTGTACTTCCCCGATACCGCCACACAGATCCCATCGTACAGCTCAAGCGAGGAGGGGAATATCAGGGGTAGACTTGGTGTGGTAGGTAAGGTTGGGCTGTGGGGTGAGTCAGGGGGTAAGGATGGTAGTGGGAGAAGAGGATGCTGGAGTGAATGAGAGGTGAGGATGGGGATGGTGGGAGGTGAGGATGAGAATGGTGAGGGGTAAGGATAGTAGGGTGAGTGAGAGGTGAGGATGATAGGGTGAGTGAAGGGTGAGGATGGTGGAGTGCGGATGGTAGGGTGAGTGAGGGAGTGAAGATGGTAGGGTGAGTGAGGATGGTGGAGTGAGGATGATAGGGTGAGTGAGGGGTGAAGATGGTAGGGTGAGTGAGGGGTGAGGATGGTGGAGTGAGGATGATAGGGGGAGTGAGGGGCTTCGTGTTTGAGCCTCACGCTTCACCGACTCACTTGAAAGAGTACAAGAACCCCCTGGAAACGACACATGAACCCCTCCATGTTTGTATTGCATAAAAACTTTTCCCTGGTTATGTTCTCAGTCGTCGTTCTTTCAGTAGAAATTTGACATTTTTTTTCCATTTTGTTTTCTTTTGAAATACAGCTACGAAATTGGCCTTGAAATTTTTTATTAAATTTGTAGGAAATCGCTAAATCCATGGGGGTCATGCACTTCCCAGGGTTAGGGAAAGGGAGCTCTAGTTCCTACAATCAAGAGCCCATCATCAACATTAAGCCTCTATCGGCACTTCTCTAGCAAGACAGTGATGGAGTGAGTAATGATGAAAAGTGTTTTTTCTTTTTCCGGTCACCCTGCCTCGGTGGAAAACGACCTATGTGTTAAAAAAATATATGTGACACGAGGTCTGAAGATTTTCTTGTTTGATGGTTTATGGAGGCTTCATATATTCCTGGTTTTGCTGCTGATTGTAAGTGTTGATGGTTTGGGAGGAATTTCCACTACTATTTTTTTTGTAATTATGTAATTTTGAACTTTTTAATGCTCTTTAGCTCTTTTTGAAATAAATGCTTGATGGATGACGAGGCGATAGCTGTCACACACATTTTATGACTCCCGTGAACAGAGGTAAAAAGAAAAAAAAAATTGGCCACCTCTCTTCAACGCGGCCGTTAGGTGCGGCCGTTAGGTGCAGCCGCGTTGAAGCTGCCTTGATCGTGCTTTTTGACACAGTAACCAAAACTCACGTAGCTGTAGCATCTAAATTATGCTCGCCAAGCTGCCTCACACTACATGCTTAAGCACTTGCCATCATAGGACCAGCTCCTACGCAGCAACTTGAACACCTTACCCTACATAATCAGTTTTCTGTACTTGACTGAGAAATCCTTCAAGAGAGCCAAACATTCTCCCAAATATTCAGCCAAATAAAGAAATGCTCTGTTATACTCTTAAGTGCCTTTGTCCTACCACGCCTTATCCCTGGCTAAACCACGTAGCAAATAAGACCAGGTAATAACCTTGTTCAATAAAGCATTACTCTTAAATAACTCTTCCTTGATATACCATTACGAACCCAAACAAAAACAACAGTGTTACATACGCTGCTTAAAAAAAATAATTGCTTTGTTTCCACGTAATATTGACTCTGATTTAATTTCAGGGAGTTTTGTGTTTACTGCTTATGTGAAAAAGTGAAGACTCATTTCTTCCATAATAGAAAGCTAAGCCTATAATTATTGGCAATAATTGCTACACGATTATATGTAATTTACAAAATAACTGGCAAACGAGGAGATAACTGGTTATAATAATACTGATTAAGTAGGGAATCGATGGTGGTTGAGTGGGAGGGAAGGTTAGAAAGGCTGCTAACATGGAAGCTAGGAGTGGGGTGGAAGCTAGGAGTGGGGTGGAAGCTAGGAGTGGGGTGGAAGCTAGGAGTGGGGTGGAAGCTAGGAGTGGGGTGGAAGCTAGGAGTGGGGTGGAAGCTAGGAGTGGGGTGGAAGCTAGGAGTGGGGTGGAAGCTAGGAGTGGGGTGGAAGCTAGGAGTGGGGTGGAAGCTAGGAGTGGGGTGGAAGCTAGGAGTGGGGTGGAAGCAAGGAGTGGGGTGGAAGGGAAGCGAGGAAAGAAAAGGAAGAGGGTAAGTGTAGTCGGGATAAAGTGCTGAGAAAATAAAAGAAGGGTGTTGTGGGTGAAGGTTGAAAGAGGGAAATTGCAAGGAGAAAAAAGAGGGGGAAAGCAAGGACTAAGGGATAAGGGAAAGAGACGAAATAGGTGAGGAAGGAAAGGGGAAGAGAAAGAGGGGAAAAGGTGCAGAATGGAAAAAGTTGAGGTGGGGAAGGAGAGGGAAAGGGGCGAGTCAAAGGAAGGAATGAAAACAGAAAGAAGAAGGGGAGAAGGAAAGGAGAAGCAAACGAGGAAGGGAAAGAAAAAGGGAAAGAACGAGTAAAAACCTAGGCAAAAAGTACGTGAAACCAGAAGCAATTAATAATTCGCAAGTAAATAATTAATGAATAACACCCAACAGGTAGAGACGTAAGGGAGCAAAAACCATTACTGAAAACACCGCTAGTTGAGTTCATGACTGACTAGTGTGTTGAGTGGGTGAAGTGTTGTATGTCGTGTGGGGTGTAGTGGGGGTGGTGTCGTGTGGGAGTGTTGTGTGGGGGTGTAGTGGGGGTGGTGTCGTGTGGGAGTGTTGTGGGGGTGGTGTCTTGTAGGAGTGTCGTGTCGGGGTGAGTATGTGTGTGTAATTACCTATTTATCATTAAGTATAAGTGTGCAGCTACAGAAGCTGGGTTATATTCGTGTTGTCCCATCCTCAGTAATTTTTTGGTCACTACTTTCTTTAATTTCTAATGTGTTTTTGAGAAGAGGAATATGGTTGTACTCAATTGTGGTTGTAGGAGTCGAGTCTAAGCACTTGGTGTATGGGTGGTAGTGTGTGGGTAGTAGTAGTAGTAGAATTAGTAGCAGTCGTGACATTTACGGAGCACTTTGACCTCGTATGTCAGCTCGAACATGGAACACAAACAAACAAAAACAAAATTAAAAATAATAAAACCAACGACCTTAAATGATACAAAAACCATCGTAAGTTAAAAAAGCCAGTATCAGTTAAAAACCCTATTAATTATTCTCAAAAGTTTCCATTTAAATTTCTCCTAGGTCCCAACAGGCACCTCGGTAATTATAAAAACTGTGAAAAAGGCGGAAAGGCCAAACCCAGAGAAAAAGAAGGAGGGACAGGAACACCTGGGAACAGGTGGCTATGAGTGAGATGGTTGTGCCTGAGCCTCGGTCGACAGATTATCTCGAAGTTACAATTCCTGTCCAACTGTATATAACTTCTCTCAGTCTGCAGAGCCACCACCCCTTCCTAAGGTCATATCTGTGGGTATGACTCACGAAGTCACTGTAAGACAAAAGTCTATTTTAGGGTGAGTTGGCTACAGCATCCTTTGCCTCGGCATCCGCCTATTCATTTTACCATGACCCCATCATGGCCCGGGCAACAACAGAAACTCCACATCCTTGTGCTGCTCGTGGAGATGCGTCAACTACTTCTGGACCTTTTGAACTACTGGGTAGATAGAAGCATACTGGACCAGGGCAAACAGAGTACATTAAGAGTCTGAGTACACAGTGAACCGAGTAGCGAGGATTGCACTTAGCTCTGCAGTGAACACAGATTACTCACTTGGTAACCGCTTACAATAAAAGCCCTCACCACCCTCGCTCTTAGACATGTCAGTAAAGACGATTAACCTTGAAGCTTGAACTGAATCATGCTTCCAGGTCATCACAGGAGCTCGGCACTTAGAGGTCCCCATCCACTGCCAACAAAGACGCACTTACAGAGCTATTCAAACAGGGCTGGGAGAGAAACCAACCTCTCTGAAAGCAGACACAATGAGGCCACAATCCATTAGAAGGGCCTACAACCGAACACCAAATGATACAGGAAGCCTTGCAAGAAGAGCAAGGTTCTCCCATCCGCAAACACCACAGGACAAACTGGGTGGCCAAGAGTCCAAGAGTATTTCGAAGTCGAAACAGGTAGCTCAGGCTGAGCTTTTCTAGGTTAGGTTAGATAAGGTTTGTCAGTAAACAGGACAAGTGTTTCCTGACGCTGGTCTTAATCATATAATCCGCAGCTGGAGCTTTCGGTCATCTGACGGAGTCCTCTCTAGGAGGAAAGCCAGACAAAGCTCACCAGACTCAACAAAGAGTGGTGTTTGTGTGGCGGTATGTGAGTGTATAGATGGCGTAAGTGGTAAAGGGGTTTACGAGTCCCCAGAGCTATTCGTCCACGATCTTTTCAATAAGATTTATGTGGCGAAGTTATCTTTCGTATGCTTTAACCAAAGAGACACTAAAGGGAATATTTTATCGACTCTTTACAAGTGCCCAAGACCTCTCCTTGCTCTGGGCATGTACCAAGAGTCAGTGACATATTACAGAGTAATTATTGACAAATAAGATTGAATATACCGGGTAAAATATATGACAGAGTTGATAAAGAGTCATGTGGAACCTCTGTTGACGACATTTCACCAAAATATAGACTGAGTAATGAGGTAAACATCAAGTGGGTTGCGAATCAGGTCAAACTGACTGCTAAACAACGTACAAGTTTTCTGCAAGAGGTTCAGCTAACTTGTAGAAACCTTTGTCTGGTTCAAGCCGCTGGGGATAATGAATGGATATTATTAGCTGATTCTCTGAGTGTCGTCCGCCGTGGCAATTAGTTGTGAGTCATTCCGGTTGCAGTGTGATTTACCGGAGTGGTCCCGACCCTGGTCTTGTCCATGAAGTGACTCGGCGAGTCACCCATTCCAATTTATTTAGTGGTTGTGAGAAATATGACATATTAAACAGGTTCTGTTAAGGTTATTCTGCTGGCATATTGGTATTTTGAAATTTATTTATGGAGGTCTCTAGATGTTTCCCCTATAAAATTTTTGTCACATTTGTTTCACGCGACAATGTGGGGA
This sequence comes from Cherax destructor, assembly GCA_009830355.1. Taxonomy (NCBI): domain Eukaryota; kingdom Metazoa; phylum Arthropoda; class Malacostraca; order Decapoda; family Parastacidae; genus Cherax; species Cherax destructor. The sequence continues at coordinate 261,119 of WNWK01000024.1, forward strand.
AAAACAAGTTTAATTTCTTGGATCAAGAGCCCTCACTCCTATTTCTCAACCTCTTTAGGGGTTGAGAGATAGGAGCTTGATACTCCATCAAACAGGTTTAAGTTTACGAACAGAGAGAGTGGAAGCGAGGGCTTTAGTGATCTGACATGCTGTTGGTGCCAGAGCAAAGTAACGTTTTCATAGCTATGTTATGTATATAAAAAACCAGTTCTAACTCTGTGAGAAGTTAAATATCTACACTAAGAAAGATGGGAGAGAATGTTGCAAGTCGGAGGGTCATTGCATCGTCATGTTTACTCACTGTTGAAAACACAGCTCCGGAGCGAGTAATGATGAACACTTTTTCTTCTTTGGTAAACCGTACCAAGGTGTGAAACGACTGTGTTAAAAAAGTGTATATAAAATATATTCGAATAACCCCCATTACACAGTACAGAAATAAAGCGAATATTTTCCATTAAACTAGATACCCTCCTTAGGCTATTTCTTTGCTGTTAAGTGAGGGGTTATTGGAATGGATTACCCAGACACTAAGTGCATGGGTCACTCAGGAAGTATATAGAGTATAGGTACAAATAATTATAACCAAACTTTTAGCGCCCGACCATAATTCAGTGTACATTTCCGTGAATCGTGCACACCTGCTCAACACCCAGGTATTTACATGGTTTATGGTTCAATTTCTGTGCATGCATCAGAGACCATTAGTTACTGAGCCTAACCTACCCCTGTATCCCCTGGCACTTCCTCTCTGTGTTGCGTGTGTTGGCACTTAAGTGCCTCAGTGGACACTTTCTTTCATCTAGTTTATTTTAAGTAAAACTATCTTGTTTGGAAAAGAATTTTCTCACTTCTGTGTGATAAACCTCACACCTGAACGTGATAAACCTCACACATGAACGTGATAAACCTCACACATGAACGTGATAAACCCCAAACATGAACGTGATAAACCTCACACATGAACGTGATAAACCTCACACATGAACGTGATAAACCCCAAACATGAACGTGATAAACCTCACACATGAACGTGATAAACCCCAAACATGAACGTGATAAACCTAACACATGAACGTGATAAACCTTACAACTGAGCTTGATATAAACCTCACACTTAAGCGTGATCAACCACAAACTTCAGCATGGTGAGGTCACACTTGTTAAACGCCATAAACATTCACACTTGTGATAACCCTCACACTTGGGTGTGATAAACCTCACACTTGGGTGTGATAAACCTCACGCTTGAGTGTAATAAACCTCACACTCAAGTGTCGTTTGAATTTATTTTTTTGACTTGCCAAGAGTCCCTATTTAACCCTATTTTAATAAATTTTTCACTCATTTCTGAAAGATATTTTAATTCTGGCCGTCACAATCATCCTCATTCATGTTTCCAATTAAAGTTAACGTGATCCATCTACTATGAGAGAGACATTAGGTGTCCCTCTCCCCTCCTTCCCATACACTTTCTACATTCACCAAAATTTCAAAAATGCTTAAAAGAAAGTCACCAGGGAAACACTGATAGAAAGTCCACAACTTTGGTTACTGAGTCAGCTTTCACCGGGACAACGTTTCGCTCCGTGTAGAGCTCTACCAAGTCTTCCATAAAGCTATACATAGAGCGAAACCTCGTCCCATTAAAGGTTGTTCTGCAGCCTGGGTCTTTGTTTACTGTTATCAGCAGCACGCCGTTTGGGTCCAACGGAAAACAACAGAACGTTGGGAGAATGAGAGGAAATATTTTAAATATAATAAAAGATCTGTTTGAAAGGCAAACAAAGATAAGAGATAATAATGCCCTTTTGGGGAAATAATAATAATAATAATAATAATAATAATAATAAAGCTAAATCTTAATGAAGTCAAATACCAGATAATTAAAAAATTGGAGAAAGCGATAACAAACGACAGGACGAATGTAGATTATATGATAAAAACTGAAATTATCAGAAATAGAGACGAATCTTATTAATTATTATCAAAATCTTGTCATAGGAAGATCATATTAATAAAAAGAAACCTCAATGCCTCATTATCAAACCTAAAAAAAAAACAATTGCCTTCAAATATGTGTATAGATTTTTTTTTTTTAAATTCATGTGAGGTGCAAAGCTCCGGTGAGTTATTTAGCGTTGGGGTGGAGGTTCGATCCTCCGTCTCCTGAGCACGAGACGAGTTACAGTTCACTATACACTTAAGTGTATAATTAAGTGGAAAATTGTTGGTCGAATGGATGAAAAAGGAGACATGATAGCCAAAAATAATCCATTAAGAGGACACGAAAAAAACTGATGGCCTATACCTTTGATAGACCTTTGATAAGTTCTGAGTCTTTCTACTCCCGGAACCCAGCCATGGTGCTTGCCTGGTCAAGCAGGCTGTTATTGCATGAATAGGGAGAACTAGAGGCCACAGCTGTAATACAAAAATAATAGTGATGTTGAACACAACTCTAGATGCTTCCCTTTTTCCTAAATAGTTGTAAAAGAACTGAACAGAACGTACACATAGACAGACAGACACACACACACACACACACACACACACACACACACACACACACACATAATACTCTAACAGGCAAGAACCATACATAGTTTTAAGACGAGGTTTGATAAAACTCATGGAGCAGGGAGAGTGACCTAGTAGCGACCAGTGAAGAGGCGGGGCCAGGAGCTATGAATCGACCCCTGTTACCACAAATAGGCGAGTACAAATAGGCGACTACACACACACACGCACACACACAAGGAGCAGGGACAGAGGGGACACAGTAGCGATCAGTGAAGAGGCGGGGGCCAGGAGCTGAGTATCGACCCCTGCAACCACAATTAGGTGAGTATACAAGCACCTCACGCACGACCCACTGAGGACTAATAATGAACACATCTTAACAGAGCGAGTCACGACACACCAAACCATAGTGGACATAAGTCAGTATAGTTTTGCTTGTCACTTGAAAACTGGTGAAGTAAACTATGATAAAAGTGAGGAATAATCGAATGGCAAATAACATGATTTTTTTTAAACAATTGTTTACTGAAGCATAGAAAGAGTGATTGTGATGAGAAAATTACAGCTTTTTTATTAGCACTCAGAGGCGTTCAACCCGTAGGGGTCATACAGCTCCTGGGGAATGGGAATTAATTAGGTTTGGTCCCGAAAAAAAAGAGAATAGTTCCAATCCTCTGGATCAAGAGCCCTTCACTAGCATCAAAGTACCTCTTTGCCTTGAAGGCATGTGAGGATATTAAACAAGAAGGGAAAATACTCATTATATAAAGATTTCATCATATTTGTCTTCAATACCTTAATTTTGCTCATCCATATTTTTGTTCTACGTTCATATATCAAAGTTCTTACCAACATTCACATTCAGAACTTTCTTAATAGTGCTTCGTTCTCTTCCTTACCTGAGGTTAAGTTAGGTCAAATTCGTCAGGAAACGGCAATTATTTCCTGACGCGGGTTTTAGTTATATGATGACCCGCCACTAGTGCTTTTGGTCATCTGACCGAGACCTTCCCCTGCCTTACCCATCAGCTTGTTTAAAAATCAGTAAAATCTTCCTGAGAGTATCTCATTTATATGTGTTAGTCAGCCCTTACCTCCCCCCAGCAGACCAGTCGTGTCCCTGCCATGCTAGCTCTGTGCTGAGTGTCCCTGTCATAGCTCTGTGTTGAGTGTCCCTGCCATAGCTCTGTGTTGAGTGTCCCTGCCATAGCTCTGTGTTGAGTGTCCCTGCCATGCTAGCTCTGTGCTGAGTGTCCCTGCCATGCTAGCTCTGTGTTGAGTGTCCCTGCCATGCTAGCTTTGTGCTGAGTGTCCTTGCCATGCTAGCTCTGTGCCGAGTGACCCTGCCATGCTAGCTCTGTGTTGAGTATCCTTGTCATGCTAGCTCTGTGTTGAGTATCCCTGCCATTCTAGCTCTGTGTTGAGTATCCCTGCCATGCTTGCTGTGGTGGTGGGGTTAGTGCCGCACAAAACTGGGTTAGCACACCATAATGAAATGGGCTGGTCTCATTTGATACTGTGTCACCCTACTAGAGTGGCACAGGGTTTGTTCTTAACCCCTTCCTTTTACCCGACGCCTCGTCACCCTGACGTATTGGTGTGGTTTAAGAAGCCTGGGTACCTAGGAACACAGCAACACACTTTTCAGCCTTAATAATAGGGAGATTTCCTCTTTTGTTTAAATTTACTTTGTGCAGCCTTTGACATCGTCACTGCACCACCATCACCAACACCATCACTACCTCTATTAGTGCAAATTCCCCTCACCATTATCTCTTCTACACCACTGCCACCACCACTACTGTTACAACACTGCCGCCACCACTACTGTTACAACACTGCCGCCACCACTATTGTTACAACACTGCCGCCACCACTACTGTTAAAACACTGCTACCACCAGTACTGTTACATAGTCCACCACCACTGCCACCACCACGTCCTCCTCCTCATATGTTATGCTTCTTCCCTTATCCTCCTCCCTTACACCCTTCATCACCTCCATGCTTCCTTTCAGCCCTCCTGCCCCTACCCACATTCATCTGAGTGTCAGACGAATGTTGTGAGTCAGAGTCAGGGAAAAAATTGTTAGAATATTCAGTTCTGCTGGAATGTCTTTTTTTATATAAGAAAGCATTCTGGTCTTATACAAGAGAAGCCCAGTGATACTGGAATGTTAAATCTTGAGTAAGAAAACACTCCAGTCCTATATAAGTGAACCCTATTCCTGCTGGAATGTTATATCCTGTGTACAGAAAATTCTCCAGTTATGTGTGTAAGAAAACTCCAGTACCTGCTGGAGGTATCCAAGTGTTGGGTAAAGGGTATCCTAATGATGTTATTTAAAAATAAATCACCTCCCTCCTTCCCTTCGCCATGATCCAGTCTTCAGCCAAACCTGTCGTGTCAGGGAGTAATTTTTCGGGCTATCATGGGAGCACCATTAAATACGCTCGCCCTGTTTGGTTGACGTGTTTGGGTAGACTTGCTAATTGCCCGATAATTTCACTTTCCGATGAATTTTTGATACGGTAGGATGGGCCGGGTGCTTAGAGGGTCATTCCTCACCCCGTGTTATGTGTGCGCCAGCCCTGGCGGGGCGGCGGCGGCGGAGACGGCGGAGACAGCAACTGCAGCAGCAGCCGCCGCCGCCACTTCATTCCCTCCCCTCGTCTCATAGTTCTTGCTTGATAAACCTCACAAATTATGCTCTTTACCCCAACGTGGAAATTTTTAATCGTGGGGTGAATTATTTATATAAACTGAGTGTGTGTGTGTGTGTGTGTGTGTGTGTGTGTGTGTACTCACCTATTTGTACTCACCTATTTGTGGTTGCAGGGGTCGAGTCATAGCTCCTGGCCCCGCCTCTTCACTGATTGCTACTAGGTCCTCTCTCTCCCTGCTCCATGAGCTTTATCAAACCTAGTCTTAAAACTATGTATGGTTCCTGCCTCCACTATGTCGCTTTCCAAGCTATTCCACTTCCTGACAACTCTATGACTGAAGAAATACTTCCTAACATCCCTTTGACTCATAGGAGTCTTCAACTTCCAATTGTGACCCCTTGTTTCTGTGTCCCCTCTCTGGAACATCTTGTCTCTGTCCACCTTATCTATTCCTCGCAGTATTTTATATGTCGTTATCATGTCTCCCTAACCCTCCTGTCCTCTAGTGTCGTCAGGCCGATTTCCTTAACCTTTCTTCGTAGGACAATCCCTTTTAGCTCTGGGACTAGTCTTGTTGCAAACCTTTGCACTTTCTCTAATTTTTTGACGTGCTTGACCAGGTGTGGGTTCCAAACTGGTGCTGCATACTCCAGTATGGGCCTGACGTATATGGTATACAGAGTCTTGAATGATTCCTTAGTGAGGTATTGGAACGCTATTCTTAGGTTTGCCAGCCGCCCGTATGCTGCAGCAGTTATCTGATTGATGTGTGCCTCGGAGATGTGCTCGGTATTATACTCACCCCAAGATCTTTTCTTTGAGTGAGGTTTGCAGTCTTTGGCCACCTAGACTATACTCTGTCTGCGGTCTTCTTTGCCCTTCCCCGATATTCATGACTTTTACATTTGGCAGGGTTAAATTCAAGGAGCCGTTACTGGACCAGGCTTGCGCCTGTCCAGGTCTCTTTGTATCCTGCCTGATCCTCGACTGATTTGATTCTTCTATTAACTTCATCATCTGCAAACAGGACACTTTGAGTCTATCCCTTCCGTTATGTCATTCCATTACCAAAAACAGTACAGGTCCTAGGACTGACCCTTGTGAACTCCACTCGTCACAGGTGCCCCTCTGACATCTCGTCACGTACCATGACTCGTTGTTGCCTCCCTGTCAGATATTCTCTGATCCATTGCTGTGCTTTTCCTGTTACGTGTGCCTGATCCTCTAGCTTTTGCATTAATCTCTTGTGAGGAACTGTGTCGAACGCCTTCTTGCAGTCCAAAAAAATGCAGTCTATCCACCCCTCTCTCTCGTGTCTTACTTCTGTTACCTTGTCATAAAACTGCAGTAGGTTTGTGACACAGGATTTTCCTTCCCTGAAACCATGCTGGTTGTCGTTTATAGCTTGTGTCTTTCTAGGTGCTCCACCATTCTCCTCCTGATGATCTTCCCCATGACTTTGCATACTATACACGTCAGTGACACAGGTCTGGTTTAATGCCTCGTTCTGTCTCCTTTCTTAAAAATTGGGACTACATTTGCCATCTTCACGCCTCAGGTAGTTGCCCAGTTTCAATGGATGTGTTGAAGATTTGTGTTAGTGGCACACACAACATTTTGCTCCCCTCTAAGGACCCACGGAGAAATGTTGTCCGGTCCCACCGCTTGAGGTATCGAGTTCACATAGCAGCTTCTTCACCTCCTCCTCGGTTGTGTGTATTTCATCCAGCACTTGTTGGTATACCTCCCTATTCTGAATTCCTGGAGTCCTTCCTGTCTCCTGTGTAAATACTTCTTTAAATCTCATGTTGAGCTCCTCACATACCTCTTGGTCGTTTATTGTGAACTCCCACCTTCCTTTCTCAGCCTGATTACCTGGTCCTTGACTGTTGTTTTCCTCCTGATGTGGCTATACAGCAGCTTCGGGTCAGACTTGACTTTTGATGCTATATCATTTTCATATTGTCGCTGAGCCTCCCTTCTTACCTGTGCATATTCGTTTCTGGCTCTTCGGCTAATCTCTTTATTTTCCTGGGTCCTTTGTCTTCTGTACTTTTTCCATTCTCTATTACACTTACTTTTTGCCTCCCTACACCTCTGTGTGTGTGTGTGTGTGTGTGTGTGTGTGTGTGTGTGTGCGCGCGCTCGCGTATTATAAAGAGGCAGTCTTGTAGTCATGTTGGCAAGGAGGTAGGTAGCGCAGGTAAGGTGGTAGGTAGCGCAGGTAAGGAGGTAGGTAGCGCAGGTAAGGAGGTAGGTAGCGCAGGTAGAGGTGGGTAGCGCAGGTAAGGAGGTAGGGGAGCGCAGGTAAGGAGGTAGGTAGCGCAGGTAAGGAGGTAGGTAGCGCAGGTAAGGTGGTAGGTAGCGCAGGTAAGGTGGTAGGTGCGCAGGTAAGGAGGTAGGTAGCGCAGGTAAGGTGGTAGCGCAGGTAAGGTGGTAGGTAGGGGCAGGTAAGGAGGTAGGTAACGCAGGTAAGGAGGTAGGTAGCGCAGGTAAGGAGGTAGGTAGCGCAGGTAAGGAGGTAGGTAGCGCAGGTAAGGAGGTAGGTAGCGCAGGTAAGGTGGTAGGTAGCGCAGGTAAGGTGGTAGGTAGCGCAGGTAAGGAGGTAGGTAGCGCAGGTAAGGTGGTAGGTAGCGCAGGTAAGGTGGTAGGTAGCGCAGGTAAGGAGGTAGGTAGCGCAGGTAAGGAGGTAGGTAGCGCAGGTAAGGTGGTAGGTAGCGCAGGTAAGGAGGTAGGTAGCGCAGGTAAGGAGGTAGGTAGCGCAGGTAAGGAGACAGGTCAAGCAAGGAGACTACTTACACGTGTCTCTTACCGAGTTCTCGAACACGCAAAAAGACTACGTGCATAACAAATACATGTATCCTTTATAGCCATCATTCTTAATATAACTTAAACCCCAATCCAAAGCCAGTATGTAATGTAACTTACATAGTCATAACAACCCGATTTGCCGGGTTGTTATGACTATGTAAGCCGAGCCGCTGGCACCAACAGCCTGGGTCACCAGGTAGTCAGCAATGATGTCTTTCCTTAGACTGCTTCTAGAGTAGAACACCTCTGAAAGCCGGTAAGAGGCATTTTACTGGAAAATCTTACGGTGATAAGAACTTGTTCATGCCATGTGCACATATGGACTGCGTCTCCATGACCTAAACGTTTCCAATATATGTCCTAATAGAACAAAAATGAAAAATACGTGACTGGAATAGCACACAAGTAACCCGTACACAGGAGAAACGTACGACGACGCTTCGGTCCGACTTGGGGGACAGGGACGGGACCATGAGAGGAAGAAAAAGAAGTGATAATGGTATTTGCATTATATTATTCCAACTAGTGGGTATTACATTCCACTTTTACCTTCCGGAGTAGTTCAAGAAACTTTCACGTCGGAGCCTCGACAGGACACCTTAATTCCATCGTTCATGGTGCCACAATGTCAGGCACTTCACGTGCTTACCAGTCCACTTTATGTGCCAATTACGACTAGCTACCGGGTGATTGAAGCACGCAATTGTGCTGTTAGAGGGCGGGATAGGGCGGTGGGAAAATATGATAAAGAGGGCAAGGGGGAGAGATCTGAGTAAAAAAAGATGATGAGGGAGGTTAAAGGAGGCGCAAACTAACGTTCTATGTCTCGTATTACTGATGGTATATAATGAGACGCATTTACAACACTTGGGTTATCTTAATTGCAGGAACGTTTCGCTCACCTGTACTCGAATGAAGGAGTGTGTTGTGGAGGCTAAACGTTTCGGCATTAAAGATAGCCAGGTGTTGCACATGTGTTATTCTTTAGCGTATTGTGGTTGATGCAACGGTAGGATGCCATCTTTGTTTCTTGATGATGCTTAAGCCAATTTGCTTGTGGCCAGAGTTAATGTTTCTGTCTGGCGATAAGCGGAAGAAGGATCGAGCCTTCATCCCTCTTTGCGGTAGCTCATACGGGTCAGCACTTCACATTAACAACTACTTCCGCTACTGATACTACTACTATTACTACTGCTGCTGCTGCTGCTGCTGCTAAGGACGAGTCTAAGAAAGCAGATCTCTCAGAGCCAGGCCGCTGAAGTACCCTCTGTCTTGCGCTAAACAGACAGAGGATCGAGCCTTCAATTAAACATGGCTTTAGTGCTTCACATAACATGACATATATTTGCGATTTTTTGTTTGTTTCAAAACTCATATATTGAATACCAGCGTAACGAAACCTTATCATTGGCTTCCTTATTTCTAGGAGCAGATTTTAAGCAAAAACATTACCAAAATTTTAATTTGCCGGGCAGTGTCCAATGTGGCTTAAATAGCAACGCTCTTCTTGCCGAATAAGGCAAGCGAAAATTTGTGTATGCAATAATTTCGGCAAAATCATTCTGAACCTAACGAAAAAAAATATATTTCATTGTGTTTATTAAATTATTTTAAACTTATCTAAAATATATTTAGTTGGATTAGGCTAAATTAAATTGCGCTTGTTATAATAAGGTTAAGTAAGTTTTCTAAGTTTCTTTAGGTACAAAATTATTAAGTTTTACATTAACATAAATGATCAAATATATCTTTAAACGTATAAGAGAAAATTTTAGAAAAGACTTAATTTTAAATAAGTTCTTGCTAACAGACCAGTTTTACCTATTCGGCACGATATATATATATATATATATATATATATATATATATATATATATATATATATATATATATATATATATAATTTAATTGTGTGGGGGGTTTCCCTGCTCCTATGTCTTCTCTATAATATTTAGGAATTTTCAAGTAGCAAGGATGTGTAAAGAGAGATTTTTCTCTTAATTTTCCATTTCAATAAGCAGATTTTCTTCACAGTCTCGTACCTTCTTCAGGATTCAATTAACTTTTATTTTTCCATAAGTCTCTGAATAAAATATCTAAAACAAGTGAAGGTCGCACAAGTTTAGCTCTATTAAAAAAATTACAGAATTATAATTATACATAAAGAACGTGGATGCGCAATAATGGGAGCTAAACAAGAGGGAAATAATGGAAGTGTAAAAATATTTAGTAAACGTAGAGCAGAGACCACATGAGATAAATTAGTCGCTCAATTTTTTTAGTATTTGTTCTTGAGACACGTTTCTGTTGAGACACGTTTCTGTTGAGACACGTTTCTGTTGAGACACGTTTCTGTTGAGACACGTTTCTGTTGAGACACGTTTCTGTTGAGACATGTTTCTGTTGAGACATGTTTCTGTTGAGACATGTTTCTGTTGAGACATGTTTCTGTTGAGACATGTTTCTGTTGAGACATGTTTCTGTTGAGACATGTTTCTGTTGAGACATGTTTCTGTTGAGACATGTTTCTGTTGAGACATGTTTCTGTTCAGCTGCCATTTACAAAATAATGCACTCAGCTGCACCACTTTCTACGGTTTAGACATTAATACTAATAATCACAATAATAGAAATAATAATAATAATAATAATAATAATAATAATAATAATAATAATAATAATAAAAGATTGGCTGATTTCCCTCGGAATGAGCGGAACAATCCTACAGATTACATTAACCTAATCTGCACGTGATAATTAAAATTAGCAAATTATTTAACAGTTTGTTGATCCTGTAAATTAGCTGACTATATAAAATGAAAACATCAACTTGAAATGACATTCAAACTGAGTCAATTACCTTGTGTAGATTTCTTGGAAATTACACTTAATTTGAGATTACCTTGAAGTGTCGTTAAAATTGGGCAGATAACATTGCAGTAAAATATAAATATAGCAGATTATATTCGGCATTCGAATTTGCAAATTACATTCGTGTGCCAATGTAATTCTCCAAGCGCCTCGCCAAGCACTTGATGGAGCAAGGTGTTTGAGGATATCCGTGATGGTGACCGGAAACTGGCTAGACGCCCGTGGGAGAGGCTAGTCCTCTATCCCCCTCTCATCCTATTATCATCCCTCGTGAACATCCTTCTGTTCCTTCGCTTTCTTTCTTTCCCTCACATTCGTCCCTTCTCATCTTCTTGCCTCAGACCTATGCTATGTTTCCTTCTTTCCTATCCTTCCTTCTTTCTGTCCTCCCTATCGTACCGCCTCTGCTTTCAACTTCTCTTCCATCATACTATTCAGCTCCCTGTCGCTGATTCTCCCATTCTCTCCCTTTTCACTCTGAATTCAATCCTTTCTCTGCCTCTCTCTCTCTCTCCATTCCACACACCCATTTTTCCTCTCCTACCCTGCTTCTCCCATCCTGTTTTTGCACCCTGCGTCTTCTCTGCTTCTCTCACCCTGTATGTCCCTCTCTCTTCCCTGACCTGCCTCTTCCATGCTGCCTCTCCTACCCTTCCTCTCCCACCCTGCCAAGACCAACTCTGCCTCATAAATTAGCAGTAAATGAGCTCATGACTAATGTGGGTGTCGGGAGGATTCTCTGAAATTGTTGTTTATTGACGTCATGATGGTAAGAGGAGCAGTAGATTGTGGTGGTGGATGTTGTTGTTATGGTGGTTGTGGCGGTAGTGATTGTTGTAGTTGTGTACGGTGGTGGTGGAGGTTGTGTGATGGTGGTTGGTGGTGGAGAATGATAGTGGAGTATGATTGCAGTTGGTGGAGCATGATGGTTGTTGTGGTTGGTAGTGGTTGTTTTTGGTGTATTTGTGGTGGTAGTGACGGCGGCATATGGTTGTGACGGTAGTGGCTGGTGGTGAATGGTGGAGGGTAGTGGTGGGCGGTGGTGGGCAGTGGTAGGTGGTGGTGGGTTGTGGGTGGTGGTGGGGTAGTGGGTGGTAGTGGATGGTGGTGATGGCATCTCCCACCCCCCACGCAAAAAAAAATCACCATCATTCTTTCAACAGCTATCTTGAAAGAGGTCCATAGACCCTCCGTACTGCAACATCAACATCCCCACCCCTCCTTCAGCGTGCAGGCACTGTATTTCCCTCCTACAAGACAAGTCCGGCTTTCCGATTCCCCGTATCCCTTAATGTTACTTCGGTCGCACTCCAACAACAATTTATTTATTAAAAAACACTTGTCTCCACTACGATCTAACACGCTCACACACAACTCTTCCTTACTGAACCCGAGTTTAGGCAGCGGAGATGCCTGGAAGCCTCACTAATCACAGTCACTGACGCAGTAGATCAATATACGGGAAGAAACAAAATACCAACAACACAGGTACTCATGTGACACTGCCACCACCCCTTTGCTTGATGCTCAAGCCTCTAACACTTAATACCTGCTACAGCCCCTTCCTCCAACCTTCCTGGGTTAGAGGAACGGTTGGTATATAAATCATTCCGGATTTATATACCCTCTTTGTCATCCTATTTTGTTCTATCCACTCTACATATTCAAACCACCTCAACAACCCTTCCACCTTCCCCATGGAAATATTCCTTTTTGTAACCCCATACCTTCTAATATCCGCACTCCTAATTATTTGCATAATATTCACACCACACATTGCTTTCAAACATGACGTCTCTAGTGCTTCCAACCTCCTCCTGGCTGCAATGTTTAAAGCCCATGCCTCACACCCACAAAGATGTTGGTACCACTATAGCCTATTCATCCCTTTTTTTTTCTCTCTCTTTGATAAACTTCTTTCTTTCATAGACGTTTCGACACTTCACCTACTTTCCCCCCTTGTTTATTCTACCTTGTCTGTCACAGACCCGTCTGCCAATACATTCAGTCTAACATGTCTAAAAACATTCACCTCTTCCATACTCCCTCCCTCTAATTTGAAACCAAATATTTGATTGTCTAAAATTTCTTACTCCCCATCAAGCTCTTTTCAATGTTCACTTTCAATTTTGCACTTTAACGCACCATCTCAGTCATCCACCAATCTTTGCAAATTATCTTATTAATTTACCAAAGAGCTGTGACAACTCCCACTTCGTATAAGATTCATTAACTTTCAAGCCCACGTTTCTACCCTACGACCTAGCATTATCTCACTTATACACATACTGAAAAGCTATAATAGTAGTAGTAGTGGTGGTAGCAGTAGTAGTAGTAGTAGTAACAGTAGTAGTAGTAACAGTAGTAGTAGTAACAGTAGTAGTAGTAACAGTAGTAGTAGTAACAGTAGTAGTAGTAGTAGTAGCAGCAGCAGTAGTAGTAGTAGTAGCAGTAGTAGTAGCAGCAGTAGTAGTAGTAGCAGCAGTAGTAGTAGTAGCAGCAGTAGTAGTAGTATTAATAGTAGCAGTAGCAGCACAGCTCACGAGGAAAGGAGAGATTGAATCTATCAAGAGACAAGTTAAATAGCGGGGCCAGGAGCCAAGACTAGATCCCAGCTACCACACACAGGTAAATAAACACACACACATACCACAAAAACAACCTCAAAACCAGCCTGAAACACAAATAAATGCATGAAACCTGTAGAAATCCATATCACCCCACAACACAAATGCATAATAGAGCAACACGAAGCCACATATCACAGTTCCTGCTTACTGATTCTATTTCCTCACCTGACGAAAAACAAAGCCACTCTGCTAATTGACGCCTTCGTCACGTACAACAAGATTTACACCAGAAACATTTATCAGACGACCCATTTATATTTTTTTAGATTTTAGAAAAAAACTGGATGCATGAGCAGTGTGCTGCTCCACTATTCTAAATGATGGCTATATAGTGGGAGGGAAAGCCAGCTGTTTTCCCACTGGATGGCTTACACACACACTGTTGAAATCTGCCAGCCTGAGCTGGGAGACTTCAGTAGTGCCAGCCTGAGCTGGGAGACTTCAGTAGTGCCAGCCTGAGCTGGGAGACTTCAGTAGTGCCAGCCTGAACTGGGAGACTTCAGTAGTGCCAGCCTGAGCTGGGAGACTTCAGTAGTGCCAGCCTGAGCTGGGAGACTTCAGTAGTGCCAGCCTGAGCTGGGAGACTTCAGTAGTGCCAGCCTGAGCTGGGAGACTTCAGTAGTGCCAGCCTGAGCTGGGAGACTTCAGTAGTGCCAGCCTGAGCTGGGAGACTTCAGTAGTGCCAGCCTGAGCTGGGAGACTTCAGTAGTGCCAGCCTGAGCTGGGAGACTTCAGTAGGACGATGAGGATATCGTCAAATATTACATTAAAGGAACAACAGCTACGAGAGTTTCAAAGGTAGTGGAAAGGGAGTGCCTGGTGAAGGCTCTTGATTCAAGAAACTGGAGAAACATTTCCTTAATGTGATCAAACTCAGTTACATTCTATTCCGCAGGAGCTCAGTAATAATAATAATAATAATAATAATAAATGCCAATTAATGACAATAATAATTAATAACAATAATAATAGGATACAGTAGTGAAGAAATGGAAAATGTTTAAGAAACCTTGTAATAAACAAGTTTCTCGTACAGAGAGAGAGGGGTGTGCAGTGTTCAGGTACGTATATGTCTGTGTACTCGCATATTTATACTACTCAGCCAACATATTTGTTTTTGCATGGGTAGCCTCTCATATTGTGGCCTTGAATCTTGCCGGATTTACTTCCTCCTAGCCTCGTGGGCCTTGTCATACCTATTGTGAAGACGACTTATGGAGCCTGCCTTAACTAAATGTCCAGACCATTCCACTTCGTAAAATCAGTGCCACTTAACTTCTAAGGGGGAATACCAACAAACCCCTGGCTGTCTTCAAGCAGGCACTGGACAGGCACCTAAAGTCGGTACCTGACCAGCCAGGCTGTGGCTCGTACGTTGGACTGCGTGCGGCCAGCAGTAACAGCCTGGTTGATCAGGCTCTGGTCCAACATGAGGCTTGGTCACAGACCGGGCCGCGGGGGCGTTGACCCCTGGAATTCTCTCCAGGTAAACTCCAGGTAAGTGTGCACTCGTGTACCTGTTTTCCATCTCTCTAACAGTTTATTTCGATCTACCCAATCAAGTCTTCTGAATATTTTGTAATTGAGTATTGTCTCCCCTGCTTCTTCTGTCCTCTGTCTTGTAGTTCCTTTAGACCATTGATTCCCAAAGTGGGCGGTACCTCCCCTGGGGGCGGTGGAAAGATCCAGGAGGGGAAGGGGGAGGGGAAGGGGGAGGGGAAGGGGAGGGAAAGGGGAGGGGAGGGGAGGGGAAGGGGGAGGGGAAGTTGTATCAAGCAAGTCCATGGTTGACAGGAATATAATAGAATCATGTTTCGTAAAAAGTAGCTTTGAAAATAATATGAATATAGCTTTTTGTTTATATAAATTGGATTAATTTCTAATTAATAATATTTGGTTAGAATTTAAGATACATTAGACAAGTAAAAAATCTTGATGCTTGGGTAGAGTATCAGTTGTGTTTCACAGAGTCGGGTGTTGTGACGTGAATGTGAGGTGTAGTCTTGCTCTTATAGGCCTTCCTGTTTTTGTTTTATTTTTATTGTTCCTTGATTATGTGAGAAGTCACGAAAGAGTTTGGAATTTCAGTATTTTTTCACAACGGTTGTTCTATACACACACACACATATATATATATATATATATATATATATATATATATATATATATATATATATATATATATATATATATATATATATAAACACTGATCTCTGGCCGACGGAGACTCGAACCTACGAACCTTGTGACACTGTCAAGAGTACTCTGACACACCCCACACTGTCAAGAGTACTCTGACACACCCCACACTGTCAAGAGTACTCTGACACACCCCACACTGTCAAGAGTACTCTGACACCCACACTGTCAGGTACTCTGACACACCCACACTGTCAAGAGTACTCTGACACACCCACACTGTCAAGAGTACTCTGACACACCCCACACTGTCAAGAGTACTCTGACACACCCCACACTGTCAAGAGTACCCTGACACACCCCACACTGTCAAGAGTACCCTGACACACCCCACACTGTCAAGAGTACCCTGACACACCCCACACTGTCAAGAGTACCTGACACACCCACACTGTCAAGAGTACTCTACACACCCACACTGTCAAGAGTACTCTGACACACCCCACACTGTCAAGAGTACTCTGACACACCCCACACTGTCAAGAGTACTCTGACACACCCCACACTGTCAAGAGTACTCTGACACACCCCACACTGTCAAGAGTACTCTGACACACCCCACACTGTCAAGAGTACCTGACACACCCCACACTGTCAAGAGTACTCTGACACCCACACTGTCAGAGTACTCTGACACACCCCACACTGTCAAGAGTACTCTGACACACCCACACTGTCAAGAGTACTCTGACACACCCCACACTGTCAAGAGTACTCTGACACACCACACTTCAAATACTTGACACACCACACTGTCAAGAGTACTCTGACACACCCCACACTGTCAAGAGTACTCTGACACACCCCACACTGTCAAGAGTACTCTGACACACCCCACACTGTCAAGAGTACTCTGACACACCCCACACTGTCAGCAGTACCTTGATACCCCAGACACTTGTCAAGTACTCTAGCTAGTCACATCTGCTCAGATGTTTACAGTTTGCAATTTCGTCCAGATGAGATAGTTAGGCTGCTGAGTCAGCAACTTGCAGAGTTCAGTTAGGCTGCAGTCTTAGCAACTTGCAGAGTTCAGTTAGGCTGCAGTCTTAGCAACTTGCAGGGTTCAGTTAGGCTGCAGGCTTAGCAACTTGCAGGGTTCAGTTAGGCTGCAGGCTTAGCAACTTGCAGGGTTCAGTTAGGCTGCAGGCTTTGCAACTTGCAGGGTTCAGTTAGGCTGCAGGCTTTGCATTGCAGGGTTCAGTTAGGCTGCAGGCTTAGCAACTTGCAGGGTTCAGTTAGGCTGCAGGCTTAGCAACTTGCAGGGTTCAGTTAGACTGCAGGCTTAGCAACTTGCAGGGTTCAGTTAGACTGCAGGCTTAGCAACTTGCAGGGTTCAGTTAGACTGCAGGCTTAGCAACTTGCAGGGTTCAGTTAGACTGCAGGCTTAGCAACTTGCAGGGTTCAGTTAGACTGCAGGCTTAGCAACTTGCAGGGTTCAGTTAGACTGCAGGCTTAGCAACTTGCAGGGTTCAGTTAGACTGCAGGCTTAGCAACTTGCAGGGTTCAGTTAGACTGCAGGCTTAGCAACTTGCAGGGTTCAGTTAGACTGCAGGCTTAGCAACTTGCAGGGTTCAGTTAGACTGCAGGCTTAGCAACTTGCAGGGTTCAGTTAGACTGCAGGCTTAGCAACTTGCAGGGTTCAGTTAGACTGCAGGCTTAGCAACTTGCAGGGTTCAGTTAGACTGCAGGCTTAGCAACTTGCAGGGTTCAGTTAGACTGCAGGCTTAGCAACTTGCAGGGTTCAGTTAGACTGCAGGCTTAGCAACTTGCAGGGTTCAGTTAGACTGCAGGCTTAGCAACTTGCAGGGTTCAGTTAGACTGCAGGCTTAGCAACTTGCAGGGTTCAGTTAGGCTGCAGTCTTAGCAACTTGCAGGGTTCAGTTAGGCTGCAGGCTTAGCAACTTGCAGGGTTCAGTTAGACTGCAGGCTTAGCAACTTGCAGGGTTCAGTTAGACTGCAGGCTTAGCAACTTGCAGGGTTCAGTTAGACTGCAGGCTTAGCAACTTGCAGGGTTCAGTTAGGCTGCAGGCTTTGCAACTTGCAGGGTTCAGTTAGGCTGCAGGCTTTGCATTGCAGGGTTCAGTTAGGCTGCAGGCTTAGCAACTTGCAGGGTTCAGTTAGGCTGCAGGCTTAGCAACTTGCAGGGTTCAGTTAGACTGCAGGCTTAGCAACTTGCAGGGTTCAGTTAGACTGCAGGCTTAGCAACTTGCAGGGTTCAGTTAGACTGCAGGCTTAGCAACTTGCAGGGTTCAGTTAGACTGCAGGCTTAGCAATTCACTCTTACCTTCCCTTTCACTGGGCACGTTAGGCACTCTAAGTAAACAGCAACGAATGATAAATGCGTGTGTTGCACTCTGTCTTTCGTGAAGAGACCAGCAGCGTGCGTGCTTGACTGGCAGTAATTAAAATATCCAATAGATGGGTAAGATGAGAGATGCAGTTGTAACAGCAGTAGCAATAATAATAATAATAATAATAATAATAATAAATGATATCGATACATTCGTCATAACAATAATAATAAAATAATAATAATAATAATAATAATAATAATAATAATAAATGATATCGATACATTCGTCATAACAATAATAAAATAATAATAATAATAATAAGAATAATAATAAATGATATCGATACATTCGTCATAACAATAATAAAATAATAATAATAGTAAAATAAAAAATAAAATACATCAATTGTGCTGAATATTCAATAGAAACACAAACGAATAATTAAGAGAAGAGATAAAAATGATGAAACAAGGATAACGAAGACATAGAAGGACAAAGTAAAAATAAATGGAAGTAAAATAAAGGAGCGAATGGAGAATGAGAAAAGGGGAGATGAGAGAGAAACAAGGGGAGAGGAAGGAAGGGCAGGTCAGCAGAGAGGGGAAAGAGGGTGAGAGGCAAGACGGGAGAGGGTAATTACAAGGCTAAATGATAAGAGGGTGAGGGGAAAAGGAAGAGAGGGGAGAGGGGAAGAGGGCATAAAAACGGTGGACAGGTATATGTGATGATGTAAGGGCAGTGGAAGTGGACGAGGAGGAGGGGAGGAGGAGAGGGAAGATGCAGAGAGGAAAGAGGAGGATGGTGTGAGGAGAGAGATGCAGGAGGATGAGAGGGGAGAGAGAGGAGCAGGATGAGAAGAGAAAGAGTACGGGGCCAAATGGAGAGAAATGAGGACACGAGAAGAGAATGAGAAGGAAGGAGGAAGAGAGAAGGATGGGACGGGAATGGAGAAAGGGGATGAAAGGGGAAAAATAGAGAGGGAATAACGGAGGATAATAAGGTATATAGATGAGGAGAGGGGCAATGCAAAAAAAAGAGGAGGTAGGATAACAGAAGATAGAACGAAGAGAGAGAGATGAGAGAGGTAGGATTACAGATGATGTGAGGGTAAATGTAAAACGAATGATAAACAAGGAGGATGAGGATGACAGAGAAGATGCAGAGAAGGAAACAAGAGGTGGAGGAGAGGGACGATAAAACGGGAGACGAAAACAAAAGGAGAATAAAGGAAAATGTATGGGATAACAAGACTACAATTTATTTTTGTGAAAGTTGAAAAAAAAGAAACTGGACGAGAAAGCAAGAAAATAGAGAAAGAGAAAATAGATAAAAAAGGGAGTACCAAAACAATAAGAAATGAAAATATTGGAAAAAGAAAATGAAGAAGAATACAACAAATAAAACAAGGAAAGAATAAAACGAAGAAGAATGATAAAATAAAAGATATACGAGATATAATTTATAAGAGTATTAATTAAGCGATAGAAAGGAAAATATAAGGTAAGAAATTGTTCGTCTGTAAAAAAAAAAAAGAAATGAGGAAAAAACAGGAAGTTTAGGAGGTAAAACAAACGAGGGAATACAATAAAAATCTTAAAGCAGCAAGGAAAAACATTGACTCGGAATTAAGAAGCGACCATACATAGTTTTAAGACGAGGTTTGATAAAGCTCATGGAGCAGGGAGAGAGAGGACCTAGTAGCAATCAGTGAAGAGGCGGGGCCAGGAGCTATGACTCGACCCCTGCAACCACAAATAGGTGAGTACAAATAGGTGAGTACACACACACACACACACACCATGTGACATTGGCTGCCCAATTGATACCTTCTGCCTTGCCTCAGAGAACTGCCTCCCCTATCTGTTGCTGTCTTGCAACATTGCATAGCTCCTGACGACGCACTCGTGCTATTCAATGGACGGAACGATACCAAAATTTTTGCTGATACTGATACCCAGTGTTCGGTCAATACTGTTACCGATTCTTTTCATATATATATATATATATATATATATATATATATATATATATATATATATATATATATATATATATATATATATATATATATTAATCATAATGACTGTGTTCAACATATAAGGGAATGTTTTTTTGCACAATGGGAATTAAATAACCCAGAAGGTTAAATATTAAATGCCTTAATTTCTCTGAGATGATAATGTTACCACTCATTACTTGGCCTATTGTACTAGTTATTGGTTGTCAAAGGCACTTGTCGATAGTGTGTGTGTGTGTGTGTGTGTGTGTACTCAACTATGAGCTCCAGAAAGAGACAATGGTGGATATAAAATACTATTGGAAGTAAGGTTGGTGCTAAACAATGTATGGGTAATGACAGTGACAGTATGAGCTGCAAAAGTTTGTGGCATTATCCCATGTGGCACAACTCACTAGCACAAGTACCATGTGGCACAACTCACTAGCACAAGTACCATGTGGCACAACTCACTAGCACAAGTACCATGTGGCACAACTCACTAGCACAAGTACCATGTGGCACAACTCACTAGCACAAGTACCATGTGGCACAACTCACTAGCACAAGTACCATGTGGCACAACTCACTAGCACAAGTACCATGTGGCACAACTCACTAGCACAAGTACCATGTGGCACAACTCATTAGCACAAGTACCATGTGGCACAACTCACTAGCACAAGTACCATGTGGCACAACTCACTAGCACAAGTACCATGTGGCACAACTCACTAGCACAAGTACCATGTGGCACAACTCACTAGCACAAGTACCATGTGGCACAACTCAGACTGATAGTCACTCTGAGCAATTCTTGGATTTTGCGATTCGTGCGTTCAGCAAGGTGGGTGCAGGTGGGAAAAAGAATGAGTGGTGGAATGATGTGGGATGAAGCACAGATACGTGTGAGAAACCCATTGTTGCATTTATAGATCTGAAAAAGCATGTGGTAGGATGAATAGGGAAGCAATGTGGCAGATGATGCAAATGTTTGGAATAAGTAGGAGGTTCCTAACAGCAGTGTAGACTTTTCATGTGGAGAGCGAAGCTTCAGGTTTAGATATGTAGGAGTGAAAGGAACTAGTTTTCAAGGATTAATGAACATTAGATAGGGACGTGTGGTGTTACCATAGTTGTTTAATATATTTTAAGATCGGTTGTAAAAGACGTGAACGCTAAAGTGTAGGGAGAAGTGTGAAGTTAAAATATAACGAATTTCATAAAAAATGAAAGTTGTCACAATTGTTCTTTGCTGATGACACAGTTCTTTTTTGGGAGATTCTGAAGAGAAGTTACGAAAGTCGGTGAAGGAATCATGGGTGTGAAAAAAGAATAAGAAAATTAAAAGTGGACACGGAAAAGAGCAAGGTGATTAGAATAGCAGTTTGAAGGGAGGAAACATGGAGGAAGTGAATATACTGAGATATCTCGGAGAAGAAATGTCGGCAGAATGGTTTATTAAAGACTAGGTAAACACTGGAATAGACGAGGGAAGAACTTACAGAAGCAAAAGGGAAATGTGTTAAACTATTGTGATGGGTGTGAGGTATAGGCTTTAAAAACTGCAGCAAGGAGGAACTGGAGATAGTGGGAATGTCATGTTTGAGATCAATTTATGATGTGAATAATATAAAGAGAGTTCTAAGCTTAGAAATTAGAAGATGTAGGGTTACCATAGATATAGTTCAGAGGGTGAATAAGGCGTTGTTGATGTGGTGTGCGCAGAGAGCAGCAGAGGAAGAAGTAGAAGGAAGAAGCGGTAGTGATCGTCCAAGAAAGAGTTGGGTCAGAGGTTTCAAGTGGTGTAGGCCTGAGGATCCAGCAGGCGAGTTTAAGTGTGTTAGATCGAAGTGGATAAGTGTTTTTGATGGCTTCAGGTGTTGTTGGAGTGTGGGCAAGGTAACCTCCACTCCACCATGGCAGTAACGTTAGATGTCCAGTGAGAATACTATACATGCTTTCTCTTATAGCCCACCCGTATCCAAATGGGAAAAGTGAAATTAGTCTCTGAACTGACCTTTCCCCGAATGTGGCAGAAGTTAGAAAGAAACATGACTTGTGCTCTCACTGGACGCCTAACGTATTTGCCAAGTTGGTAGAGAGGTCTAGAGCGTTAATAATATATAAATACAGAGAGAGGTAGAATAGGTAGTAGAAGAAACGAAGAGAATGGGTCAGGTAAGTGGTAGAGTGAGTAAGAGGTAGTATGAGGAAGGAGGAGGCAGGAATGGGGATCAGGGAAGGGAAGCCATGGTAGGTAGGAAAAAATGAAGGAAGGGAAGATGGAGGTTAAGAAGGTTGTTGTAGTCTTGGAGAGGGGAGGGAAGAGTGGAAAGGGAGGATAAGGGAAGGGGGTGAAGAGAGAGTGAGAGGGAAGAGAAGGGGGGGGGTCGAAGCGCCCCTCCCCAAATTGAAACTTGTCACGAGAGGTGGTGACAGGTAAATTATGGGCTGCCTCTGGCTGTGGCATGATTATGTGAGGGAAATGTGTGTGTGTGTGTGTGTGTGTGTGTGTGTGTGTGTGTCTGTCTGTCTGTCTGTCTGTCTGTCTGTCTGTCTGTCTGTCTGTGTCTTCGCTCAACTGTTTATCCTCATTTATTTGTGGTTGGTATCTTTGCCCCTCATAGTTCATGCAGCTTTGCTCTAGGGCTAGTCTGGTTGCAAACCTCTGCACTTTCTCCCAACAGTGACAACATGCTCCAAGCAGCAGTGACAACATGCTCCCAGCAGTGCCTACAAACATGCCAATACGTAAAGCTTCACACAACTACCCAGGGAATAAGAAAATTACAACAAAATACCCTCTAATGCCCCACTTATTATCCGAAGTAAATAGAAGCATAATTTACAGAGGAAATTCCTCCAAAATAATGAATTCATAGAAAAATTCGTTTTGTGTTTTAAATTAATATGATTATTACCAGGTACCACATTATGAAGAAATCTTGTCATTATATAGTATATATATATATATATATATATATATATATATATATATATATATATATATATATATATATATATATATATAGCATTGTAAAAATGTCTAGTTGGTCGATGCATCAGGGGAGGAGATGAAAAGCTGTATGCCACCTGCCTGAAAGCTGGCTGCCTTGGATCAACATCTAGCGAGAAGTGGACGCCAAGGTATTGTCCAGCGTACCTTGTCAAAGGTCGTAGGCGAGTTGCTGCCAGATATCTGTGTAATCTGTCTGCTCTGCGAATTCTATATATATATATATATATATATATATATATATATATAATATATATATATATATATATATATATATATATATATATATATATATATATATATATATATATATATATATATATATATATATATATATGCTAGGAATTCGCAGAGCAGGCAATTCACAAACACTGATATCTGGCCGAAGGAGACTCGAACCTACGAACCTCATGACAAGGTACGCAGTGCTTTGCCGACCGTACCACACTGGTCCAATACCTTGGCATCCAGCTTTCGCTAGATGTTATTCCAAGGCAGCCAGCTTTCAGGCAGGAGGCTTACAGCTTTTCATCTCATCCCCTGCATGCATCGACACACTAGAGATTTTTACAATGTAGGAATTGCAAGAGCAGGCGAAATATATTTCGCCTGCTCTTGAATTCTAGAATATATATATATATATATATATATATATATAATATATATATATATATATATATATATATATATATATATATATATATATATATGTCGTGCCGATTAGGTAAAACTGGTCAATTAGCAAGAACTCATCTAAAATTAAGTCCTTTCTAAAATTTTCTTATACGTTTAAAGATATATTTTTTCATTTACGTTAATGTAAGAATTTATAATTTTGTATCAAGAGAAACTTTGAAAACCTACCTAACCTTATTACAACAAGTGCAATTTAATTTAGCCTAACCCAACTAAATATATTTTATATACGTTAACATTAATTTAATAATAAGCAAACACAATGAAATATATTTTTTCGTTATGTTCAGAATGATTTTGGCGAAATTATTGCATACACAAATTTTCACTTGTCTTATATGGCAAGGTGAGCGTTGCTATTTAAGCCAAAATCGCAAGTTTTACCTAATCGGCACGACATTATATATATATATATATAAAATATATATATATATATATATATATATATATATATATATATATATATATATATATATATATATATATATATGGTGTGTGTGTGTGTGTGTGTATGTGTATGTACTCACCTAATTGTACTCACCTAATTTTGGTTGCAGGGATCGAGACTTAGCTCCTGGTCCCGCCTCTTCAGTGACCGCTACTAGGTCCTCTCTCTCCCTGCTCCATGAGCTTTATCATACCTCGTCTTAAAGCTATGTATGGTTCCTGCCTCCACTACATCACTTGCAAGACTGTGTGTGTGTGTATGTATGCAAATCAAAAGAATTTAGTCAAATAATAAGTATTCTTTACATTTTATAGTTTGCAGTCAAACACAATATTATGATGAATCATCAAAGTGAAGTAGACATTTGTCGACATACTAAAAAAAAACCTACATAGGGACAAACACAGCGTAGAAAAAGATTGTATATTTCCAACTCTGTCCCAGCTCTTCAGCAGTACAAGGGAGTGTTGGTTTATATTGGGGAGAATATAAAGATGGCCTAATGGTTCATACTTGTCATGTCATTGATACGGGTTATATTTGAGAAGGACCTGTCAAGTATGGGTTATTAGGCCTTCTTTCGTTCTTATATTACTCAGAGTATCGGTATCGGATCGGTCATTTTTACGATATTTGTATCGGTGAAAAAATCTGTTGATACTTGTTAAATAATATTACATGTGCGGTTAAAAATATAAAAAATAACTATACCCCACGATCGGGAGGATTACTCTACACACACACACACACACACACACAGAGCAGCAGCATCACTGGGAATCATCCCAGAAGCGGCATCACTGGGAATCATCCCAGCAGCGGCATCACTGGGAATAATCCCAGCAGCAGCATCACTGGGAATCATCCCAGAAGCAACATCACTGGGAATCATCCCAGAAGCAACATCACTGGGAATCATCCCAGAAGCAACATCACTGGGAATCATCCCAGAAGCAACATCACTGGGAATCATCCCAGAAGCAACATCACTGGGAATCATCCCAGAAGCAACATCACTGGGAATCATCCCAGAAGCAACATCACTGGGAATCATCCCAGAAGCAACATCACTGGGAATCATCCCAGCAGCAGCATCACTGGGAATCATCCCAGGATGATGGGAATGATAACTTCAATAACCTGGGTCATAGGGCACCTACATGTGCCAGTTGTGCCAAGAACCTGGCATTAGTTACCCTACACAAGTGTTGAAAATTTGAACCCGATCGGATGAGCCGTTCTTGAGTTAATGATCTTCCTTCAGTGATAATAATAATATAATTATCATAATCGTAATGAAATCAAATTGCAATAATCATAATATAATTAATAAAAACAATCAAAGTGAATAATAATAAAAATAATCATAAATGTAATTAATTTGTATTAATCACAAAATAATAATCTTGTCAAGTGGAGACATAGGTAGATAAGATGGTAACAGTAGTAAGATGGTGACACAGGTAGATAAGATGGTGACACAGGTAGATAAGATGGTGACACAGGTAGATAAGATGGTGACACAGGTAGATAAGATGGTGACACAGGTAGATAAGATGGTGACACAGGTAGATAAGATGGTGACACAGGTAGATAAGATGGTGACACAGGTAGATAAGATGGTGACACAGGTAGATAAGATGGTGACACAGGTAGATAAGATGGTGACACGGGTAGATAAGATGGTGACACTGGTAGATAAGATGGTGACACAGGTAGATAAGATGGTGACACAGGTAGATAAGATGGTGACACAGGTAGATAAGATGGTGACACAGGTAGATAAGATGGTGACACAGGTAGGAAAGATAGATGGTGACATTATTATTATAATCAAATAGAAGCGCTAAACCACAGGAAAAGATAATAAGATAGATGGATATATGGATAGATAAAGATAGTCTTGAAGTACAGATATTCAAGTATTGTATTGACTACAAGAAAATGGTTTTTTGGGCGAAACGTCCTCTTGTGTTCAGATTTAGTCAGTGTAGTTGATGTTTTTATGTTGTGTTAGTTATTGGAGCTAAACATCATGTTCTTAGCTTACGTCAGTGTAGGTGATGTTTTTATACTGTGTTGTGTATAGTGGCGAAACATCATCTGTGTTCAGCTTCCGTCAGTGTAGCTGATGTTTTTACGGTCTGTGTTATGTATCTCAAAATATAAAAATGAATATTAGTATAATAATTGTTGGTTGTGTTTTACTATCACTGGTAGTGAGTGTAGTGGAGGGTGGTAGAGCGGCCCTCAAGGACGGTCTCGTGGACCAGGGCGTAGTGACGTCCTTGTTGGAGGCAACGAGCAGAGCCCAAGAGCTCAAGTTGACCTCCAACACCAGTACCATGACGGGCTCCAGGCAGCCCTGGAGGCTGAGGTACTTAAACGTCAGACTGACGTTGACCTTACTCGAGTAGACAGTGGAGAGGTAGGTCACCCTCGACAACTCGATGGTAAGAACCTCGGTCACCCTCGACAGGACGATGTTGAGCTCAGTCATGGCGCCCTCAAGGATCAGCTGCACAACTTGCAGGTCCTCCTTGACGAGTCCAGGCGCCAGGCACATCAGTCCAGGAAAGTCTCCAACGAGATGGGGCATCTCCATCAGGAGTGTTCTAAGATTATACCGGAGGTCGGCGAGCTCCTTCAAGAAGAGCACAGCAAAACTGAGGTGCTAAGAGCTCAGGCTGACGCTAAAGCTCGTGAGCTGAACGCTTTCCTGGAAACCCATAGGAACCTCAAACGTGAACATGGCAAGGCGAATGCCATAGTAAAGGAATGGGATCGTAAAACGCTCGATTTAGTCAACGCTCGTAACGACGTTGTTAACAATCATAATAGTTTACAAGAGAAGCATGAACAGCAGGTGAAGGCACATGACGACCTTCTCAGGTCATACAAGCAGGAAAACAAAAAGAAGAAGAGTCGCAATGAAAAGTACAAAAAACAGATCCGCGTAAACAACGACAGAAAACAAAATCGTGACAAACACCGGAGAGTGAATAACAAATTGTTGGTACAAGCTAACGATTTAGAAGCTAAACTGAGTGAGAAGCACGGTCAGTATGAGGCGCTCCGAGGTGTTCATAGCGAACTTAGAAAAGAGCATAAAAACGTTCGACGTATGGTAAAGGAAGCCGAGAAGGCACGTTTTAAAGTGGCCGAGTCTCACACCCAAGCTGCATACCGCTACAACTCCCTTGTCCAGGAACACAAGAAGGAGCGTAAAGGGCACGACAAGCTTTCTAGAAAGTATGAAGAACTTCGTCATGACAACTATATAACAGAGGTTCTACTGGACAGCCAGCAAACTATGCTAAGCCAGAAGGTTCGCGAGGAAAAGGAGTATGTGGAACTCCTCCAGAACCTGAAACAAAGGTTCAATGAAATAGATAAAAGTCGCGCTGAACACCTCATGCGGGAACGCAAATGGCTTCTAGCAACCGCTAAGTTCCAGCAAGACGCCAGTGATGTGAATAACCAGTTGAAGAGTTACCAGTCGCTAGCGGAGGAGACGCAGAGGGAGCTCGACTCACTACATCATACACTCGCTCATAGAGACGACAAAATTGAGGCTTTTACCAAAAATATGGAAGCCATTAGAGTATCAGCAGCTGACAGTCAGCAAGAACACAGCGAGTGTCAGGACCGATATAAAGATTTAAATACAAAGTATCGTCGCGCACTCAATTTAAATAACTTACTTAAGTCTTCACGTCACTGACCGTTCCAGAGTGTGTGCTCCGTTGTTCCAGAGTGTATTTGGGACCGTTGTTCCAGAGTGTGTGTGGGACCGTTGTTCCATAGTATGTGTGGACCGTTGTTCCAGAGTTTGTGGGGACCGTTGTTCCAGATGTGTGTGGACCGTTGTTCCAGAGTGTGTGGACCGTTGTTCCAGAGTGTGTGTGGACCGTTGTTCCAGAGTGTCTGGACCGTTGTTCCAGAGTGTGTGGGGACCGTTGTTCCAGAGTGTGTGTGGACCGTTGTTCCAGAGTGTGTGGACCGTTGTTCCAGAGTGTGTGTGGACCGTTGTTCCAGAGTGTGTGTGGACCGTGATGCATAGGCCTACACTGCGCGTAAAATCTTCCTTTGTCAGGCCTCCTGCGTGTAGTCTTAACCCTTCGCTGACCAGCGGGTTTACCGCTTTGAATATTTATCAATATTTTATATATTTTTTTGTTTTATTTAGTAAAGTGAGCAGACTGAACCAAGGGACTGATTAACCTCGGCTTCTACAGTCACCAGTTTCAATATTTCAAATAACCTCTGTAATGAACTGATACAGTATTCACTGTACAGTATTCACTGTACATATGGAGTGGTAAGCCAGTGGAAGGCCTCGGTCAGATGACTGAAAGCTCCAGTGGCGGGTCAGAAAACGCTTGTGTCATGACCAACATTGTACCTACCTAGTGTACAAGGTATGGGAAAGTACAGAAATGTACACTGCACAGTCGTGTGTACAATGATCACAGGAACCATCTAAGAAAAAACTGGGGTTTTATATATATATATAAACCTTGTGAATTTGGTGTTTAAACGGTTTTTAAATAACCCTGATATACTGAAGGTTTTCTTTAGTTATAGTTTTTGGTATTTAAAGTGTTATTGACTTGTGGTGTACAGGTGACATAATGACCCTCGTGTAGTAGATGGACTTTAAACCCCATTAACCAGGCAAGTAGTTATGGAAGACGAGTGACGTGGTATCGTAGAGAGTGCGGAAGTACCACGTAGAGTGCGGAAGTACCACGTAGAGTGCACTTTACAGTCTGCCAGCTGTGATGCACTCACGTGAGTGCAGCCATGACACAAGTATTGCCATCTCTTATTTGCTCTTGTAAGGCTCTTCATTCAAGGAATTGGAGCTAGTTTTCATTGGGCTATTTTTTTCAGCTGGTAAACATTCCGCTAGCAGCATGCACCACAGCCTGGCTGATCAGCAAAAAGCTTGAGGAACTTGTAATTTATATCTTGAAGACAGCTAGGAGTGTGGTGGTATCGAGTCTGGTGTGTGATGGGAGGGGGCTGAAGAGTCGTGGTCCCCTTACACTTACGGGGTTATCGCATAGTCGTTACTGGTTGATCCAGCGCGAGGTATAGGTAGACACACGTAGTTGATACTGCAACAACAATAACAGCAACAACATCAAGATCACCAACAACTATTACTACAACTACTACTGCTACTACTACATATTTAACTCTCTGCAGGACTGGAGGGAAGTATCCCAGCATCTCACAAGCCCATTTAACCTCAAGACTGGAGGGAAGTATCCCAGCATCTCACAAGCCCAGCCTCCTCTACCTTAACACACACAACAACACTGGAAGATGGTCATAAATTTACACTGAATCAAGATATAACAATGTACACGTGTGTATTTATGTACGTTATCCTTACGTACGTTTCAAGACTGTAGCTTTAAATTTTTTTAAAGCATTTTTTTTCTCTTAAAGGCCTATTAGTTGTCCAAAATACAATAATTTGTACAAATTTCCATCTTAAAATAGTCATTTCTATAATTTTCTCTTATACGGTTTCATTTATGTTAATGTAAAAATTAATAATTTTGTACCAAAAGAACCTTAAAAAACTTACCTGACCTTATTATTACAAACGCAGTTTAATTTAGCCTAATCCAACTAAAGCTTACAATAATTTAATATTAAACAATGAAATATATTTTTTTTCGTTAGGTTCAGAATGATTTTTGCGATATTATTGCATACACAAATTTTCGCTTGCCTTATTCGGCAAGAAAAGAGTTATCTAAGCCAAGTTTTACCTATTAGGCACGACACAAACAAACACACACACACAAGCCACACACACAAGCTATGACTCGACCCCTGCAACCACAAATAGGTGAGCGCGCACACACACACACACACACGATGGCATGGTGGCTAGCGCTCTTGCTTCACGCACGGAGGGCCCGGGTTGAATTCCCGGCGGGGCCGAAACATTTCGAAGTGTTTTTACACCACATACATCAACAGGCCTAGTGTCAATCACATGTGCCTAGACAAAATGTAACTAACACACACACGTGGGCCCAGTGGTAGCTTTCCCTTTAGCACGGCGTTCATTGGGGAACATTAAGTGTTTCCACACCATACACACAATACAGGAGTGTCAAATCGAATGTGCTAGGACAAAATGGTAACTAACACACACACACACAAAACCAAGCTGTCAGAAATGATAACAGATGCCATCTTTCAAACTGGATTTCAGATCCTGAGGAAAGAGAGGGAACAGGGGAAGTGGAGAGGTGGCACTGCTCATCAAAAACCAATGTGATTTTAAGGAGTTGGAGAGAGGAGAAGCATGGGACTACATAATAGAAACACTTCAGACTGAAGGTCTCAAGGTGGTGATTACAGTGATGTATAGCCACCATAGAACAGCAGGAGGCCAAAACAAGAATTTGATGAGAGTAACAGAGAGATGGTTGATACAGTGGCTGAAGTGGCTAGAAGGGCCCATGTGGGCAGGGCAAAGGTACTGGTTGTGGGTGACTTTAATCACAAAGAAATAGACTGGGAAAACCTGGAACCACATGGGGGTCCAGAAACGTGGAGGGTTAAGATGTTGGAGGTAGTATTGGAAAACCTCATGCATCAACACGTTAGGGACACCACCAGAGAGAGAGGAGAAGACAAACCAGCAAGACTGGACCTACTATTCACCTTGAGCAGTGCAGATATTGAGGACATCATATATGAAAGGCCCTTCGGAGCTAGTGATCACGTGGTTCTAAGCTTCGAATACATAGCAGAGTTACAAGTGGAGAGGGAGGCAGGAAGAATAAAGCCAAATTACTAGAGAGGGGACTACATAGGCATGAAGAATTTCCTGCACGAGGTCCACTGGAACAGAGAACTGTCAGGAAAAACAGTAAATGAGATGATGGAATATGTGACAATATCCAACGAAGCGGAGGAGAGGTTTGTACCCAAGGCCAGGACGAGCCTTTGGTTCACCCAAAGGTGTAGAGAGGCTACAACCAAGTGAGCTAAAGAATGGAAGAAGTATAGAAGGCAAAGGACCCAGGAGGACAAGGATAGTAGTCGAAGGGCAAGAAATGAATATGCACTGGTAAGGAGGGAGGCCCAACGACAATAGGAAAATGACAAAGCAGCGAAAGCCAAGTCTGACCCAAAGCTGTTGTACAGGCACATCAGGAAGAAAACAGCAGTCAAAGGAAGGAGGGGAGTTTACAAGAAACGACCTTGAAGTTTGTGAGGCACTCAACATGAGATTCAAAGAAATATTCACAGTGGAGTCAGGACTCCAGAAAGACGGAGAGGTTGGATACACCAACAAGTGTCGGACACTATACATACAACCGAGGAGGTGAAGAGGCTGCTAAGCGAACTAGATATCTCAAAGGCGATGGGGCCGGATAACATCTCTCTCTGGTCCGGAGAGAGGGAACAGAGGCGATCTATGTACCACTAACAACAATCTTCAACACATCTATTGAAACAGGGAGACTACTTGAGGTATGACAGAAAGCAAATATAGTCCCAGATTTTTAAAAAGGGGACAGACACACAACATTAAATTACAAACCAGTGTCACTGACATGTACTGTATGCAAAGTCATGGAGAAGATTATCAAGAGAACAGTGGTGGACCACCTACAAAGGAATGAACTTAAAACGACAACCAGCACGGATTCAGAGACGGGAAATCCTGTGTCACAAACCTACTAGAGTTCTATGACAAGGTGACAGCAGTAACACAAGAGAAAGAGGGGTTGGTAGATTGCGTTTTCTTGGACTGTAAGAAGGCTTTTGACACAATTCCACACAAGAGACTAGTGCAAAAGCTGAAGGACCAGGCAGTTATAACAGGGAAGGCGCTGCAATGGATCAGAGAATACCTGACGGGAAGGCAGCAGTGAGTCATGGTACGTGATGAGGTGTCAGAGAGGGCACCTGTGACGAGAGAGGTTCCACAGGGGTCAGTCGTAGGACCAGTGCTGTTCCTGGTATATGTGAATGACATGATGGAAGAAATAGACTCAGAAGTGAAGTTAATGAGAGGAGGATAAGGCAGGACTACAGAGGGATATGGACAGTCTGCAGGCTTGGTCCAGAAACTGGCTTCTCGAGTTCAACCCCACCAAGTGCAAAGTCATGAAGATCGGGGAAGGGCAAAGAAGACCACAGAGTACAGTCTAGGGGGCCAAAGACTACAAATCTCATTCAAGGAAAAGAATCTTCTAGTGTGTATAATACCGGGCACATCTGAGGCGCACATCAACCAAATAACTGCTGCAGCATATGGGCGACTAAAGAACTTAAGAATAACATTCCGACATCTCAGTAAGGAGTCGTTCCGGACCCTATACACTATATACGTCAGGCTCATATTGGAGTATGCAGCTCCAGTTTGGAATCCCTCACCTGGCCAAGCACGTCAGGAAACTAGAGAAAGTGCAAAGGTTTGCAACGATACTAGTCCCGGAGCTAAGGGGCATGTCCTGCGAGGAGAGGTTAAGAGAACTCGACCTGATGACACTGGAGGACAGGAGGGACAGGGGAGACATGATAACGATATATAAAATGCTGAAAGGAATCGAAAAGGTTGACAGAGACAGGATGTTCCAGAGATGGGACACAGCAACAAGGGGTCACAATTGGAATTTGAAGACTCAGATGAGTCACATGGATGTTAGGAAGTATTTTTTCAGCCATAGAG
Organism: Cherax destructor; assembly: GCA_009830355.1. Classification (NCBI taxonomy): domain Eukaryota; kingdom Metazoa; phylum Arthropoda; class Malacostraca; order Decapoda; family Parastacidae; genus Cherax; species Cherax destructor. The sequence goes on from WNWK01000024.1 coordinate 293,991, forward strand.
TTGTCAGGAAATGGAATAGTCTGGAAAGTGAGGTAGTGGAAGCAGGTATTATACATAGCTTTAAGAAGAGGTATGGTAAAGCTCATGGAGCAAGGAGAGAGTGAAACTAGTGACGACCAATGAAGAAGCGGGGCCAGGAGCTATGAATCGACCCCTGCAACCACAATTAGGTGAGTACACACACACACAATGTACCTATAGGTTAAATTTTGGTACTGTCCCATCACTACAAACCCATGAACAGTAATGTACATGTGCTGAATAAGTAAAACTTGCGATTTTGTCTTAAATAGCAACGCACTTCTTGCCGAATAAGGCAACTGAAAATTTGTGTATGCAGTAATTTCCCAAAAATCATTCTGAATCTAACGAAAAAAATATTTTTCATTGTGTTTGTTTGTAAACTTATCTAAAATATATTTAGTTGGATTAGTCTAAATTAAATTGCGCTTGTTATAATAAGGTTAGGTAAGTTTCCTAAGGTACTTTTGGTACAAAATCATTTATTTTTATATTAACATAAATGAAAAAAAATAGATATTAAGGACTTAATTTTAAATGAGTTCTTGCTAATTGACCAATTTTACCTATTCGGCACGACATACACACACCCAAGTAAATACTCGTGTATGAACCAATGTATAGTAATGAACGCACCCATGTATACTAATGCACACCCATGTATCCACCCATCACACTCGAAATGCTAGTTGGTTAACACACCCATGAATTACTTTCCATGTTCTTAAAACTATTACTGCTAAACTGATTACAAGAAAAACATAACTCATGAGGCAGAAAAAAGACAAAAAATAACTCATGAGGCAGAAATAAGACAAAATATTCTTTACTTATTACATAGGAAAATACAACTTATGAAGCAGAAATAAGATAAAATATTCTCTACTTATTACATAGGAAAATACAACTTATGAAGCAGAAATAAGACAAAATATTCTCTACTTATTACATAGGAAAACATTAATTAAAATGTTTCAATTGGTTTTAGCGTCTCTCAATTTATTTCACAGTGGCTCTTTAAAACATCAAAGCGGAGGGCGTTTTCCCCTCTCTGCGACCCCCTCCTGAGGGGAGGGGGAAACCGGTAAGGGAAGTGGGGGAAGGGGGTTTGTTGGGGAGTGTCGTAACCAGCTGACGTCCGGGAAGGGGAGCAGGAGGGAAGAGGAAAGGGGGTGGGAGTAGAAAAGGGTAGTGGCTGCTGCCTTAGGGAGAAAAGTGAGGGGGAAAGGTAGGGATGGGAGGGAGGTACGGAAGGGAGGGGGCAGAGGGAAGAGAGAAAGGAAGAGATATTGCAACTGGTGGGAGAGAGAGAGAGAGAGAGAGAAGTGGGGGAGGGAAGATAACCTGGTGGAAACGGTAGAATAAATGAGAGATGAGGGAAGAATGAAGAAGAGAATGAGAAGCCATAAAACAGATAAGAGGAATGGAGCATGAACAACAGAAGATGGAGAAGGGAAGAACAGATTAAAGAGTGAAACAGAAGGTCGACAAAGAAATGTGAAGCAGAATAAGAGAAACAGATGTGAGAAGGACTGAAAAGAAGAAGTGTGGAAGTACAGTAACAGGAGAGAAGGAAGAGTTACGAAGCTTTTAATAAATAGTGAAGACAGAGCTGAAAGATTAAGACAGGGCTGAAAGATTAAGACAGTGCTGAAAGATTAAGACAGGGCTGAAAGATTAAGACAGGGCTGAAAGATTAAGACAGGGCTGAAAGATTAAGACAGTGCTGAAAGATTAAGACAGTGCTGAAAGATTAAGACAGTGCTGAAAGATTAAGACAGTGCTGAAAGATTAAGACAGTGCTGAAAGATTAAGACAGTGCTGAGAGATTAAGACAGTGCTGAGAGATTAAGACAGTGCTGAGAGATTAAGACAGTGCTGAGAGATTAAGACAGTGCTGAGAGATTAAGACAGTGCTGAGAGATTAAGACAGTGCTGAGAGATTAAGACAGTGCTGAAAGATTAAAGTGCTGAAAGATTAAGACAGTGCTGAAAGATTAAGACAGTGCTGAAGGATTGAGACAGTGCTGAAGGATTGAGACAGTGCTGAAGGATTGAGACAGGGCTGAAAGATTAAGACAGAGCTGAAAGATTAAGACAGTGTTGAAGGATTGAGACAGTGCTGAAAGATTAAGACAGTGTTGAAAGATTGAGACAGTGCTGAAGGATTGAGACAGTGCTGAAGGATTGAGACAGTGTTGAAAGATTAAGACAGAGCTGAAAGATTAAGACAGTGTTGAAAGATTAAGACAGAGCTGAAAGATTAAGACAGTGTTGAAGGATTGAGACAGTGCTGAAAGATTAAGACAGTGTTGAAAGATTAAGACAGTGCTGAAAGATTGAGACAGTGCTGAAGGATTGAGACAGGGCTGAAAGATTAAGACAGTGTTGAAGGATTGAGACAGGGCTGAAAGATTAAGACAGTGCTGAAAGATTAAGACAGTGTTGAAAGATTGAGACAGTGCTGAAAGATTAAGACAGTGTTGAAGGATTGAGACAGGGCTGAAAGATTAAGACAGGACTTAATAATAATAATAATAATAATAATAATAATAATGACAGTGATTAATAATCATAATAATGGTAATTATTAATAATGGAAATTATTAATAATAATAATAATGGTAATTAATAATAATGGAAATGATTAATAATAATAATAATAATAATAGTTTTGTTAGTTTCTTCGCTACAACACTGTACACTAAGTTCACTACAAAATTTATTTTTCTCATATGATGCATTTTTTTTTTATAAAAAAAAATGGTAAACTCTTGTGGGTGGGTCAGCACAAGTAGTAGTGCAGACTCGATGCTCCGTCCTCTACCCGCTCTAGCTACCCTTATTTCCTTGATTCCGGATATTGTTTTGTGTGATGGGGATGGTGGTGCTGATGTGATTGTACTGGTATGATGGTGATGGTGATGGTGATGGTGATACTGGCGTCATAGTGATGGTCATGCTAGTTTTATAGTGATGGTTATGGTGCTACTGGCATCTTAGTAATGGTGTGGCTGGTAATGATGCTGGTGTAATGGTGATGCTGGTGCCACAGTGATGGTGTTGGTGGAGATGCATTTACTCAAACTAGGACCTGAGGAGAAGTACTCGCTGTCATCTGTAGGGAAGATCATCCCCAGCGAGCAAGAGGCAGGGCACACAGTGCAAAATACCCTCAATGCAACGCAAGGTTACAAAGTCTACTACTAAGAAACAACTCACTAAGTGTAAAGGGGCCTAATACTTTTCGTTACCGTAATAGTATCTTTCATGGGAATTACCAACGGACATCCCTAGGCCTGAAATATCTTCCGCTACCTAGCCTCCCCGTGGGTCCCGATAGGTACCTCTCTCCAGTTCGTGATATCCCTCTTCTGTTCTGGATAGGTATTTCTGCCTCTCAGAATAGATATCACTCTGTGATTCGAGACAGTTATCGCCCTCCCTCCACCCTGTTGCTCAGGATAGACAACCCTCTATAATTCAGAACAGACACTTTTCTGTGTCTCTGGATAAACTCCTATGGAAAATTGGCCTGGGCTGTCTAGCCTTCAGTTCCTTTCAACAGTCAACAAATATATGAGTGAGATGGGCTGGGTTTGATTAGTACCTGAGGTTTACATAAATGGTATACAATACCGACAAGATAAAGAATTAAGACACGTGCAATATGTAGGTATCTTTATCTGTAGATGTTTCGCCAACCAGTGACTTTATCAATACAAGGACATATAAAGAATTATATACAAACAATGAGGTAATCACTCCCTCAGGGTTAGAGTTGGTGTACAGCACCGTAGTCCTGAAGGAACTGAAGAACAGTCATGGAGCTTGGCGCTTATATACCAAGCCATAGGAGTTCAAGTGTTCCCTCTACTCGAGTAGAACTTGAAGACTCTGGGCAAGGAGATCTGGTATACTGGATAAAGTCCAGTATTGGAGGGAACATCGCAATGGTTTCATTGCATGGTGTCTTTCTCACTGCATGGTGTCTTTCTCACTGCATGGTGTCTTTCTCACTGCATGGTGTCTTTCTCACTGTATAGTGTCTTTTTCACTGTATAGTGTCTTTCTCACTGCATAGTGTCTTTCTCACTGCATAGTGTCTTTCTCACTGCATAGTGTCTTTCTCACTGCATGGTGTCTTTCTCACTGTATGGTGTCTTTCTCACTGTATAGTGTCTTTCTCACTGTATAGTGTCTTTCTCACTGTATAGTGTCTTTCTCACTGCATAGTGTCTTTCTCACTGCATGATGTCTTTCTCACTGCATGGTGTCTTTCTCACTGCATGGTGTCTTTCTCACTGCATGGTGTCTTTCTCACTGCATGGTGTCTTTCTCACTGCATGGTGTCTTTCTCACTGCATGGTGTCTTTCTCACTGCATGGTGTCTTTCTCACTGCATGGTGTCTTTCTCACTGCATGGTGTCTTTCTCACTGCATGGTGTCTTTCTCACTGCATGGTGTCTTTCTCACTGCATAGTGTCTCTCTCACTGCATAGTGTCTCTCTCACTGCATAGTGTCTCTCTCACTGCATAGTGTCTCTCACTGCATAGTGTCTCTAACTGCATAGTGTCTTTCTCACTGCATGGTGTCTTTCTCACTGCATAGTGTCTTTCTCACTGCATAGTGTCTCTCACTGCATAGTGTCTTTCTCACTGCATAGTGTCTTTCTCACTGCATAGTGTCTTTCTCACTTCATAGTGTCTTTCTCACTTCATAGTGTCTTTCTCACTTCATAGTATCTTACTCACTGCATGGTGTCTTTCTCACTTCATAGTATCTTTCTCATTGCATAGTGTCTTTCTCACTGCATAGTGTCTTTCTCACTGCATAGTGTCTTTCTCACTGCATAGTGTCTTTCTCACTGCATAGTGTCTTTCTCACTGCATGGTGTCTTTCTCACTGCATAGTGTCTCTCACTTCATAGTGTCTTTCTCACTGCATGGTGTCTTTCTCACTGTATAGTGTCTTTCTCACTGCATGGTCTCTCTCACTGCATGGTGTCTTTCTCACTGCATGGTGTCTTCCTCACTGTATAGTGTCTTTCTCACTGCATGGTGTCTTCCTCACTGTATAGTGTCTTTCTCACTGCATGGTGTCTTTCTCACTGCATGGTGTCTTTCTCACTGCATGGTGTCTTTCTCACTGCATGGTGTCTTTCTCACTGTATAGTGTCTTTCTCACTGCATGGTGTCTTCCTCACTGTATAGTGTCTTTCTCACTGCATGGTGTCTTTCTCACTGCATGGTGTCTTTCTCACTGCATGGTGTCTTTCTCACTGCATGGTGTCTTTCTCACTGCATGGTGTCTTTCTCACTGCATGGTGTCTTTCGCACTGCATGGTGTCTTTCTCACTGGTGGCGATGTTTTCTTCGTCAGGATAAAGCACAATAAACACATAAGCAGTAAAATGTGATCCTTTATTCACAACGTTTCGCCCACGCAGTGGGCTTTGTATTTTTCAGATCTGTTTGTGACTCGATAAAACCCACTGCGTGGGCGAAACGTTGTCAATAAAGGATCACATTATACTGCTTATGTGTTTATTTTTCCATTGTGTCGGTATTTTATACCATTTATTTTCAGGATAAAGCACAGTGACTCCTGACGCGGGTCTTAAAAATTAGTGGTCCATTAGGTAATTAAGCTTCAGCCCCTCCTGGTCTACCGCAGTGTGGTTTACACTGATTAAAAAAGATAACTACACAGATTCCTTGGCTTCTTGGGAATTTTATGTTACTGTTTGTGTTGTACTGTATTTATACATTTGTACTTAGTATTTTTGTTGAATAAACAGATTTAATTTTCTGCAATGGATTTGAAGTTTACCGAGTTACCAACAGTATTTTTGAGATGTGATTGTGTGTGTGAGAGAGAAAGAGAGAGAAGAGAGAGAGAGAGAGAGAGAGAGAGAGAGAGAGAGAGAGAGAGAGAGAGAGAGATTAAGTGAATGTTTTGGGAATTTTGAACCAATTGAGAGAATAATTGTAGCAGGGAGATCTAAATGCTAGAAACTGTTGAAGAAACGGCAGTAATAAACCTGGGAGGGCCAGAGGTAAATGATAACGGGAGACCTGTAACTAAATTATGTATAGGAAGGGTGGTAATATTCAATCATTACTTTAATAATAAAAAAAAAAAAGGATAAATTGGTTTATTACATAAGAAACAGTGAACAATAACAGACGTCTGCTAGACACTGTACTGATGGATAAAAGGATAATGGGTAGGCTGCTTTAGGCTGTGCATGTTTTGAGAGGAATGATTAATGTAAGAAATGGTATACCGACAAGATGTGGAAAAAGACAGTTATGAAAGTTCAGGACATTTATTAGAGGAAACGTTTCGCCCCGAGTGACTTTCTCAGTCCTGAAGAAGCCACGAAACGTTTCCTATAACAATATCGTTAACTGTACATAAGTGTATTTTCCACGGCGATTAATGTATCTGGGAAGGAGCGGGGTGAGAGGAAGGGGTGAGGGGCAGGGGTGAGAGGCAGGGGTGAGAAGTAGGGGTGAGACGTAGGGGTAAAAGGCAGGGGTGAGAGCCAGGGGTGAGGGGTAGGGGTGAGAGGCAGGGGTGAGAGGCAGGGGTGAGAAGTAGGGGTGAGACGTAGGGGTAAAAGGCAGGGGTGAGAGCCAGGGGTGAGGGGTAGGGGTGAGAGGCAGGGGTGAGGGGCAGTGGTGAGAGACAGGGGCGAAGGACAGGGGGTTAGGGGGGGTGGCGTGGACCGGTCAATTTCTCACCGAATAAATAATAAGATTATTAATAATAGATAATGAATAAATGTGAAGGAGTGGAAGATCAAAAAAAATTATGAAAGGTAAAGAGGGGAGGAAAGGCAGAGAGAGAGAGAGAGAGAGAGAGAGAGAGAGAGAGAGAGAGAGAAGCGGTAGGAAAGATATAGAAGAAAGAAAAAAAATAAGAATTAAAAATTAATCTTGTTGATAAGTTTTTTGAAATAAAATATTTTTTTTTTTAAATTATTTTATTTTGAATGATTTCTGCGTGTTCTTTTTTTTTAAAGATTTTTGCAGTCGTTCACATCGGGTTAGGCTAAGCAATTTTTAGAGTGAGTCATTTTGGATAGTTTCTTGGAGGCCTAGTCATGGATCGGGCCGTGGGGGCGTTGACCCCCGTAACACTCTCTAGGTACTATCCAGGTACAGTAATAGTAGTAGTGGTGGTGGTGATGGAAGTAGAAGTAGTTGTGGTGGTAGTGGTGGTCGTAGTGGTGGTGGTAGTAATAGTGGTGGTGGTAGTAATAGTGGTGGTGGTAGTAATAGTGGTGGTGGTAGTAATAGTGGAGGTATTAGCAGTTGCTGTGGAGGAAGTGGAGAGGAGGTGAATAGTCTGCGAAGTGGTGAGAGATGAGAAAGAGATGATTGAGGAAGGATGGAGACGTAATGTAAGGGATAGAGGGAGAGAGGTGGTGTGGTCAGGGCAAGGCTAGGGCGGCGTAGGTGCGGTCACTAATATTACTGTAATAACCGTGAATGATTGAGTGATTGCTTATGTCTCTACAAATGTCAGTGGGGAAGCAGGCACTCAGGGGATGGGCTGCCTGGGAAGGAAGGGAAAAAGATGGAAAGGTGTGAGGAAGGGCTGGCAGGGTTTAGGGAGAGAGATGAAGGGCTGACAGGGTTTAGGGAGAGAGATGAAGGGCTGACAGGGTTTAGGGAGAGAGATGAAGGGCTGGCAGGGTTTAGGGAGAGAGATGAAGGGCTGGCAGGGTTTAGGGAGAGAGATGAAGGGCTGGCAGGGTTTAGGGAGAGAGATGAAGGGCTGGCAGGGTTTAGGGAGAGAGATGAAGGGCTGGCAGGGTTTAGGGAGAGAGATGAAGGGCTGGCAGGGTTTAGGGAGAGAGATGAAGGGTTGGCGATAATGATTGGCAAAGTTAAAGGCTGCCAGAGGTGAGAATTCCATTGCCCTAAGTGCTAGACTCTTGAGTTACACATCAATGATAGATGCTCCATCCTTCATTCGTTAATTGCGGTCAAGTTTCTGACCAACTAGGCTGTTGGTGCTGGCTCCATAAAAATGCGAGAATAGGTATAAAGTGAATGTAAAAATAGGACAGAATACTATTTGATAAGACACATGTGCAACAGCTAGGTATCTTTATTCCGAAACGTTTCGCCTACATAGTAGGCTTCTTCAGTCGAGTACAGAAGAGTTAGCAGAAGCAGTAGAGATGTGAAGATGATATAATCAGTCCATCAGCCTTGAAGACGTAGTTTTGAGGTGGTCAGTCCCTCAGCCTGGAAAAGAGTTTTGTTCCATAGTCTGGAACAATGTTCCAGAACCAGAGTCTGGTGCGTGTGTGTGGGGCATCCCAGATTGTGTTCATCACCTCAAACCCTTGTTATTATATGTCTAAAATAGCGTATTGACGGCACTTTTAAGGAATGTGAATAAACGGCTTAGAAATCGGACAAATTGATAAATGAGACACTTGTTCAACATTTGCTTATCTTTATTCAGAAAACGTTTCTCCTCGCAGTGGCTTCTTCAGTCCATTGCAATAGAAGCAACTGTTTGGCGAAACTTTTCCCCAATAAAGATAACCAAATGTTGCACAAGTGTCTCATTTATCAATTTTTAAAGAAACATCACGTTGCAGAGCAAGCTTTCATTTGCAACAATTTTTTTTCCCTGCTGGAGCTTCAAGTACCGATATGAATGCAAAACACATGCATATAAATGTTCTCTAATCGGGAGGAGGTAAAAAAAAAGCAGGTGAGAACTATGTTGATGTCCCAAATAAAAGCTTGTTCTACATCGTCTGACTTTTGGTAACAAAAGTTTTCGTATAATATCGCTCGCTATTATCGCCACGTAATGAAAATCCTGCTCATTTGTGTTTAAGTTGAAATATTAAAAACACAAATTAATATTCAGTTTTTTATTTCATTTTTGCCCCATTAAACGAGGTAATTTATTAAACGCAGCTTCACCATGCGCATGGAGAACAAAAACAGCTTCATCATGCGCATGAAGAGCATCAAAAAAGCTTAATCGTGCGCATGAACAAGAACAGCCTCATCATGCGCATTAAGAGCATCAAAAACACACAGCATCATGCGCATGAAAATCATCAAAAACGCTACAAATGATCATATATCATCCTATATCATCAGCCAACTGAGTGGGATTTATCAGGTCACAGACAGATCTGAAACGTCGTCAGTAAAGGAACGTATTTTACGGCATTTGCCTTTTTCCATTGTGTCGGTATTTTAATCCATTATCTCCATTAAACTGGATAGCGTGTTTTATTAACAGGCTACAAATGGAAAAATAAACACAAATGTAGTATAATGCAATCTTTTATTGACAACGTTTCGCCCACACAGTGGGCTACATAGTCACAAACAGATCTACCTGAGTAAAGAGAACTTGAGTATATATGTGGTGTAGAGTCAGGTGGAGTATATTGGGTAGGTTGGATTTGAGAGTATATGCTGTGTATAACGATGAAGTTTCCTGGCAAGTTAGAACATAGCTGAGCTATGTTCTAACATAGCTGAGCTATGTTCTAACAGCCGTTGTTCTGGCTGAAATTGTTAGATATGCAGATACGTGATGATTCTAAGATGCTGCCGTACTGTCTTCTTCTTCCCTGGAGATGAGTCTTGGGTCTCTGTAGTTCATTAAATGTTTGTGGGAGTGTCGGTATTTTATACCTAACTCCATACTGCAAATGACCGTAAGTGAGGTGAAGAAACAAATTCGGACCTCAGATTTATATTTCAAATTCGGACCTCAGATTTATATTTCAAATTCGGACCTCAGATTTATATTTCAAATTCGGACCTCAGATTTATATTTCAAATTCGGACCTCAGATTTATATTTCAAATTCGGACCTCAGATTTATATTTCAAATTCGGACCTCAGATTTATATTTCAAATTCGGACCTCAGATTTATATTTCAAATTCGGACCTCAGATTTATATTTCAAATTCGGACCTCAGATTTATATTTCTAATTCGGACCTCAGATTTATATTTCTAATTCGGACCTCAGATTTATATTTCTAATTCGGACCTCAGATTTATATTTCAAATTCGGACCTCAGATTTATATTTCTAATTCGGACCTCAGATTTATATTTCTAATTCGGACCTCAGATTTATATTTCTAATTCGGACCTCAGATTTATATTTCAAATTCGGACCTCAGATTTATATTTCAAATTCGGACCTCAGATTTATATTTCATTTAAGACAAATGCAACATTATGTGGAGGTTTATTAATATTATTTTATCGCTTCTGGAGAGATCAGAAGTTGTGAAGACATTGACAATATTGCAACGAATTTTTTATAACACTGATATATATAGTATATAGCAGTTTTTACTATTAATTAATTTATAGTAAAATTGGATGCATTTCTAAAGATGTCAAAGCTGGGTACACCTCTAAGAATGTCAAAGCTGGGTACTTCTCTAAGGATATCAAACCTGGATACACCTCTAAGAATGTCAAAGCTGGGTACACCTCTAAGAATGTCAAAGCTGGGTACTTCTCTAAGGATATCAAACCTGGGTACACCTCTAAGAATATCAAAGCTGGGTACACCTCTAAGAATATCAAAGCTGGGTACACCTCTAAGAATATCAAAGCTGGGTACACAGCAAAGGATTTCCAATGCCGGTCCAGAACGCAGAAGAAATGCAGTTTGGTGAGTTAAGAAGTCTAGGTTTATAGGTGTTTATAGGTTGTCATCGTGGACAGGGCCGCGGGGGCGTTGACCCCCGGAACACCCTCAAAATATACTAAAGTATACACATTCTAATACATAGTATGGGAGTGCGTGTGAAAATTAGGTCGTCGTTGCTAATGTAACCGATTGTATTATGCTGAAACCTCGATCTAGTACAAATTATTTCTTACTTTGTTAAACCAGGAATAACTTTTGCGTAACAAACATGAATTCCGAGGGAGCTTGGCGAGATGTTAAGATGTTAAAATGGTTGTGAAGGAAGATAATCTGCAGAAACGTAATAGCCTTGATAACAATTTCCAGCACAGTAACTCAAGATTTCTGTAGCTTTTAGCGTCTGAATGTTCGTCAATCTGATGCTACCCCGTACTTCTGTACTTCTCCTTCAATTGAAAAATCCCCCAGAGAGCGAAAAAGCCTCCCAGTTAAGTGCTGCATTTGTGTCTTTATTCCAAATACCGTAAACTGGCGAAATAGCTGCATCCTAAATAACGGCACACTCGAGCTAACGGCACATTGAAACCTGCGCCATTTATACAGCGCCATGTTGAGAGGCGGCCGAACTTGGCAACATGTGAATACAGTGGACCCCGGAAATCGAACGCCTCCCAACTCATTATTGTAAGTGCTTTTGTAAGTGTATTTTTGGGGGTCTGAAATGGACTAATCTATAAATTCGTTCGGTAACAGCACTTGAACAGCATTCTGGAACGAAGAATGTTCGATTTCCGGGGGTCCACTGTATTTGCTTACATCCGTCATTTGTGAAAGTGAACTCCGTACTGATAGCATGCTACAGTATACACTGCCATTATACCTTTGCTATTTAACTAATTAGAGCGAGTTAATAACCCATAGAAATATCTACTAAACTTACAAGTGAAAAAAAGACGAACAACATTAAAACTTAGTGACGAACTTGGTACAATAAACTAGAATGGGGCCTAAGCAGAAGTGTATTAATGACAGAATATAACATTGGATCGTCAACATTGTATGTTATTAAACATTCAAACAAAAACTTTCTAAACGAAAAATCGAAATAACGGCACTTTTAATGCCCAAGGATGCCATTATTCAAAAGGTTTACTGTAGTAGTCTTTATTTTACTTGTTATTAAGACCACTGACATTAAAGGAAGAGACTAGTTCGTTTATTGCTTGTTTGGCCAACTTGAATCAGGACCCCAGTGAGGGTAAGACACTTTGCTGGACTCTTTTATCCTAGGTTAAACGTAAAGACTAATTCGTATTTACGTCCATAACATGTGCAAAAGTTTTCGTAAATTTTTCTAAGTATATTTTATGTTCAAAACTTAAAAAGAAGTCTTATAACTGCATAAGTTATACTCGTATGGCTTTCTCAGTTCTCCTGTGTTCGTCTACAGACCCGTCGTAGTAGACAAGATAATAATTAGCAGAAAACGTGCTAATGCTGTAGTCATCAATTTGCTTTTAAGAGTAAGTTCGCAAGATGTCCTTAACTGCATGCTGCTTTGAGGCAATTATTGTTCCCTAATGGGATGAGCATAGTAATCTCTGAGAGGGAAGTAATCAGGTTTGATCTAGGGAAGGATTAAAGTGGCTTGTGTCAGAGTATCACAGCCTCGTATACTTTCTGAAGCATCGTAGTTATTTGACCCGAAATATCTGAAACTCTAAATCACACCATCTTGTAAAAAAAAAAATTAATGTGTTTATTTCCTGACATCTGTACGAACTAACTTTCATGAGCGATAAAAACTCCATTTTAAACAACAGCACTAGTTTACATTTTTGCATAAAAGCAGCCATATTAAGTTATGTCTCAGAGTGGAAAATTCATAAGTTCCATAAATGATCAAGTCTTGCAGCGTCTGATTCCCTTTGTAAGTGAAGGCTTCGTCATGAGACTCCGTCTGGTGTTTAAAAAGTGCATTATCAAATATCCGATCCTATTATCTCGTGGAATGAAATCCCTTAATGTTTGATAAGCCATCAGGCCTTCATCTATAACACAGAACCTCGAGTTGGGCGGGCATATGCTGCCGCCCACAATCTCTCTCTCTCTCTCTCTCTCTCTCTCTCTCTCTCTCTCTCTCTCTCTCTCTCTCTCTCTCTCTCTCTCACACACACTCACAATCGTACCTTTTCTTAAAGATGTAAGGCTCTCGAAGCCAGGAGTGTGTGAACCCAGCGAAGAGGGAAGACCAGGAGCTGTGAATCGACCCCTGCAACCACATATGGATGAGTGGGTGAAGACACACACACACATACACACACACACACACACACAGGTACGATAAAGCTCTTGGTGCAGGGAGAGTGTGTACCTAGTAACGACCAGCAAAGAGGCGGAGACAGGAGCTAAGACTCGATCCCTGCAACCACAAATATGAGTACAAATAGGTAGGTACACACACTCAGTGCGCTACATCTTTAGTATTGTGTTCTGTCATGTGTTTGATATGGCTTTGAATTACCTTCTATATCATTGTGTATGACATTCATAATGTATACAGGGTGACGTTGGAGCCATTTGTATAGCTCGAGTATGCTGTGTTAATTTAATGCATGCTGTATGACCTTTATGGGTTTAGCGCTTAGCTATAATAATAATTTGATGTATCCTTTAATCTTTAGTGGGAATATGTTCCAGATACGAATAATGAAAAATGAAAAGGGTACAGCTGGAATTACACTGATATTGGCTGCTCGTCTTAGGGTATAATAGCAATCTTATTTTTAACGAAGTTTGATCAGGTAGGAGGAGTTTAGAACATTATGATACTGCTGCTGCTGCTGCTGCTGCTAATACTACTACTACTATTACTACTACTACTAATAATAATAATAATAAACATTGTATGATTATGAATAGCACAATGAGGATATCGTCAAGTGTTTGGAGATTACGATAGTGGAAATTGTAGAAGTTGTGTTAATATGAGGTTATCAGTCCCTGAGCCTGAGAGAAGGTCAGTCCCTCAGCCTGAGAGATGGCCAGTCTCTCAGCCTGAGAGATGGTCAGTCTCTCAGCCTAAATAACCTTATGCATTTTTCTACATTATCCAGAAGCAAGAAGTGGAATGGGATGGACAGACATTCTGAGAGAGAGAGAGAGAGTCTAAGTTTGAGCGATCTCTCTCTCTCTCTTAGGTTAACTTGAAACTGTTATCGGTGTAGTTTAATCTGGAGGTCTGGAGACCTCGGAAGACCTTGATAATAATAATCTATGCACTCCTTTCACTGCTTGTGTGACATAATCAGCCGGTGATGTGAAGACAAGTTCAAGAACAAGCTATTGGCACAACGTTCAGCTCTACAGAGAAACGTTAACCAAATAGAAGTTTGCTCTTCAACATCTATCCTTCACCGCTGTCGGAAGTATGCCTTTTAGAGAAGGATAAGATAACCCAGGATAACCCAAGAAAGTCAGTGCGTCATCGAGGACTGTCTGTCTTATTTCCATTGGGGTCCTTCAATCTTGTCCCCCAGGATGCGACCCACGCCAGTCGACTAACACCCAGGTACCTATGTATTCTAGGTGAACAGGGACAATAGGTGCTCGGAAAGATGCCCAATCAGTGTAAATATGCAATGTAAGTATTATTGACTAGTGATGGAGAGATCTTTCAACCGCTTTTAGGAAATTCCGCATTTTCAGCTAAAATTATTCTGTCAGTTTAAACGCTTTATGTGGTTCCGGGTTAATTCACTAATCAACTAAAAAGTGTTCAAGTGTCCGCAATAGATGGCAGCACCACTCCGGCGTCCTGACAACTGTATTCCTAAATTCTCTAAGTATAGGACGCTGTATAACCGTAATGAATTTGATGTATCCCTTCATAACAATAATAATAAAAATAATATTAATAATAAAAATAATATTAATAATAAAAATAATATTAATAATAAAAATAATATTAATAATAAAATAATAATAATAAAATATTAATTTTAATAATAATGCTATTATTATTAATAAAAATGTAATAATATTAATACTATTATTAATAAAAATATAATAATATTAATACTATTATTAATAAAAAAATATAATAATATTAATACTATTATTAATAAAAATATAATAATATTAATGCTATTATTAATAATAATATAATTATTATAATAAAGATACTCAAATATTACATAAGTTTCTCACTGATCTTGAACTTTTTGGTGCACATATCCCAAGACAAAACTTGGCCGAGCAAATACCAACAAATAACAGTCATTAAATAAATATTTACAGTATGAGCATAAAACTTTAAAATACAAAATCAACAAAACAAAACGTTAAAAAGTGACAGTCAAATAATCACGTTTCCATATTACTGTCACAGTCACACGTCTGACTGTGACAATGTCACTAAGTGTCCATTCTCCGAGAATTTAGTTTAACCCCTTTTTTAGGAATTCTGGTATTTTGACTGGCTGCGAACAAGTGACATTAATGTCCCTAGTGTAATCGATAAGTTATAAATCCTATTAACGAACGATACTAACCAACTTACCACAGGATATATCCACCGAAAGCTATATACATTTCATGGATATGTACTGAGAATTTATATCAATCCCTTGTTAAGGGACTAAAGTATTCTTGGCTGAAGGTAAACAGGTGACATGTAGCATTAATGATCCTCGTGTAGTCGATAGCTCTCAACCCCATTATTATAATCAGGGGGAAAGAGCTAAACCCGTAGGATTATACAGTGCCTGTGGGGGGATGTGGAAGGTATTCAGGTTTAATTCAGGGAACTGGAGCACAGATCCAATTCCCTCACAAGCATCAAGGAACCTTCCTTGAGGGGCTCTCAACCCAAGTAATCAATCAACCTAACCATCCAACCAACCGTGTATGGCACACAGGTCACAGTAGTGACCACACGGTGTTCACGTAAACAAAATATTTGTATATAAAAGGTATATATACCAACAAGACGTAGAATTAGATATCTGGGTATCATAACTTATAGACGTATCACCATCCATTGACTTATCAATACAATACTTGGACAGTTATCAGATTAAGTCCAAATATTGTATTGATGAAGCTACTGCATGGTGGAACGTCTACAAGTAATTGTACCCAGACGTTGTACGTATGTCTAATTCTTCAAAATATGTCTTCTTTTTTCACTTTAACTTGATTTTAGTGAGCTATGCCACTAGCATCCCAACAGGACTAACAGAAGACTTCTAGGTTCCAACGGTATATTTCTATCTTCTAATGGTATATTTCTAGGTTCCAACGGTAGACTTTTATCTTCTAATGGTATATTTCTAGGTTCCAACGGTAGACTTTTATCTTCTAATGGTAGACTTCTAGGTTCCAACGGTAGACTTGTAGGTTCCAACGGTAGACTTGTAGGTTCCAACGGTAGACCTCTAGGTTCCAACGGTAGACTTCCAGGATCCAACAGTAGACTTCCAGGATCCAACAGTAGACTTCCAGGATCCAACAGTAGACTTCCAGGATCCAACAGTAGACTTCCAGGATCCAACAGTAGACTTCCAGGATCCAACAGTAGACTTCCAGGATCCAACAGTAGACTTCCAGGATCCAACAGTAGACTTCCAGGATCCAACAGTAGACTTCCAGGATCCAACAGTAGACTTCCAGGATCCAACAGTAGACTTCCAGGATCCAACAGTAGACTTCCAGGATCCAACAGTAGACTTCCAGGATCCAACAGTAGACTTCCAGGATCCAACAGTAGACTTCCAGGATCCAACAGTAGACTTCCAGGATCCAACAGTAGACTTCCAGGATCCAACAGTAGACTTCCAGGATCCAACAGTAGACTTCAGGATCCAACAGTAGACTTCAGGATCCAACAGTAGACTTCCAGGATCCAACAGTAGACTTCCAGGATCCAACAGTAGACTTCCAGGATCCAACAGTAGACTTCTAGGATCCAACAGTAGACTTCTAGGATCCAACAGTAGACTTCTAGGATCCAACAGTAGACTTCTAGGATCCAACAGTAGACTTCTAGGATCCAACAGTAGACTTCTAGGATCCAACAGTAGACTTCTAGGATCCAACAGTAGACTTCTAGGATCCAACAGTAGACCAATAAGCTCTAAAATTGTACTATCAGGTTCTAACATTGTATTATCAGGCATTAGCACTGTAATATTATGCTAATATTGTAATAATTAGTTGTAATATTGTAATAATTAGTTGTAATATTGTAATAATTAGTTGTAATATTGTAATAATTAGTTGTAATATTGTAATAATTAGTTGTAATATTGTAATAATTAGTTGTAATATTGTAATAATTAGTTGTAATATTGTAATAATTAGTTGTAATATTGTAATAATTAGAAACAGTGTAAATCAGATTGTAACACTGTACAACCAGACTAACACTGTACAACCACACAAACATTGGTCAACCAGATTGTAACATTGTAAAATCACACTAACACTGTATAACCAGACTAACTCTGTACAACCACACCAACACTGTACAACCAGACTAACACTGTACAACCACACCAACACTGTACAACCAGACTGTAACTCTATTAAACCACGTTAACACTGTATAACCAGGCTGTAACTATTAAACCACGTTAACACTGTATAACCAGATTAACAATACAACCACACCAACACTGTTCAACCACACCAACACTGTACAACCAGACTGTAACAATACAACTACAACACTGTAAAACCAGACTGTAACAATACAACTACACCAACACTGTACAACCACACCAACACTGTACAACCACACCAACACTGTACAAACAGACTGTAACAATTCAACCACACCAACACTGAACAACCACACCAACACTGAACAACCACACCAACACTGAACAACCACACCAACACTGAACAACCACACCAACACTGAACAACCACACCAACACTGAACAACCACACCAACACTGAACAACCACACCAACACTGAACAACCACACCAACACTGAACAACCACACCAACACTGAACAACCACACCAACACTGAACAACCACACCAACACTGAACAACCACACCAACACTGAACCACACCAACACTGAACAACCACACCAACACTGAACAACCACACCAACACTGAACAACCACACCAACACTGAACAACCACACCAACACTGAACAACCACACCAACACTGAACAACCACACCAACACTGAACAACCACACCAACACTGAACAACCACACCAACACTGAACAACCACACCAACACTGTACAACCACACCAACACTGAACAACCACACCAACACTGTACAACACTGACCTTCCATCATCTTTGTTCTCGATATTTTTTAAAACTCAATTTACCTCTCATTACCTCCCCGCTGGGACCTCCAACACCCATGAATTTCCTTCAAGTTTTCAGCCACATAATCTTTCCTCTATCCGCTTTTATCTTGCCTTTCTTTATCACTTAAACATTCCCTTCTCTCCTCTATTTACGCAGTGTTACGGATGAATAAGTGAACATTCTCCCTTTCTCAAGATGTTATTTAAATTCAATGCATAACTTCTGTTCTGCTTCTGAAGACAAGAAACTGTGGGGGTAGATGCTACCCTTCCCTCTGAGGTGCGTCGCTGGTGAATATGTGAGGCTGAGTTTCTTATTCATGACCACTGTGGTCTGTCTCATGTATGTTGCAGGGAGTGGTGCTAGTGCGAGGGAGGGAGGGTGGTGTGAGCACGAGCGAGGGAGGGTGGTGTTAGCACGAAAGAGAGGGAGTGTTTTGAGCATGAGGGAGAGGGAGTGGTGTTAGCACGAGGGAGGGAGTGGTGTGAGAATGAGAGAGAGAGAGAGGGGGAGGGAGGGAGTGGTGTTAGCACAAGGAAGGAAGGAAGGGGTGTGAGCACGAGGAGGGAGAGTGGTGTTAACATGAGGGAGGGAGTGGTGTGAGCATGAGGGAGGAGAGAGAGAGTGGTGCTAGCACGAGGAGGGAGAGTGGTGTGAGCACGAGGGAGGGGAAGAGAGGAGTGGTGTTAGCACAAAGGAGGGAGTGGTGTGAATGACATTGAGAATTAGAGATGACAGGAATGACAGAGGAGACGAGAGATGCGAGTGAAATGAGATAGAGGGAGAGAGAGAGAGAGAGAGAGAGAGAGAGAGAGAGAGAGAGAGAGAGAGAGAGAGAGAGAGAGAGAGAGACCAACAAAAAGTCAGTTGACCAAATGAAATTGCTGGCCCACAGATGGCTCCAACTGTATATCTTTTAACAATAAAAATGCTTTCAAATGAACTGATGTAGGTAAATAATGTTAGGAACCCCTAAACCTAACCTTGTAAAAACCTGTGTAAAAAAAAAAAAGCTTGAAAAGAGAAGATTGAGTGTAATTATAGCATATGTGTTACTAGAGACAGAAGGAATAAATAAATAAATATAGAGTGAATGGAAGGGTGAAACGAAAGAGGGAAAAAGGATAAGGAATAGAGCTGCAAGGAGAAGGGTAGAAAGGTGAGAAGGAAGATCAAAGGAAGGGAGTGTGAAGCACTAAGTGGACAGGGAGAGATGATGAGAAAAGTGGGAGAGGAAGGGGAAAAGGAAGGCGGAAAGGAGAGAGAGAGAGAGAGAGAGAGAGAGAGAGAGAGAGAGAGAGAGAGAGAGAGAGAGAGAATGGACACACCAGAAACAACCCAGGGAAGAAGGATCATGACCTAAATTCTGTGAATTATTGTTTTTACCACAATAATTATTGTTGTTGATGTCGTTACCTTCGCTGTTGTTGTTGTTCCTGCTGCTTTTTATGACGTTGTCCATCCCATCTTGTTGTCTTTACTTGAACTGATTTTTATATTTCATTACTATTTAGTCATACCTAGATATTTACAGAAATCTGTAACAATCGTTATATATATATATATATATATATATATATATATATATATATATATATATATATATATATATATATATATATATATACAAACAAATCATAGAAAGGCGATCTTTACAATGCAAGACAAGCCACGGGGGGGGGGGAATCTTTAGCTCAAGTACTTTCACACTTCTCAGTGCGTCATCAGGAGCTATGCAATGTTGCAAAGGTAGCAACAGGAGAAGTGAGGGGAAGTTTTCTCAGAGTATGGCAATGTGATTGACTCCCAACAACACCTCTTAGTGGGGGAGGGTTGCCTTGAATCTGATGAATGATTTTTCATCCAAGAAACTAGGGAAAGGGGTATTTTTCCCTTCCTAGGATCGGATCTGATTACCTCTTATTCCATGGCTTAGAGCCTCCCATGAATGTAATAATCAACGTGGCATTTCTTCACTGTTGACAAGGCAGGTGAAGGTTATATTTACTAGCAAGCACCGCTGTATTTGGTCATGTAACAAATATGGTTCTTCGCACGACCTTCACAAAACTGAGATTGTCAGGTTAATCATTTATAGACGATGCGACTCCTGCCCTGAAACATTGATGACTAATTACATACCTGTAATTTTTTCTCTTCCTCAATCACTCCTTTCTCTTTTCTTTTCAACATCATTTCTCTAATACTTCCCACATCCTACATTACCGCTGCCTCCTTTTGAATATTCTAGTTCATCCGTTTTCTTCCAACTTCACTTCCTATCTACATCTAAATGAGCATTCTCTCTTCCAGCAGCCTCCCACTTTTCAGCCTAAATAGCTGGGAGATTTTCCCTTTCGTCAAAATTTGTGTAATTTATATCCTATGACTTTAAATGGATGGTAACTCTGGTTTGGATTGCGACTAAAGGACTAAGAATTATTTTGAAAAAGGTGTCTGTGATAACTATGACAGTAAATTAATCAGGATAGCGACTAAATGACCACGAGTGCAGAATATTATTAATTTATCTAGCAATTTTATTAACCGCTGTGAATTTTGCGTGAAATTGGCCACTTATTTTAGAAACATTGAATAACCTAGTGATTATAATAATACTAACCACTTATGGATAACTAAATAACGAAACTAATCTAGTGATGTAATAATATTGGTAGAATTACCGACAATATGTTAAGTAAAAGGACACAAATGCAACTAATGTGACATTTTATTGTGGCAACGTTTCGCTCTCCAGGAGCTTTCTAGCCTTACAAGCGATACATGGACACAGTGGGCTATTATATACTCAAAGTGAGGTGAAATACTAGTGGTGGTCGAGGTAGTAGTGATATAAGTAGTAGTAGTAGTAGTAATACAATAAGGTAGAACAATCAATATGCACATGAGTCAAAGGTGATAAAACAAATACTTGGGTAGTATAACAATAGGTTAGACAAATATTTTTGCTGGAGGTTGAAATATAGAAGGCCTGTAGGAGTGTTCCACATCTACGATGTGCTTGTGTTGAATTAGCAGGAGAGACTATGTGATGGTATGGTTAACTGTTTTCAGGAGGATTCTTGCTAAGACTTCAGAGATGGTGAAGCTGCCTTTGTTTTGTTTAATTGTGTTAGAAACAGAGATAAGTGCTGATTCAAGGCATTTGCGTCTACGGAAATTAGTTTCTTTGATTACTAGTCGGGCGTCTTTGAATTTCATGAGATGATTGTTGGAATTTCGGTGTTGTACGCAGGCGTTGTTCAGGTTATCGTTTCTGCATGCATTAATGTGTTCATTGATGCGTGTTTCGAGGTTTCTTGCATCAATGAACACATTAATGCATGAAGAAACGATAACCTGAACAACGCCTGCGTACAACACCGAAATTCCAACAATCATCTCATGAAATTCAAAGACGCCCGACTAGTAATCAAAGAAACTAATTTCCGTAGACGCAAATGCCTTGAATCAGCACTTATCTCTGTTTCTAACACAATTAAACAAAACAAAGGCAGCTTCACCATCTCTGAAGTCTTAGCAAGAATCCTCCTGAAACAGTTAACCATACCATCACATAGTCTCTCCTGCTAATTCAACACAAGCACATCGTAGATGTGGAACACTCCTACAGGCCTTCTATATTTCAACCTCCAGCAAAATATTTGTCTAACCTATGTTATACTACCAAGTATTTGTTTTATCACCTTGACTCATGTGCATATTGATTGTTCTACCTTATTGTATTACTACTACTACTACTACTACTACTACCTATCACTACTACCTCGACCACCACTAGTATTTCACCTCACTTTGAGAGTATATAATAGCCCACTGTGTCCATGTATCGCTTGTAACGGCTTGAGAAAGCTCCTGGAGAGCGAAACGTTGCCACAATAAAATGTCACATTAGTTGCATTTGTGTCCTTTTACTTAACATAGTCTAGTGATGTTAGCGACTTATGTCAGAAACAGTTAGAAGAATAAAAAAGGCCTAATACCGTAACTGAAACAATATTAAAAAAACCTGTACATGTAATAAAACTTATGAAGATTTTTCGGTCAGACATCAACCACTATAACTAATTTATTCCTGTGCTTTGCAAATCACAGGTTCTAGATTTGTTGAGAGTACAGGGGTAAAACTCTTGGGCCTCTTCAAGATACTGGATGTTTCTAACTCTTATAAGAACATAAGA
Source organism: Cherax destructor (assembly GCA_009830355.1). Taxonomy (NCBI): domain Eukaryota; kingdom Metazoa; phylum Arthropoda; class Malacostraca; order Decapoda; family Parastacidae; genus Cherax; species Cherax destructor. Next base: position 316,225 of record WNWK01000024.1, read on the forward strand.
ATTGATGAACACTGCTGCAGGCCTACTGGCCCATAGTAGGCAGATTCTTAGTTGTGATGGGTTACCCATCCTCTCTCCCAATCCTCTCTCCTCCTTTTCTCACTTCCCTCTTCTCCCTTCCCTTCTTATCCCCTTCTTTTCTTCCTGCCTTGTTTTTCTTCCTCTTTATCTCCTCTCTTTCTCTTCCTCTCTCCCCTTTCAACCCTTTCCTCCTACTTCTCCCTACTCCCTCCCAACCTCTCCGTACCTCTTTTCCCTCTCTTCCCCTCCCTTCCTTTTTCTTGTTAGAGCACGCAATAATCTGACCTTTCCACAATTCCACGGGAAAATATCACAGCTTGTGTATTCACCTCTCTCTTGAATTTTACACAGTGTTTTGCTTCTGTTTTTTTTCGTGTTTCTATGTATGGATTTTTGTTAACGTGTTCTCTTTTATATTTTCCAGTTTGGAGCGTTGCCAGTCTTCCTATATGCGTGTATTTTCTCTCTCTCTCTCTCTCTCTCTCTCTCTCTCTCTCTCTCTCCATACACACAAACACTTATTTCATACATCTAGGTAATATTAATATTATTATTATTAGTGTTTTCAAAACTGAGCCCTAAACCTAGGTAATATATAATAGACATTTATCAAAATAAAATTTGATAGTTTTCAGCAGATAGCCTAGGCTTGGATTTTCAATTCCTCTGCTATGTCTCCCATGTACTTTCTCTCTCTCTCTCTCTCTCTCTCTCTCTCTCTCTCTCCATCCTTCCCTCACCTTAGCCTTGTGGGAATTTATCGTCCTAATATGTATACAGTTCTCGAGTTGCAACAATTTATAGCAGCGATAAGATTAAAATGTAAATCATGTTTCTGAAGTTCCCTCCGCTCTCCTCACTTGCTATATTCCTCCTTTCATCTCTTCTCCTCCTCCTTACACTTGCCTTCTTCTCTTCAACTTGTCCTCACACCTGCCTGTTCCTTTATCTTCACTTGTTCCTCCTCAACTTCCTATTTTTTTCCCCTGTCTTTGTTTACATCCCACTCCTGCACTGTATCTCCATCTTCCCTTCCACTTCTCCCTTGTCTCCTTCGTTCGATCTTCCTCTACATTCACATTATATCCTCTTACTATTTCTTCACCGCCTGAATCATACTCGCAGCCCCTCCACAACCTCTTTATTCAAGCGTACAACAGAGCCCTTTTCCACTTCCTGTTCGTGTACACACGAATGTCCTCTTCCTCTTCATACATATTCTTATTGTCTGGAGCAATTTTTTTTTTTTTTTTTTTTTTTTTTTTTTTAGTACTATGGTTACTTTTTAACCCTAAAATATTTCACAGATCTTCACAGAAAATTCCGAACTCAGGGACGCTTCGCAGACCCCTTGGCGTAAATCACTGGAGTCCCAGGGGTCCGGAGCCCCCTCGGGGTCCGTGGTCCATTGGTTGAGAACCATGGTGTAAAGGTTATCAAATTGGTTTCAGAACGGGTTTTGATATGTGTATCAAGGCCCTAAAACATTTTTCCATTGCTTAAAAGCATATTTTTGCTCGAATTATAAACAAAAAGAGCAATGTATATTTTCAAGCCCAAAATATTTTATGTTTATATCTATGATGCTTATTTTAGACTAAATATTGATAAACTCTTTAAAAAACACTTAATATATATATAGGGACAACAAGAACTGAAGTTAATGAAAATATTAATTTATTTGTAGAATGCCAGTCGCTGAGGCGGCCATATGCAATTTATAGTTTGTTTCCCCATTTATTAATTTTTTAATAGTCCTTAAAATTAGAATCTTCACTTACATATCACAATAAACTTGATTCCCAGGTACAAACAAAATGCAATGATAAATTTGGAAGGGATTATTGTTCTGAGATGTCATTAGAAATTCAAAGTGCATAATATTTATATAATATTAACAAGTAGTAATTATGGCCTTAATTATTAGCACCCAAGTAAAAATGTATCAGGGAGTATTGGTATAAGGCAAACAATTATTTTATAAGGTCGATTATAGTCAAGTATCTGGGTTTTGCTGTTTAACAGTTGTGTACCAGCTCTATCTGCTACCAGCACTATCTGCTACCAGTACTATCTGCTGCCAGCACTATCTGCTACCAGCACTATCTGCTACCAGCACTATCTGCTACCAGCACTATCTGCTACCAGAACTATCTGCTACCAGAACTATCTGCTACCAGCACTATCTGCTCCTTAGTTATTGTGATTTATTTATTTTTCTGTAATTGTATTACTTGTTTGTGAAGATAATCTTTAATTCTTCGTGTGGGATCTGTTTTAGAATTGGACTGAATTTTTGTTAATAATTAAAAAGAATGTAAAGTGAGAGGTTATCCTTACAACTGCCTCAGTAGTCCTTGTTAGCATGTTGCTGGAGAAGTCTTCATGTTAAAAATTTGGATATTTGGGCCAGCGGGCCGCCAATAGCAACAGGTTGATTGACTTGGCAACCACCAGAGAAGCCTGGTCCAAGACCGGGCTGAAAGAATGAGTAAACTCTTAAAACTGATCATGGGTCACAGGAATGGGATTTGTAAATATGAATATAGTATATATATATATATATAATCAATAACAACACTGCGACTAGCCGAGAATTCGAACCCATGTTTTAGCCCGCCTCATGGTGAGCGAAAATTTCATGACGCTCTAACCCAAGGGAACATACAATCCTAAAAGAATCACGCACCCAGCAGAGCTAGGTGTTGTACCTGATCCGAGGACATTCGATGGTGTGGGTGCTTCAGAATCATCGAGCATAAACGTACTTCTGGGAAACCTCAGGTTTCTCCTGAAAACTGGTAAGTAAAGAACTTTAATATATCCATGTCACTTAATCCTACACGAAGTCTATGCAAAAAGGTATATTACATAAATTCAGCGGGTACCTGCACACTGTCGAGGTGCAGAGGTCTGAGTACAGAATTAAAGAAAGATCCTGGACTTCACCTTACGAAACAGACAAAGTAAATGCGATAGTAATTATGGACAAGGTAGATTATAGTGGAAAAATAAACATGTTATTAGAAGACGGGAGAACTTACGTGCCCCCGTCTGGAATTAAGGGCTGGTGAACGGCCCTTAATTCCAGAAATGGTAGCTACTATCCTCACTTTGAAGTAAACCTTATTGTCTCATTCTCAAAGCCCTTACATGTTCAGCGCTTCCCAATAAACAACAACAATAAATGGTAATGATGAACATGACAAAATAAAGCAATAAATGCCCAAATCTGGGCAGAATTAAAAGCAAAATATGAAGCTATAACACAAGCAAACACTTAGCACGGTAATAGTCATTACTGAATCGACAGTGACAACACGCTATAAAATCGCCTAACTTCAATACCCTTACTACAAAAAAAATTGCAAATTAGAATTCAAAATCAACTCCCAAGAACATTATAACAGCCATCAACAACATGACCACAACAACAACAAACAACATGACCACAACAACATGATCACAACAACAACACGGCCACACAAACACCACCACAACACGAACACAATATGAAGTTGAGAAAGCCCGTTTGCGTGTGAGAGAGCACGCGCGTGTAAGTATGAGAGAAATTAGACATCATAATCCTAGCATAAAATGGTAATATATACAGACAGCATGGTGATAATGACAAAAATACCAAAATACCATATCTCGCATATTGAGTCATTATCATAATCCTAGCTATGGTGAGCCTATGCACGCAGCCTAGGCAGGTGATGATACAGGACACAGCATTAACCTGGAGGAAGGATACAGCTTGAGAGAGAGACGAACCGGCTGTATCACAAGTGAACGGAGGTAGCAGGTAAACGGTGTTTTGGAATCACAAGAAACCCCAATGGAAAGAAGTAACTTTCACTTTTTTTTTGGATTTTCATAGGTTATCTACACATATGCTATGTAAGATAATATATTTAACTGTATTTAAGTGTACCTGTATCTGAATAAACTTACTAATCCCATAGGGTTGAGGTGCTTTGTGGTTTTAATTTGCAAGAGGACACGAATGAACATTTATTACAGGGACGTGTTTTGTTAGGGACTCATCGTATTACACTACCCTTAAGTTTAATGTTCTTACGTAATGTTGGGTTATTCTAATGTACATCTCTACATTATTGCTGTTTGTCTGTTTAGCGTTTAATTATCAATAATTAATGCAAGACTTGTGATATTACCTATCAGCTGGGAACAATGACCAGGCCCTTTCTTGTAATAACTAAATAACACATATTATCTACTATATTTTCTATTTTTATAATATTGCATGATGGATTTGATATATTGTGTAGCAGTGAGCCGGTGAACTACTTGCCCTGCCTTACACATTCTCCATAACGAGCGTAGAATGGGAGATTAATTCTTCAGAGGTCAACGGTTGGCATCGCCAACAACCAGGGTATGACTTGAGTTGTTCCTCTGTCTCCACTAACATAGCCTCACACACAAACATCTTCTTGCACAATGTTTGAGGGAACCTTGAATTTCCGAGTATTTTCTTGTATATGCAGCTTATGTCCAATGTTTGTGTAGGTCATACACTGTCAATTCTGTTGACTCAGGCTCGACAGTAAGGTCCAGTATGGACTATTGTTTTAACTGCATTGTTGACTTTGAGAGGAAGGGTCGCCACTCTTTTGTTCAGAATATCTGGAATACACGACACCACGTACACACAAACACTTATTCTATACATTGCCTTGTGTGGATTTTATCTCCGAGGTTGTCTAGTATGGACTCACATCTCAAGAAGAGGATTGCTTTTGCTACCATAGTACAACCATAGTACAGCCAATGCCACGATTGAACAGACTGTTTCTGATTGCCTTGCTGAGCTCTACAAACTGAGCTATATGAATTTAGTCTCTAACTAGATGGTATCTGAACACGTACGCACTGAGTATTGGGGTCGTGTGCTAGCGAGTTGCACACATTAACACTTGTGCGTGTCTTTAGAGTTGTGTGTGATGTATTTTTTATATCATTAGTCTAGTGTTGAATTTAGAATAATTATCAAATGTGGGTTACATAAGAATGAATGAACACTGCAGTAGGCCTGCTGGCCCATGCTGGACAGATCCAACTCAAACCCCCTCAAATTAGCAGTCGAACCTTTATTTTAAGCTACCCAAACTTCTTGCTTGATCGTCATTAACATATAGATTGACAGACTTGAAATTGGGAATTTCTTTAGGCTTTATATTATTTCAACTATTTCTCATGCAGTATTTAAATATATTTGTACAAGGTGACTTTATTCCGTAAAGGTGTAACACCTCTAAGCCAAATTCCTCGACTGGTGAATTGGAATGACTTGTTTGGGACCAGATATCTCTCCTTCGGTGCTGAAATTGGGAGCCTGTGCTCCCACAAGAGTGGGAAACAGCAGATGAAGTCCTGTTATTTAAGGGGACAGGTGGTTTCTTTAGTCCAATACAAAGAAGAACATTCTTCTCTGTATTGGACTAAAGAAGCCACTTGCTGGAGAAACGTTTCCTCAGTAAAGATTCCCAGAATGTTGTCTAAGTCTCTCATTCTTTAACTTATAGGTTTTCTAAACCATTTACATCACAATTTTATGAAGATGATAATCACGATAAGACTGGGTGACCACCTGGAAAGCAGCGGGTTTGTAAACCCAACCAGCACGGTTTAAGAGATGGCAAATATTGTCTCACAGACCTACCTTACTCCACTCTATCCTTCAATCCTATTTTCTCTTTCTTCCTAACTCACTCCACTCCCTCTCCCTCATCTTAATCGCTCTTTTCCCATAATCCCCTGTTCTATTTCATCCACTCTCCACTGCTTTATAAGAATGAAGGCAAGAAAGAGGGGATGGATAAACTGCATATTTTTAGAGGTGTTTGACACAGTATCTCACAAAAGACTGGAATAACAGAGAAGCGGGAATAACAGAGAAGCGGGAATAACAGAGAAGCGGGAATAACAGAGAAGCACTACAGTAAATCAAGGAATATCTAAACGGAAAGAAAAAGTGATTGTATGATGTAATAATGGGCAAGGGTGACAAGCGGAGTTACTTAAGGATCAGTACTGGGACCACTAATATTTCTTGTGTATGTAGTAACTCATCGGCCGTTTACCACCAAGGTAGTGTGACCCAAAAAAGAAGAAACACTTTTATCATCATTCACTCCATCACTGTCTTGCCAGAGGCGTGCCAACACTACACTTAAAAAACTACAACATATCGACACCCCTCCTTCAGAGTGCAGGCACTGTACTTACCACCTCCTTGATAATGGTCCAGGTACCATCGAAACGCCGTTCAGTTTTCATTTACAATTTGTTAGTTAGCTATGCTTTGTCCTAGGCTATAACGTAAGTATAAAGCTGGTGGACAGTAACCATTCAGGTCCAGGGAGGTGCAACCCTCCGCTCAGATGATTGTGAAAATCACCATTAAATATTTTGCTCTCTGGCGGGACTGATGTTTATTTTCTTGCTTGCGAACACTTTAAGATGGTAGATAAACCTTATATATTTCAAGTAACATTCCGTATAGTTATCTTTACTGTCGTATATGATTCCTATTAGTTATTAAATGTTTCTTATGGGCTATTTCTCTTATATTTTTCTCTACTTTAGAAGACTATGTGAGACCAGGCTGCTGGTGATGAGGAACCCTGGAACTTTAAGATGGAATATTTTTTTTTTTTTTTTTTTTTTGGGGGAGTTAACAGAACTAACTTACCGACTGACTATTATCAATAAAAGATCCCATTATTATGCATTTGTCTACTTTTTCATCTTATCGATATTTTAAACTATTTATCTCCACAAGGGTTTATGATAGGCTGGGTTGTCTTTCTGCAAATATTGCTCGCTGCTCTGTCTGCAGACTTTAAATAATGTATATTTTAAGGCAATGTGGTTCTGTGTGAGTGTATATAAAATATGTATCATCCGTAGTTACTAAATAGTTAGTGTTGCGTTATGCACTTGTATACATTCCCTGGAATACCAAGAAATGAGAATCTGCAACAATATCAACAGTCTCATTCCCAGTGCATGAACAAGTCGATAAAATTTAATATTAAAAGCTATTTTGGTGCTAAAACTTTTTAATTACCAAAAGAAATGGTTTAGTTTTTGCAGCAAATTGACAGAATATTATATTTAAAGACTTTGAAATATATATACTGGCTCACTTACTCTCTCCTGTCAGTGTGATTTGTAAATGGTCCAAGTTGGACCGAAACGTCGTCATATGATTCAGTGTCCTATATGCGGGTTGTGTATTGGTCGAGTCATAATATTGTACCTTTTTGTTCTTTAATTGTTATATTTGATAACCTCTAACATTATATTGAACACTGTTGATTAGTAAGATTTCCCGAAAAAATATTGCACTTAGCTTTATAAATAAATGAAAGAAAATGTAGACTCGTTTTGGACTAAATGTTTTGAACTGAGTTAAGACCATTTTACCAAAAATTAAAAAAAAAAAATCTTATATAAATTACTTAAATGTAAACAAATGATGTAATTCTTCTTTAGCCATTTTACATAAAAAAATATGCAAGAGACAGAGAACAAAAAAGTTAAAAAAAATACGCAGCCATCATCAAAATTTAATTACTTAAATGGCCATCAGCAAATTTATTTACTCAAATGGCCATCATCAAAATTTTATTTAAATGGCCATCATAAAAATTTGTTACTTAAATGGCAATAACTTCTTTTAGAAACTTCGACTGAAAAACGTAAACGCTAAAACACTGCAAATTAAGAGGCAATTTTGCAAATCAGAAATCACACTTAAAAAAAATCCCTTTTTGTAAAGAGAAGAGAGATGGTCACAATATTGAGACTTATTCTCCAGTTGATGAGATATGAGGCTGAGCCGCAGGGAGCCACGAAACATCCACCACAGCTGCTATGGGTCTTGTGGTTAGTGTACATAGGAGGCTCTCAACAGTAATTCTACCCGATATAATTGATCATATAACCAGTGTGGTGTTGTACTCGTCCGTGTCCAGGTTACTGCGGTGGCTGTTGTGGCGGTGTTGTGGCGGTGTTGTGGTGGTTATTGTGGTTGAAGAGCGGCGGTGCTGGACAACGAGCCGTGTCCACTAGACTGCCAGTGTGTCACGGTTTATGTCTGCCCTCACGCCACATAAACAATTATTTACGATTGGTTCGACGAGCGCGCCGCGTCACATAAACGGCTATTTATGATTAGCTGGCCGGAGGAGGTGTGCACCCCAACACTTTCTCGCCAAAATCTAACTCGCATCTAAATTAGGCCCAGCCTAGAGGAGTCCAGGATGATGCCGCCTCTGGCCGGCCGAGCTTGGGACATGGCAGGTCCATCCTGCAGCTTTTGTGACTACCGCTGTCTGCTGTTTTGTTGCTAATGCGAGTACTGTTGGTCGCTACTGCTGCATCTACTGCTTGATTCTGCTGCTGCAACTACTGCTGTCTACTGCTGCTGTTACTACTGGTACTACTGCTTTCTGCTGCGACTACTGCTGCTATTGCGACTACTGATCATGCTGTTGCAATTACTACTGTGACTGCTTTACTGTCGTTTCTGCCAGATGCCGCTGTTGTTACTTTACTGCTGTCTTTTTCTGTTATCTACTACTGCTGTTACTGCTGTAGGTAATGCTGTCTATGCTGCTGCTTCTGCTGCTTTCTCCTCCTAGTAATAATGGTAGAAATACCGACAAAATATTATGTAAATGGACACAAGTGCAGCTAATGTGACATTTTATTGTGACAACGCAAAAAATGTCAAATTTGTTGCATCCATGTCCTTTTACCTAACTTTCTCCTACTTCTGCCTACTATCTCTGCCGCCTGAGTGTTGTATTCTCTCTGCTAAGTCTCCCTCTTTCCTTTCAGTCCTCCTCTGGCTTCCTCATTCCATTTTCGGGTTATGCCCCTGAAGACCCACCAGTTCTCAGGACTCCCTCACCTTTGACGATGCATGGGATTTTAATTTTCTTTCGTGCACCGGCCCCTCACCGTCTCTCATCTCATAGACAGATCTCTCCCTCCTGTGCTGTGTTCACATAGTTCTTCACACCTCCTATTCCACAAGAACCAGTTTGACGGGCGAAGAGTGCTGACAAGTGAGGCGAAGAGACACAGTTTGCAGAACACGTCTTCTGACGACATTTTGCTCAGTGTTTACCTGAGCAAAACATCGTAGAAATGAAGGCTTGTTCTACAAACATGATCTCAAACCAACACATACTTCTCAACACTTAATCCCTTTAGTTCCCCCTTTTCCCAAACTCCCTCCGCATCGCTCGTTCCTGTAGCACCTAGTGAATCATAACGCCATATACCAAATGAAGCGTAATAAATATAAGAAACAATGGAATATCGGCAGCAGAGAGCGAGAGATTTATACCTGGCTAGCCTAGCTCGGTGGAAGAGGGCCACGGTATCCTCAGGATTCCCTTATGGGATAAGTCCTTGTTGATCCCTTCCACTGAAGACGCCGCGCCCGAGGTTGAATGCAAGAGGGGCGTCTTGTAACTGGACAGGGTTCGTTTCGGGAAGTCCTTATGGATCTGCGGCTGTCTGTAAATAGTTACCAGGTGATTATGTGCGAACGTCACATTGTTTCCAGGGCTTGTTCAGCATCCCTGCTGGAATGTTTCCAGGGCTTGTTCAACATCCCTGCTGGAATATTTCCAGGGCTTATTCAGCATCCCTGCTGGAATGTTTCCAGGGTTTATTCAGCATCCCAGCTGGAACGTTTCCAGGGCTTGTTCAGCATTCCAGCTGGAACGTTTCCATGGCTTGTTCAGCATCCTAGCTGGAACGTTTCCAGGGCTTGTTTAGCATCCCAGTTGGAACGTTTCCAGGGCTTGTTCAGCATCCCAGCTGGAACGTTTCCAGGGCTTGTTCAGCATCCAAGTTGGAACGTTTCCAGGGCTTGTTCAGCATCCTAGTTGGAACGTTTCCAGGGCTTGTTCAGCATCCCAGCTGGAATGTTTTCAGGGCTTGTTCAGCATCCCAGCTGGAATGTTTCCAGGGCTTGTTCAGCATCCCAGCTGGAGCGTTTCCAGGGTATCTTCATCCCAGCTGAAATGTTTCCAGGGCTTGTTCAGCATCCCAGCTGAAATGTTTCCAGGGCTTGTTCAGCATCCCAGCTGAAATGTTTCCAGGGCTTGTTCAGCATCCAAGTTGGAACGTTTCCAGGGCTTGTTCAGCATCCTAGTTGGAACGTTTCCAGGGCTTGTTCAGCATCCCAGCTGAAATGTTTCCAGGGCTTGTTCAGCATCCCAGCTGAAATGTTTCCAGGGCTTGTTCAGTATCCCAGCTGGAATGTTTCCAGGGCTATAAAGAATAAAAAGGCACAATACCGTGACTGGACCAAAGCACAAATAACCCGCAGATGGGAGAAAGAAGCTTATGATACTCAGTGTGTGACTAATTAATGGTCCAAGTCGGACCGAAACGTCGTGAGTTTCTTTGTGTGTGTGGGTTATCTGTGTAATGTTCCAAGGCTACTTCAACATCCCAGCTGGAACGTTTGTAAAAGCCTCTTAGCATCGCAGCTGGAGTGTTCCCAGAAGCATTCTACCATCCCACCTTGAACAGTTCCAGTGTCATGGCTGATGCTTACGTACCTCGGCCATAAGGACTAGATTCCAATATTATCAAATTGTGTATTTTATATATATACTCTCTCTCTGTCTCTCTCTCTCTCTCTCTGAAAAAATACCACAAGTATACCTGGAGTTTACCTGGAGAGAGTTCCGGGGGTCAACGCCCCCGCGGCCGGTCTGTGACCAGGCCTCATGGTGGATCAGGGCTTGATCAACCAGGCTGTTACTGCTGGCCGCACTCAGTCCAACGTACGAACCACAGCCTGGCAGGTCAGGTACCGACTTTAGGTGCCTGTCCAGTGCCTGCTTGATGACAGCCAGGGGTCTATTGGTAATCCCCCTTATGTATGCTGTATAGGAAATAAAACCTGAGCGCTTTCTTTGTTTACACACACCTTCAGATATGTGTGCAAGCACACATGTTATTTCTCTCACCGAGGCAGGGTGACCCCCAAAAAAGAAACACTTTCATCGTCATTCACACTATGACTGTCTACGACAGTTTAGATGTCACTAAACGGCAAATATCCCAAACCCCTCCTTTAAAGTGCAGGCATTGTACTTCTCACATCTAAGACTCTGCTAACCAGTTTCCCTAAATCCCTTCACAAAATATCACCCTGCTCACACTCCAACAGCTATTCAAGTCCCAGAAAACATTCGTGTGTATTATATATATATATATATATATATATATATATATATATTTTTTTCAACAAGTCGGCCGTCTCCCACCGAGGCAGGGTGACCCAAAAAGAAAGAAAATCCCCAAAAAGAAAAAACTTTCATCATCATTCAACACTTTCACCACACTCATACATAATCACTGTCTTTGCAGAGGAGCTCAGATACGACAGCTGAGAAAAGTCCCTCCCAGCTGTCACTATCACAGACCCCTCCTTTAAAGTGCAGGCATTGTACTTCCCATTTCCAGGACTCAAGTCCAACTAAATCAATTAACTGGTTTCCCTGAATCCCTTCACAAAATGTTACCCTGCTCACACTCCAACAGATCGTCATGTCCCAAAACCATTCGTCTCCATTCACTCCTATCTAACACGCTCACACATGCTTGCTGGAAGTCCAAGCCCTCGCCCACAAAACCTCCTTTACCCCTTCCCTCCAACCTTTTCTAGGACGACCCCTACCCCGCCTTCCTTCCCCTACAGATTTATACGCTCTCCAAGTCATTCTACTTTGATCCATTCTCTCTAAATGACCAAACCACCTCAACAACCCCTCTTCAACCCTCTGACAAATACTTTTAGTAACTCCACACCTTCTCCTAATTTCCACATTCCGAATTTTCTGCATAATATTTACACCACACATTGCCCTTAGACAGGACATCTCCACTGTCTCCAGCCTCCTCCTCGCTGCAGCATTTGCAACCCATGCTTCACACCCATATAAGAGTGTTGGTACCACTATACTTTCGTACATTCCCTTCTTTGCCTCCATGGATACCTCAATGCACCACTCACCTTTTTTCCTTCATCAATTCTATGGTTAACCTCATCCTTCATAAACCCATCCGCTGACACGTCAACTCCCAAATATCTGAAAACATTTACTTCTTCCATAATCCCTCTCTCCAATGTGATATCCAATTTTTCTTTATTTAAATCGTTTGATACCCTCATCACCTTACTCTTATCTATGTTCACTTTTAACTTTCTACATTTACACACTCTCCCAAACTCGTCCACTAACCTTTGCAACTTTTCTTTAGAATCTCCCATAAGCACAGTATCATCAGCAAAAAGTAACTGTGTCAACTCCCATTTTGCATTTAATTCTCCATAATTTAATTCCACCCCTCTCCCCAACACCCTAGCATTTACTTCTTTACAACCCCATCTATAAATATATTAAACAACCATGGTGACATTACACATCCCTGTCTAAGACCTACTTTTACCGGAAGTAATCTCCCTCTCTCCTACACACCCTAACCTGAGCCTCACTATCCTCATAAAAACTCTTTACAGCCTTCAGTAACTTACTACCTATTCCATACACTTACAACATTTGCCACATTGCTCCCTATCCACTCTATCATATGCCTTTTCTAAATCCATAAATGCAATAAAAAATTCTCTACCTTTATCTAAATACTGTTCACATATATGCTTCACTGTAAACACTTGATCTACACATCCCCTACCCACTCTAAAGCCTCCTTGCTCATCTGCAATCCTACTCTCTGTCTTACCTCTAATTCTTTCAATAATAACCCTGCCATACACTTTATATATATATATATATATATATATATATATATATATATATATATATATAAATGTCGTGCCGAATAGGTGAAACTTGCTATTTTTGTTTAAATAGTAACGCTCTTCTTGCCGAATAAGGCAAGCAAAAATTTGTTAGGTAAATTTTCTAAGGTTTTTTTGGTACAAAATTATTAATTTTTACATTATTTTAAATGAAAAAAAAAATATTTAAACGTATAAGAGAAATTTTTAGAAAGGACTTAATTTTAAATGAGTTTCTGCTAATTGAACGATTTTACCTATTCGGCACGATACACACACACACATATATAGCAGTGCACCACGCAGAAACAAGCTGGTATATACAGAGAAAGATCGCAGTCAGCAGGATTGGAACCCACTACAGGGAGACAGGCAAGGTTCCCAAGTGACGCTCTTCACCCCTTGGCCACAAATGCCTCAAAAGCTGGGCAGCCTAGTTCACAAGCCATGTTTCTTCCCAGCCCGGGCACATCAGTGGGCCTCAAGCTGAACCAAGAATTTTCTTTCAGATCCGTAAAATCTTGTTCCATCATAACTGTAAATAAGACGCTCAAGCAGCATCTTAGTATCTTTATTTAAGAAGCAAGTTTCTCCAACCAATGGCTATATCTGTTTAATACAGAGGTTATTTTGAACATGTTTAGACTGCAGACAGTTGAAGACGAGATAATCAGTCCCTCAGCCATGGTGGTCACCAGCGTAGTCTCAGCCATGGTGGTCACCAGCGTAGTCTCAGCCATGGTGGTCACCAGCGTAGTCTCAGCCATGGTGGTCACCAGCGTAGTCTCAGCCATGGTGGTCACCAGCGTAGTCTCAGCCATGGTGGTCACCAGCGTTGTCTTGGTGTCTGCGGTGGTGGACACCATCTAGGCTGAGGGACTGATTACCTCGTCTTCCACTGTCCTCAGTGTAAACACCTTCAAATAGCCTCAGTATTGAATTGATAAAGCCACTGGCTGCTGAAGCCCTTTTTTTTTAATAAAGAAAGGTGTTGCATACATGTTTTATTCATCTTGTCTGCCACCACAACTAATTCTCACAGTTCCTCAAAATAATTGCAATAATTGCAATGATTTTGTACTAAGTAAAAAAGATTTCAATGCAGATAAAAGTTACTTGCATTGAAATGGGGAGAAATAATATTTCATACGAAGAATATAGACTAGACAATCGATTTTTTCTTCAACAAACTGGTCATATCTCACAGAAACAGGGTGACCTAAAAAGAAAACCGAAAGTTTCTCTTTTCAAATTTAGTAACGTATACAGGAGAAGGGGTTACTAGCCCCTTGCTCCCGGCATTTTAGTCGCCTCTTACGACACGCATGGCTTACGGAGGAAGAATTCTGTTCCACTTTAAAATATTAAATATTAATGGAAAAGTATTTATAGGTGATTATAAACGAGACTGTCACAAGAAAATCAAATGCTGGGGTAAAATTATTTCCAGAGAGTGAAAAACCCAGATCCATGCTTTTGTATTTATTTCCAGACATTGTTAAGGATAATGAGGAGAGGGAAGGGAGGAGAGAGAGAGAGAGAGAGAGAGAGAGAGAGAGAGAGAGAGAGAGAGAGAGAGAGAGAGAGAGAGAGAACATCTGCAACAGTGACCATCTCAAACTTTGGAGGGGACACAGCGCCGACTCCAAGTGACATTCTGAAAAGCTATTACGCCAGAGCGGACCATTAACCCTTTGTGTTGCCATGAATACAGCGAGGTGGGCAGGCAGGCTACGGGACACGGTCACCTGATGTATGCAAAATGGTAAAGGTGGAATGAGGCGAGCACTTCCGCAGGAGGCGGGTGTGCAGGTGACGGGGGCCAGGAGGCGGGTAAACATGGACCAGTGTCCACATTATGAGTTAAACACTTCCTCTAGGTGACTTTTCTGGGTCTCCCCGTTCTCTCTCACCTGTTTCCTTCTCTTTATCTTCCTCCCGTTGCTCCTTTACTTCATTTGTATATTTTGTTTTGCTTTCATTTGTTTTCATCTTATGCCTCCTGCTGCTTATGTGTGTGTGTGTGTGTGTGTGTGTGTGTGTGTGTGTGTGTATGTGTGTGTGTGTTGCCGAATAGATAAAACATTTGAGTTTATTTATTATTAAATTATTGTAAGCTTATTTAAAATATATTTAGTTGGATTAGGCTAAATAAAATTGCGATTGTTATAATAAGATTAGAGTTTTCTAAGGTTCTTTTACTACAAAATTATTAATTTTTACATTACCATAAATGAAAAAAATGTATCATTAAACGTATAAGAGAAAATTTTAGAAAGGACGTAATTTTAAATGAGTTCTTGCTAATTGACTAATTTTTACCTATTGGGCACGACATATTATATATATATATATATATATATATATATATATATATATATATATATATATATATATATAATAATAATAATAATAAACTACTACTGGCCGAGGATCGAACCCGTGTTATTTTAGACCGCCTCGTGGGAAGCAAGTCAAAATTCACGACGCTCTAACCACTGGACCATACGATCCTCCAAACATCATGTAAGGGAGTTAATTTCATTTACTCCCGTTTGAAGACCAGCCTTCACCAGCAGTCTATATATTAATGCAACCACAAAACAAGTGGCTGCAGTTTATTAATTGCATTTATACCACTTGTTTCGTTGTTGCATTCCATTATTTCTGCATTCCTTTTCCTCTTCTGCTTCTATACTACTTTTTGTTAACTCTGCCTACCTCGTGTTTTACACCTTCCCTATCTTTCTTGTATCTTTCTCTCATTTCTACTCATTTCTTCATTATTCTAATATCTTTCTTTTGCGATTTCCTTGTGTTTCCTCTATTCTCTTCTCTTCCTTTTCCAAAATTTATTATTGTGGTTCACTCTGCTCTGCTTTCGCTTTATTGTCATTATTGCTTTTCCCTTTCCTTTTATAATTCTTTCAAGCTCTATTTACTGTCCAACATCACTTTTTACTCACCTCTGCTCTTTTGTCTTCCATTCTTCTGTTTCCTCTCCACTCCTCTATTTACATCCACTCCTCTCTTTGCCCCCACTCCTCTCTTTGCCCCCACTCCTCTCTTTGCCCCCCACTCATCTCTTTGCCCCCACTCCTCTCTTTGCCCCCCACTCCTCTCTTTGCCCCCACTCCTCTCTTTGTCCCCCACTCCTCTCTTTGCCCTCCACTCCTCTCTTTGCCCCCCACTCCTCTCTTTGCCCCCCACTCCTCTCTTTACCTCCACTCCTCTTCTCTCTCTATCTCTACCTTTTTTTTTAACTCTTAACTCTCTTCATACATCTTTATTTATCTCTAAGATTTGTTGGTAATCCTAGTCTACACTTCTTGGTATCTCCAATTTCTGGTCGAATAACTTCAGAATATCTATAACAAACACTGACATCAAAGACTTAACTTGAACCAAAACTTCCGATCCTAAGAACAGTGACTCGGTGTACATATTTTTCCTCGCGGGGGTTTCCGGGAAATATACATTAGTGAAACCTCAAGAATGAGTGTATGGCGTACAGTAAAGACCAGATGAGGAGTCAGACACATGTGCAACACCTGGGTATCTTTATTGTAGACGTATCGCCAACCAGTGGCTTTATCAGTATAAATTCAAGGACATAATGTGAAGACAGTAGAACAATATGCAGATGAGGTAATCAGTCCCTCAGACTTTTCACCAACTCCAAGGTTGAAGGACTGATTCCCTCATCTTTTGCATATAGTTCTACAGTCTTCACATTATGTCCTTGAATTTGTATTGATCAAGTCAAAGGATGGAGAAACATCTACAATATACACAGATGTTGCACCTCAAGAAATTTAAAAGTACGCTTGCACAGTCAGTAACCATAACAACACGTGCAATTCGTTGCAGTTCTAACAGTGATCTCATGAAGTGAAATGAAGTAAGATCAGTTACCAAACAGATCTACGCAGCAGGAAGTGTGAAGAGACCTTCCTCGAAGCTACTTCTGATACAATTACACAAATTTAACGCTGATTTATAATCTTCGACGCATTGTCATGAATTGTAATGAGGCGTCACAAACTGCCATTAGCGAATACCAGATGTGAATCACTAATCTTTTAATCTTTGCTCCTTCACCTATGCAAATGTATTGTTTAGTCTCTTATTTCTTTTACACTGTGGTCCCTCCCGTATACCTCATCTGTTTACTATTTATGTCCTCATTCTATCGACTTAAATATGTGTGATGAAAATGGTTTAGAAAACCGACAGGTTGAAGAATGAGACACTTGTTCAACATTTGGGAAATATTGCACAAGTGTCTTATTCTTCAGTTTGTGTATGTACACTAATTATTGGAGATGAAGAGCACCGTATTCTTGAAGCACAGGCAAGAAGCTTGGCGCTTATGTACTGGAGTCAGGTGAGGGACGTGCAGCAGACGAAGACACTGTCACTGGTAAGGAGGATTTCCCATTGGAAGTAGGTCATACCCAATGAATGGGCCGGTAGTAAGCAAGAAGGTTGTGGAGATGTCTTCTGTACCAAGATTCCATGATGCTGCAGTGTCACGAAGAATTAGACACCTGTGTCAAATTATTCATCTTATTGGTATTGTATACCACTCAAGTTGACCTCTGAACCTGAACTCCTTCGTGAAAGGTGAGGGGTAAAGAGACATATCATTATGATCTACAAGTGGAAGTCATGAATAAGTGATGGCAACAAGGTGCTCATGTCTGACTCGGAAAGAATTCGAAAGGATGATTTTGAGCTGAATTAATGCCTGACAGTGTGAGGATCAGAGTGCCTGCCAGTCACATGACTGACAGTGTGCCTGCAGCAGTGTAGTTCGGTGTGCCTGCAGCAGTGTAGGTCGGTGTGCCTGCAGCAGTGTAGGTCGGTGTGCCTGCAGCAGTGTAGGTCGGTGTGCCTGCAGCAGTGTAGGTCAGTGTGCCTGCAGCAGTGTAGGTCGGTGTGCCTGCACAGTGTGGCAGTGTGTCTGCAGCAGTTGTAGACAGTGTGCCTGCAGCAGTTTGAGACTGTGCGCCTGCAGCATTGGAGGACAGTGTGCTTGCAGCAGTATGAGACAGTGTGCCTGCAGCAGTGTGAGACAGTGTGCCTGCACCAGTGTGAGACAGTGTGCCTGCACCAGTGTGAGACAGTGTGCCTGCACCAGTGTGAGACAGTGTGCCTGCACCAGTGTGAGACAGTGTGCCTGCACCAGTGTGAGACAGTGTGCCTGCACCAGTGTGAGACAGTGTGCCTGCACCAGTGTGAGACAGTGTGCCTGCACCAGTGTGAGACAGTGTGCCTGCACCAGTGTGAGACAGTGTGCCTGCACCAGTGTGAGACAGTGTGCCTGCACCAGTGTGACAGTGTCTGCACAGTGAGACAGTGTGCCTGCACCAGTGTGAGACAGTGTGCCTGCACCAGTGTGAGACAGTGTGCCTGCACCAGTGTGAGACAGTGTGCCTGCACCAGTGTGAGACAGTGTGCCTGCACCAGTGTGAGACAGTGTGCCTGCACCAGTGTGAGACAGTGTGCCTGCACCAGTGTGAGACAGTGTGCCTGCACCAGTGTGAGACAGTGTGCCTGCACCAGTGTGAGACAGTGTGCCTGCACCAGTGTGAGACAGTGTGCCTGCACCAGTGTGAGACAGTGTGCCTGCACCAGTGTGAGACAGTGTGCCTGCACCAGTGTGAGACAGTGTGCCTGCACCAGTGTGAGACAGTGTGCCTGCACCAGTGTGAGACAGTGTGCCTGCACCAGTGTGAGACAGTGTGCCTGCACCAGTGTGAGACAGTGTGCCTGCACCAGTGTGAGACAGTGTGCCTGCACCAGTGTGAGACAGTGTGCCTGCACCAGTGTGAGACAGTGTGCCTGCACCAGTGTGAGACAGTGTGCCTGCACCAGTGTGAGACAGTGTGCCTGCACCAGTGTGAGACAGTGTGCCTGCACCAGTGTGAGACAGTGTGCCTGCACCAGTGTGAGACAGGTGTGCCTGCACCAGTGTGAGACATGGAGTGTGCCTGCACCAGTGTGAGACAGTGTGCCTGCACCAGTGTGAGACAGTGTGCCTGCACCAGTGTGAGACAGTGTGCCTGCACCAGTGTGAGACAGGTAGGTGGTGCCTGCACCAGTGTGAGACAGTGTGCCTGCACCAGTGTGAGACAGTGTGCCTGCACCAGTGTGAGGACAGGTGTGCCTGCACTCAGTGTGAGACAGGTGTGCCTGCACCAGTGTGAGACGAGTGTGCCTGCACCAGTGTGAGACGTGTGCCTGCACCAGTGTGTGCCTCTGCACCAGTGTGAGACAGTGTGCCTGCACCAGTGTGACGACTGTGTGACGTGTGTGCCTGCACCAGTGTGAGTGGTGAGACAGGTGTGCCTGCACCAGTGTGAGACAGTGTGCCTGCACCAGTGTGAGACAGTGTGCCTGCACCAGGTGAGACGTGTGCCTGCACCAGTGTGAGACGTGTGCCTGCACCAGTGTGAGACAGTGTGCCTGCACCAGTGTGAGACAGTGTGCCTGCACCAGTGTGAGACAGGTGTGCCTGCACCAGTGTGAGACAGTGTGCCTGCACCAGTGTGAGACAGTGTGCCTGCACCAGTGTGAGACAGTGTGCCTGCACCATTGTGAGACGGTGTGCCTGCACCAGTGTGAGACAGTGTGCCTGCACCAGTGTGGAATGCTGCACAGTGTGGACTGTGCTGCCATAAGTGTACAGTTGCTCACAGTTGAGACTGTGTGCCTGCACTCATGTGAGACAGTGTGCCTGCACAGTGTGAGACAGTGCTGCCATGTGACAGTTCCTGACATGGCTTCCTCGTAACATTGCCTTCACCTGTGTCATTCTTGCATTTTATCCTTATTTCATTGCTGGATCATTTCTCAGCTTAATCCATATTTCATTACGTTTATTGTATTGTTCAGGAACTCTAATTCCCGTCTAATTACTTCTATAGTAATAGTTTTTTTTTAACCATTTTTTTTAAATGGGCGCCTTCATTCTAATGAAGTATTTTTTGATTCAAGAAAGCGGAGTCACTCTTCCCTCCATTGGATCAAAATTGATTGTTTTCATTCCCCAGGGCTGTGAGACTTACGGGTTAAGCCCCGTGGCCTGGTGACTAAAGCGCTCGCTTCACACGGCAAGGGTCTGCGTTCGATTCCCAACGCGGGTAGAAACATTGGGCGTG
Organism: Cherax destructor; assembly: GCA_009830355.1. Taxonomy (NCBI): domain Eukaryota; kingdom Metazoa; phylum Arthropoda; class Malacostraca; order Decapoda; family Parastacidae; genus Cherax; species Cherax destructor. Next base: position 336,283 of record WNWK01000024.1, read on the forward strand.
TTTCCTTACACCGGTGGTGTATGTTCACCCATCAGAAAAATGGGTACCTAGGAGTTAGTCAACTGGTGTGGGTCGCATCCTGGGACAAGGACCTAATTTGCCCGAAATGCTCTGCATAACAAGGGGCTTTCTACATAGTAGTATGTCAATGATGTCAGCTACGACTGCATACGACTGCGCTTTGGGTTCTCTTCGTCCAATCCACCATCAGGTGATGGACACCCATTATCACATGACAACTATCAGACGTGTCTCAAGCTGTATCGATTTAAAGGGTTGCCTTGATGCTGGTGAGGTGTTCTTGATGGAGGGTATTGGAACCACCACACCGCTGTGCCGGCACAGTTTCTCCAGCATCCTCTCCTCGGACACAGTTTCTCCAGCATCCTCTCCTCGGACACAGTTTCTCCAGCATCCTCTCCTCGGACACAGTTTCTCCAGCATCCTCTCCTCGGACACAGTTTCTCCAGCATCCTCTCCTCGGACACAGTTTCTCCAGCATCCTCTCCTCGGACACAGTTTCTCCAGCATCCTCTCCTCGGACACAGTTTCTCCAGCATCCTCTCCTCGGACACAGTTTCTCCAGCATCCTCTCCTCGGACACAGTTTCTCCAGCATCCTCTCCTCGGACACAGTTTCTCCAGCATCCTCTCCTCGGACACAGTTTCTCCAGCATCCTCTCCTCGGACACAGTTTCTCCAGCATCCTCTCCTCGGACACAGTTTCTCCAGCATCCTCTCCTCGGACACAGTTTCTCCAGCATCCTCTCCTCGGACACAGTTTCTCCAGCATCCTCTCCTCGGACACAGTTTCTCCAGCATCCTCTCCTCGGACACAGTTTCTCCAGCATCCTCTCCTCGGACACAGTTTCTCCAGCATCCTCTCCTCGGACACAGTTTCTCCAGCATCCTCTCCTCGGACACAGCTTTCTCCAGCATCCTCTCCTGGGACACAGTTTCTCCAGCATCCTCTCCTCGGACACAGTTTCTCCAGCATCCTCTCCTCGGACACAGTTTCTCCAGCATCCGCTCCTCGGACACAGTTTCTCCAGCATCCTCTCCTCGGACACAGTTTCTCCAGCATCCTCTCCTCGGACACAGTTTCTCCAGCATCCTCTCCTCGGACACAGTTTCTCCAGCATCCTCTCCTCGGACACAGTTAAATGAAGGCAGAGAGGAAAGTATGAAGGCATAATGGAAGTACAAATTAAAGACAGTT